>LR812530.1:35536489-35810638 GCA_903798195.1 Danio kyathit
TGTGTGTGTGTGTGTGTGTGTGTGTGTGTGTGCATATATATATATATATATATATATATATATATATATATAAAAATATATATATATATTTTTTTAGGTCCAAATGATTGCTATGAAGGAAATGGGGAATCATACAGAGGCAATGTCAGTCAAACAATAGAAGAAATTGAGTGTTTACCGTGGAACCACAATCTTATTCCTTACAAAGAGTTTGAAGGGAATGAGAGCATTGGAGAACACAATTACTGCAGGTAATATACTTGTAGAACAATCCAATATAAACCAGCATGAATTCAGTGGTGGTCCAGGCTGGTTGGAGCTGGTATAGTGCCGATCTACACTGTCAAAGATATGAGGTATGAGTGCTGTCACTGGGGTGGTACCTTTTCAAAAGGTACACATTTGTAAGTAAATGGTCCTTATTAATACCTCAAGGGTACATTCATTCATTTTCTTTTCAGTTTAGTCCCTTTATTAATCTGGGGTCGCCACAGCGGATTGAACCGGCAAATTATCCAGCACATGTTTTACACAGCGGATGCCCTTCCAGCTGCAATCCATCACTGGGAAACACCCATACACACTCATACACTACGGACAATTTAGCTTACTCAATTCACCTATAGTCTTCGGACTTGTGGGGGAAACCGGAGCACCCCGAGGAAACCCACGGAAACACGGGGAGAACATGCAAACTCCCCACAGAAATGGCAACTGACCCAGTCGAGGCTCGAACCAGTGACCTTCTTGCTGTGAGGCGATCATGCTACCCACTGCACCACCATGACACCCCTCAAGGGTACTTACTAGTACCTAAAAAGTACAAATGTGTACCTCTTGAAAATGTGTAAAATTTAGGTACTAATATTCACCTTCAAGCTACCAATATGGTCCCTTAAAAAAAAAAAGGTGCCCCTGCAATGACAGCACTCGTACCTTTATTTCTGAGAGTTGACCAGGGACTGACTGACTGAGATATAAAGCAACCAATGAATTTTTGGATTACATGTCATCTTAAACATTATCTTCATCGTTTAAGGAATCCAGATGGAGACCGGGAACCTTGGTGCTTTGTGAAGGAAAAGGGAAAGCTTCAGTGGAACTACTGTAATGTCAAGCCATGCTCTGAAACAGGCATAGATTTTCAATTTTACTTTTAAATCAAACAAAGAAACACACATTGTTCTTCTTGCTCGAACAACATGTTAATTACACATCCTTTTTTTATTGTCTACCAAACTGACAGAACCAGAAAAACCCTTAACTACCCCTACAAAACTGGAGTTTTCAGACTGTGGGAAGACCGCTTCTAGCATGATAGCGCCAAGAATATTTGGTGGGAGGAAGTCCCTGCCTGAGGCCCATCCCTGGCAGGCCTCATTTCAGGTGCGTCCCAAGGGCTCGAATGCAACCTTTGACCACAATTGTGGAGGAACCCTGATTGACTCCTGCTGGATCCTGACAGCCGCCCACTGCATGTAGGTTGGATTTATTTGTTGTTTCGTTAAGTCTATGAAATGTTAAGTCTCAAATCTTCTTTTTATATGCATGACCATGCTAGCGATGAAAATGATGAGGTGAGGGTGGAGTTGGGTGGTGTGAACCTGGAGAAAGATGACCCTGATAAACAGTTTGTGGAGGTGGAGAAAATCATTGTTCATGAGAACTACACGGAGACTTCTGAAGCCCTTTATAATGATATAGGTCAGTGATTCACTATTCATGTGAACTACATGTCTATAGTTTATCCACCTATCTGCACTCAAATGATTCTATCTATCTATCTATCTATCTATCTATCTATCTATCTATCTATCTATCTATCTATCTATCTATCTATCTATCTATCTATCTATCTATCTATCTATCTATCTATCTATCTATCTATCTATCATCTGTCCTTCCATCTATCTATCCATCTTTCTTTCTATCTTACCATCCATCTTTTTATCTGTCCTATCATCCTATCATCCATCCATCCATCCATCCATCCATCCATCCATCCATCCATCCATCCATCTATCTATCTATCTATCTATCTATCTATCTATCTATCTATCTATCTATCTATCTATCTATCTATCTATCTATCTATCTATCTATCTATCTATCTATCTATCTATCTATCTATCTATCTTTCCATCTATCTTTCTATCTATCATACCATCCATCTTTTTATCTGTCCTATCATCAATCCATCTATCTATGCTTCCATCCATTCTTCTATCCTTCTATCTATCCTTCTATCTATCCTTCTATCTATCCATCCATCCATCAATCCACCCACCCACCCACCCATCCATCCATCCATCCATCCATTCATCCTTCCATCTTCTGTCCATCTATACTTCCATCCAACCATCTATCTATCTATCTATCTATCTATCTATCTATCTATCTATCTATCTATCTATCTATCTATCTATCTATCTATCTATCTATCTATCTATCTATCTATCTATCTATCTATCTATCTATCTATCCATGCATCTTTCTATCTGTCCTCCCATCCATCCATCTGACCGTCTATCTATATATCCTTCCATCTCAGTATAGATTATTATCAAAACTTTAAAGATACACATATTGCTGTATAGCCTAGTTACCATCCATTACGCAAACAAGCCTTGTGATCAATGAGGTGTTAATTATATACATAAAATTATATATACATAATATATACTTTATACATAAATTATATACACAACACACTGTTTTTTTTCAATGGTTTCAAAAAGGACAATCCATATTAAATAAAATATTAAAATAAAAACTACAGTAGTTTAGACTTATTTTACCCAGTTATGTTCACATCACAGTGCTTTTGTTTCTCATCTATGAAAGCCCTCCTAAAACTGAAGGGATGGAATGGACGGTGTGCCAATGAGACCAGGTCTGTCAGGGCAGCTTGCCTTCCCACCGATTTATTCCCTGAAGGAACACGATGCACCATATCAGGCTATGGAGCTACTGAGAAACGTATACCTTCTCCATAGAGAATATATACTCTTGTATATATACATACTTGTATAGTTTCTGTAAGAAACTGTTTCTGTTTCTTACTATTACATACTGTACTTTTATTTATAGATCATGGCGTTTCTACTCAGCTGCTGGATGCCAAAGTTCTCCTGATCTCTCAGAGCCGCTGCATGTCTCGTAACGTCTACGGAAACCGAATGGACGATTCTATGATGTGTGCTGGATATATGCAGGGAAAGGTCGACTCTTGTCAGGTGCTTTCCTGTTGCAAGTTTTTGTAACATTATTTCATTTGAATTGAATAATGTATAATTTTGTATGCACATCACGTAACAATTATTATTTGGTTTGTTTAACATTTGTAGGGTGATTCCGGTGGACCCCTGGTTTGTGAGAAGGACGATACTCATTACATCTATGGTGTGGTGAGTTGGGGCGACAGCTGTGGCAAGAAGAACAAGCCAGGTGTCTATGCCCGTGTCACAAAGTTCATAGACTGGATCAATGAAAAGATGCGTACAGCTTAGGAGGGATACACTAAAGTGATCCAATAGCTCATATTTTCAATTATTAGAAAAATCATATATGGTCCACATTTGCAGTTGTGTGCAAACAAAAGTATGACATCAGCAGAGGGTTTAATGTCTGTCTTTTAAAACAGGTCATATTCAGACCTTTATGCAAAAAACATAAGTAACTGGTGATCTAGGGACTTTTTTTCCCATTTGCCAGCCAAAAAAATAATTTTTGTGATTCCTGTACATGTTAAGATTTAGTTACATTGAGATGTTGACCAATCAACTATACCACTTTTCTGATGATCCAAGTGTAATGGATTATTAGGAACATACATTGGTTGGTGTTATTGGCATTGCACACAGAAGGAAGATTGTGATTCTGTAGAAGCAATTTGAACAAACAAAATTAAAAGAGATTTGGTATATTTCACCACCAACAGGTCTGTCTTTTCAAGATAATTACAGTTTTACAATACACACATTTAATGTTTGCTTTGATATCTGTAACAAATAAATATGCACTCATCTCTAATTGCTCATCACCAAAACAAAATCAAGTTTGTTTGACATCTCATGACTTTATTAGCTATTTCAAAATTATGGAGTGTTATACAGTAGTCAACATTTAAAGTGGATCAAGTTTTTCAAAATTGTTCCCGATATAGGTAAGGGTGTTGTTCACATGAACCACTTTAATAAACTGACTTTTTTTTATCTCCTTAAATTTGTGAAAAGTGTACAGTATACACTGATTGATTACATTTGGTCCACAGACCGGTTATTTAATACATGACATTTTGTTTTGTACTTGATATGCTTAACTGAAATACATATTTGTCTTCAAATACCTCCTCCTTGTAATGTAATTTCTTGTTTACATGTTAGTTTTTGCTTTGTTTAAATCTGTGTTCATATAATAAAATTAATTATGTCCAAACTGTATAGCTACTCAAATGGTTTGAGGAAACCAATTTAGGCAACTTAAGCCATTTAAGTTGACCAACTTTATGGAGTTCGGCCAACTTAAACCATTTACCACAATTGGTTTCCTCAAACCATAAGTAGCTATGCAGCTGTTTGAACTTAATTTGTTTAAGTTAACAGAACTGATTGATTTGATAACTTAACTTAAAATGTTTAAGTTACTAATACTCAAATTATTTAAGTTGATTGTCAAATATTTTGAGTTCCAAAACCATTTGGCTTCAATATTTAACAGCAAGTTTTGCTACAGTTGGTTTCCTTTAATGGTTCGAGTTCAAGTATTAGGTTTTACAGTGTAGCTATAGGCACATTTCATAAACTTTTTTGATCCATTTCAAATGTTGTCTGTGTGTGAATATATACATATTAATGTAAAATTTGAGACTTTACTAAATGCAGTTTACTTTGGAAGCATGAATAAGCTCACAGGAGTCCCAATAATTTGTATCAACATACAATTTATTTCCAGTTATGGAGGCTTTAATTTGCGCGTTTACATCAAACATCATAAGAGACTGACAGACCAGTAAAGAATTAGGTATGCACAAAATCAGTCATGCTCAGAGGAAACCTTTATTACCACTCACATGGAAATTACGACAAATTGAGCATGTTGAATGATGGAACTATTCTGGATATGTGAGTTAAGCTCAGACATCTGCATTATGAATATTCATAAAAAGACTTGCACAAGATGTTTCTGAAAATAAAAACGCAGCAGCCAAATTTAAACAAATCGGGGCGTTACACAGGAGCAATCAGGAGAATACTGGAAACAGCCAAGCACTCTGCACCGCAACACGCCACCTTAACAGCTAACCAGCAAAACTCAACTGCTACGCAACTGCGCCTAGTGCATAGAAAATACACAAGAGAGAACATTAGAGACATGTGGCTGTGAAGTTTGCCCATTTAAACCATAACACAAGACCTGCTCTGTTGGCAATAATGATGTCATGGTTTTACAAAGTAAGATTCTTAAAGAGGCCAAATTACAGTCGCTAACCAGTCCTTTAATATATAAAAAAAAAAAAAAGGAGAAAAAGCACAACATCCAAAACTGTCCATTAATAAAGGTTTATTAAGAACAAAAACTAATTAAAATGAACTTACGTTAAGTCTGTGAGGTTCAATAACATGAAGTAGGGAAGGGGAAAACAAATAAGCAAACTACCAAAATGAAGAGAAATGATTTCACCTAATATCCCCAATTAGGCATAAAGATCATTTAATATCACATGAAATGTGTTTGATACAAAAATGTGGGCAATAGAAGAGAAACAAAAATCATTTAAAAAGATGTAGACCAAATTACAATAACCTTTCGGTCTGATATATGGATAATTTGGGTATCCTCAGACGGACATCTGTTCACTGCGATCCTTGAAGATTCAACCAGTCATCATCTAGAAGAAAAGAAGAAACAAGTTAGTTTCCAAAAGCAATAAAGCAGAGGAGCTTCTGCAATAATAGGCACATCGCCATAGAAAGAGGCATTGGCTTATTACGCAATGCTCGACTTTGGTCATTTATACAGAACAAACAGGCACTCTTTCCACTTCTTAAAAGGAGAATCTAGCCATTTTTACATTAAATATATGGACCGGATTTATTCTGCAGGAAACCTCATTGTGTACCTGATGTTTGTTCTGCAAGAAACCTCAAGGGAAAGAGAGCCAACAAACCTGAGGGTGCTGTGATCTTCTCATAGCCACTTTAAGCGTCAGAGAGCTGAAGGTACTGCCAGTTAAAATAATTAATAGCCTGAAAAAAAATTGAATGTGTATAACTGGGCCTGAAAATCAGACACTCTTCAGGCTGACAGCTTAAAATAGCTCTGAGAACACACCCCGTCATTTCCATCCTGCTTTTGCCTATGCCATGATAGACATGAGTTTGTGACAAGGATGATGAAAAGGTCTCAGTCCATTGTCCTGCAGACGTACCTCAACACCACCTCAACACTCAAATGAGACCGACCTGCTCCATAGCAACCGCCAATCAGCAGCAGGCAGCCAATGGTCGGATCACACACTAACTGCTCTCAAACTGCCCCAAACTCCTCTTTTGCAAACAGGAATCAGCAGCTTGGAGGAAAGAATTCCACATTTAGATAAAATCAATTGATTTTGGCTGGTACACGTTTCAAAACAAACAAATACTTACGGTATCGTACCCACGACAGCTCCGAATCAAATATCCAGTTTGAGGTTTAGGATATGCATTAAAAAATAGACCTTTAATAATGTCATGCAAAGTCAGAGATACCAAACGGATGCTGTGAATAACAGCTCCGCCGGACTAATCTTAGGTAAAACCTGACACCTCCATTAGGAGAATGCATCTACCGATCGATTACTTCTGCAGATGACTGGAAGGACTTGATCCAAGAGGGAAGCAGAGGGGCCAAACATTAAAGCAACCATTATAAGTTATTAAATTGCATGCATTCCCTTTCCCCATTTCTGGCATGAGTTACAAGGGGGTCAATAAGCAGATCTGCTAAAATTATGTTAAGACAAAAATTAACAGCTCCTTTTCTTGTATAACTGTACATAACCCCCCACCCGCAAGAAATAGGATTTATACTTTCATACAAAGCACTAGGTTCGCTTACATTTCACGATTCAGCAGCAGCTTCGTCAGTAGCCTCTGGAGACTTGGGTCTGCTTCTTGATCTGGACCTGGATTTGGATCCTTTGTTCGATCTGGGGGTGTGGCTCCTGGAGTGAGATTTGGACTTGGACCTTGAACGGGACCTGGAAGGTGATTTGGACTTGCTTCTGCGAGGGGTGCGGGTTTTGGATCGGGATCGGGACCGAGACCTGGAACGAGAGTAGGACCGGGACCTGGATCGGCTGTAGCGGGACCTGCTTCGGGAACGAGACCGGCTCCTGCTCCTGGATCTGGACCTGCTGTGCCTCCTGCGCCGAGGACTACGGCTAAAAACAATCACAATGAGGATTTTTGTGCACACAAAGAACTGCCAGTATGACGTTAGTTAAAATACGATATTGTAAATTTAACTGATTATACAATACAAGTAATTTGCATAGCATTTGCATGTAATCAAAACTACCATGGTTTCCGACAAAATTAGTGATTCAATTATCCCAAATCACAAATATGGAAAGTCTGACTCATTTTAAATGAATCAGATCTTCTGAACCGTTAGCTTCTGGTTTAAATTTATTTTAGATAAAACATCTCTTAATTACTATGCGTGACGTCCAAATTTCCCCCATTTTTAACTGTTGTCATGAATTTATTAAAGATGAAGTTTGTTGGAAAACACCAGAAGAGTTTTGAACAGCTGCAAGTGATTCACTGAAAAGATCCGACTCCAAAGAACCATTCGCTCAAGAATTGCAACGATTCACAAAGTTGAGCAATCGTTTGGATCTACGTAGTAATTACGACACAACACGTACCAACGGTTAAATACATCAAGTAAATTAAAAAAAGAAAGAAAGAAAAAAAACGCAAAATAAATTAATCAATTATTATTGAGCATAACAATGACTATAGCACGTGTTGTAAATATTAGCACTAGGCCGCCTTCGTGCCCTTATTTCAACACTAAAAACAAATCATAGAAACTCTATGATAGGGATATTAATACATACAAGTAACCGTAATAAAACGGCATGTAATTTTATTACAATTCTTTTGGGCCTTACCTCCGACTTCTCCGTCCATATCCCCCGTATCTCCTCGGCGGAGCTCCGCGGCGGCTGTAGTGCGCGTCTGGCGGGCGCCCATATCGCGCCATCTGCACGCGCAGCTCGCGCCCGTCCAGCAACGCGCCGTCCATGGCATCCATCGCGTCCTCCGCGTCCCGCTTATCATGGAAACGGACAAAGGCGAATCCGCGGCTCTCTTTCGTGTACCGGTCTCTTGGGATGTAGACGTCTCCAACTCGGCCGTATTTCTCGAAAACCCGCCGCAGCGTTTCAGGAGACGTGCGGTATGTCAGGTTGTCGACTTTTAAAGATGTCATGCCCTCGACGTCGGGCGGTGGTCTGCCGTAGCTCATCTTGAATCACTAACTCTACAGCAGTCTGTTATGGAAGAAATAAAACGGTTACTAGCGAGATTTACAAAGAAATTAGCGAACCATTCGAGAGAGTGGAGACAAACACGCCGAGTGGATAACACTCTAAAATGGCGGTAACCGGATTTCCGTGGTTGGCGGAGCTTGGCTTTTATTTCCTTTGAATGGTGTGATAACACCGCCACCTCTGGCGTTTGACTGACACTACACGTTACCTGCTGCTACAAACACCTCCCTGTCTTCTAAAGAAAGCAAGTGTAGCAGAGAACAAAGGAGGGAACAAGATAATGCATCATCACCCTATACTAGGGGGGCCCAATCTTTTTCTTATTAAAGTCCAAAAAATTAATTTGATTGAGTCTAGTGGGCCGAAGGTAAATATAGTTGCCATGATTCATTTCCCAATTTATTTAATAATATTTAAAAATAACTAGAAAACATTGCTTTATATTAACTAATACAGCATAATTCTTTAACAATTTATAATGAACTTATAATTAATAAATACAAAAACAATCTCATTTATAACAGAATGGAGTTACACTAGTTTTTGCCTTGATTTGCTTAATCTCTGCACTATACAATTAATATTTAATGTATTTACATAATTGAATCCATATTTCTAAGTTGAGAACTGCATCTTCTAACGCATTTTTTCTGGTAACTCATGACTTAAAAATTAAAAATTCTCAGATAGGGGTTAAAGAAACTGAGCTTGGTTGTGTTTACAGGACACACAATGTCGATTGATGAGATTCCCCGAAATATATAAAGCATTTGAGTGCTCAAAAAAATGGACTATAATGGAATATTAATAATAATAATAATAATTGTGCGAGTGACGCAGTGGCGCAGTAGGCTAGGTAGTGCTGTCGCCTCACAGCAAGAAGGTCGCTGGTTCGAGCCTCAGCTGGGTTAGTTGGCGTTTTTGTGTTTGCATGATCTCCCTGCGTTCGCGTGGGTTTCTTCTACAGGTTCCCCCACAGTCCAAAGACATGCAGTACAGGTGAATTGGGAAAGCTAAATCGTCCGTAGTGTATGAGTGTGAATGAGTGTGTATGGATGTTTCCCAGAGATGGGTTGCAGCTGGAAGGCTTAATAGTCTCAAGTAGTCTTGAACACCTTGATTAGTTTGATCAGCTGTGTTTGATTAGGGTTGGAGCCAAAGTGTGCAGAGCTGCGGCCCTCCAGGAATCCAGTTTGAGACCTATGTTGTAGCTAATGGGTTCTGAATAAAAATGTATTTAAAATTAAGAAATTAAAATGTAAAATCAACTTTAAAATGAAGCTATTGTGTTTAGGTCACATATTGTTTAAATGGTTCTAAAACAAGTTACACATTCAATATTATAAATACTAAATATGTTGTTTGTATCTATGAATTTTGCTTGATCTTAACACTTATTGTCTAGCCAATTATAATTATTTCTCTTGTGCATATCTTCCTTTCTGTAACTTGTATGTGAAATGCATTTCACAGCGTGACATATAACTTATTAAATAATTTAAAAAATAATACGTTTAAAATCGAACAGAGCTTATTGACATATGTAGACTATTTATTTAACACCAGTCACCCTATATCACCTTTACTGCACTGCAGTGAATCACTTCCAAAATTCGGCGAAGGTCACGTTTGTCGAGGCAGGATGTGTTTGTACTGCGCAAAACCTCAAGTCTGGATTTAAGCCTGACGTCAGGGGTGGCCAATAGCGCTTCTGAGGACAGATATTACACAGCACTCATCATTGAGCAGCAGGACGTGCTGCTCTAGTCAGACTAAATGAATACGTCCAGCAGGGGGCGCCTGGAGGATCAGGATATTTACCTAAATATTTCATTTTACTACATTCATAACAGAACATTTTTGTTTTAATGGAATGTAGAGTCTTTAAAATGTATTCATTACAAAGACTAGCTAGGCCTATCTCTACACTGTAAAACCCAAAAAGCTAAGGTAACTCAAACCGTTTGAGGAAACCAATTGCAACAAACCATTTAAGTTCAAAAACTAATCTATATGAGGACTGTGAACTTACTCTATTTAAGTTGAAGTAATGAGGAGTTTAATTAACTCATTACCCTCAGCACTGAGTTCAAAACTCTTTTCAAATGAGTAGAATTTTCAGTAAATTTTGAGTTAACTTCATATTTCATAAAGTGGACTGATTTTACAGCTAGCAGCAACATCGGTTGTGGGTTCGATTCTCAAGGAATATCTGAATTGATAAACTGTACATTTTTAATTAAATGCATTATGAAAATACCAAAAGTGTAAAATGTAAGACAGTGTCCACACTAAAAGGTTTAGCAAAACATCATTCATAACTATTATAACAGTCTGTTGTGCACAGTTTAGTTTTTTTTGTTATGTTAAAAATATGTATGTAAACAACTAGGGTCGGCTTGTTTTGAAACATTATTTAAAATATACTGCTAAGAAATACCTTATTATTATAGTTTTTTGATGGGGAAAGTAATTTCTTTTTCTCCTGGGCCATTAAAAATGCCTTTAGCCATATATAAGTCTAAAATTTCATTCTTCATGGTCGTAAAAAGGTCTTAAAATTTTTGACTTGGTGAAACCTGCAGAAATCCTGGGAATATGTTCAAAAATGTGCATTTCTGCATTGAGTTGTACTTGCTTTTTTTTTTTTTTTTTTGCCATTTTAACATAAATCAGAATATTCCTTCATATTAGACCCTATATCATACCTATGTATTTTTAAAAGTAGCTAATTATAACCATAGAACTAAATATGTTTATTAATCTTAAATTATAATGTCGATTAAATAAAACAAACGTCAAAATTCACAAACAAAATAATGTGTAAGGTGTTTTAACTAGTTGCCAATCAAAGATTCGTCATTTGCATTTCAATTTAACTCGATTATGTTAGTAGATAATATATTTGTATATTTGAACAATTTAAAACAATTAAACATTAAACTATTAAAACTTGTATATGTGAATAATTCAAACAACTAGTAGAAAAATACTAGGCGAATGTCAGTTAATCGTTGCTATAATCAGAGATGTTTCAGAATCAGAAAAAGCTTTATTGACAGGCAGGTATGTTTACACATACGAGGAATTTGTTTCCGTGACAGAAGCTTCTACAGTGCAACAGAATGACAGAGACAGGACAAAAAAACAGATAAATATAAATTAATATATAAATGAATAAAAAATAGAAGTATAGTGAATGCAAATATACAAATTGATATATAATTCAACATGCAAATTTTGTATACTATGAAGAACCCTGCAAAAACAATAAATAAATACACAAATATATAAATAAATGAGTAAATACATCCATAAATTCCTGCATAAATAAAACAATACATAAGCAAAAAAATAAATTCCTGCATAAAAAAATAAACAATTACTAGTGCGGGCAAGTAAATAATTAAATAAAGTACAAGAATGTTGGGGGAATACGAAAATGCTAAACTGAAAGTTAACCCCCCCCCCCCCCCTTTTTTTTTAAACGTTTATTATTTCTTGAACGTAGTTGCGTATTTACTTAACCTCAGCTCAGTGTCAGAGAGAGTCTGTCAATCATCAGAAGGCGGTCTTTATGTCATCATTGGTTGATCGTAAGAAAAATTTTGCATTAGATTTTTTGACTGGCATCTGATGACACCTTCTCATTAGCATGTTGACCTGAAGAAATTAAATACGAAACTACGTTCAAGAATAAAAAAACGTTTGAAAAGGGGAAAAAGCATAACATTCATGTAATTTATTTAATTATTTACCTGCCCGCACTATTAATTATTTATTAATGCACGAATAAGTGGATTTTATATACATTTATTTATTTATTTGCATGTGTATTTATTTATTGTTTTATTTATGCAGGAATTTATTGATTTATTTTCTAATTTATTTATTTATCTGCGTATTTATTAACTGTTTTTGCAGGTTTCCTCCTTCGTGTTAGCCAACATAACATTATGCAATTTCCGTTATGTAAAATGTACGTTTGTATAGTGTGAAAGAACATTTTTCTAGATATTGTTTTATTTTTTTAATTACAAAATTAAATAAAATCCTAAGGCCCGCCCACCTAGGCTACTGGTTCACGCGCACCGCCGTTCTACCTTCTGCTTCAGTTTCTACATCACCGACACGCATCTGCATCCCATCGCTCAAGCGCTCGGAGAACAGAGGATACAGGGATGAGGATGATAAACATGCCGAGAATCTGTGTCATATAGAGAGCATCTCACTCCCATTTTTTACCTGTCCCAGAATGCCAAGCACGGAGACAGAGACAGCCTTAAAACAGGGCTATGCAGTCTGATGGACGCAAAAATCAGCTTGAGGCTGCAGACAAAACAACGAGGGACTCTGTGCGGAGCTTACAGGGCATTAAGAGCACCAACTAATCCTGTGCATGGCCAAAAATACAAAAGCGAAGAGCAAAAAACGGCCTTTCGCCTGAAGAAGGAGATGTTCGGACTAAAAAAGACGCAACAGCTGTAGGATCGCAATCGTTTATTGTTATTTTAATTTGTGGCTTTCTGAAATGGGAGCTTTGACAAGCCGTCAGAATGCAGGAGTGGAGGAGGTCGATATACCGTCCAATTCTGTTTACAGATACCCACCCAAATCTGGTGAGAATTTATATATTATTATATATTTTATATTCTGTCATTATACTTTATATAGGCCTAGTATTATATTATATTATTGAAAGTCATTATTACGGATTTAATCGACTTCATATTACTAAACAACATTGTAATATAATATAAATCTTATATTTAAAAATATATTTATTGTGTTAAATTATTTTAGACCCAGTGGAGTTCATCTTTTATATTAATAGTAGGCCTACAAATTGATGTGCAGTCCACATTAAATTGACTTCAGAATTTAGATGATGTTTTTAAATCTCAATATATTTTATTATTATATTATATATTATTACAGCATTATATATGTGTATAAAATAACTGTGAAGTGCACAAAAGAAACTCAAGCCTGTTCACATTTTATACTCATTTTAATTGGCAGTTGCAATTAATTGCATTTAGAATTTAAATTAACATTCAATAGCTCTTCTCAATTATTATATTATATTATATTATATTATATTATATTATATTATATTATATTATATTATATTATATTATATTATATTATTCATTAATTTTCCTTCAGCTTAGTCCCTTTATTAATCTGGGGTCGCCACAGCGGAATGAACTGCCAACTTATTCAGCATATGTTTTACACAGCGGATGCCCTTCCAGTTGCAACCCAGTACTGGGAAACATCCATATACACTCATTCACACACATACACTACGGCTAATTTAGTTTATTTAATTCACCTATTGCGCATGTCTTTGGACTGTTGGGGAAACTGGAGCACCCGGAGGAAACCCGCGTCCACACAGGGAGAACATGCAAACTCCACACAGAAATGCCAACTGAGGTGACAGTGCTAACCACTGAGCCACCGTGTCATCCCTATATTATATTATGCCGGCAGCTAGCTCTCTGTAACTCTCACATGGTCACCCACTAAAGCTACAGTAAGTAGGGATGTGCCCGGTCAGTACCTGCATGCGAGACCACATGGGAAAGCTAGGTTGCTGCCAGAAATGATGTTAGTGAGGCCAGCAGGGGGTGCCCAACCTGTGGTCTGTGTGGGTCCTAATGCTCCAGTATAGTGACGGGGACTCTATACTGCTCAGTGAGCGCTGTCTTTCAGATGAGACATTAATGTGAGGACCTGACTCTATCTGGTCGTTAAAAATCCCAGGATGTCCTTCGAAAAAAAGAGTAAGGGTTTAACCCCGGAATCCTGGGTAAATTTGCCCACTGGCCTCTGTCCATCATGGCCTTTTAGCCATCCCCATATCAAAAAAATTGGCTTCATCACTCTGTCTCCTCTCCACCAATCAGCTGGTGTGTGGTGTGCGGTCTGGCGCAATATGGCTGCAATATGGTGGCGGATGAGGAGATCCCCCCAATGTGTAAAGAATTGTATAAAAATGTAAGGTATTATATTATATTATATTATATTATATTATATTATATTATATTATATTATATTATATTATATTATATTATATTATATTATATTATATTAGCACGATCGCAAGAAGAAGGTCACTGTGTCAGTTGCCATTTCTGTGTGGAGTTTGCATGTTCTCCCTGTGTTCACGTGGGTTTCCTCTGGGTGCTCTGGTTCCCCCACAGTCCAAAGACATGCGGTACAGGTGAATTGGGTAAGCCAAATTGGCCGTAGTGTATGAGTGTGAATGCAAGAGTGTATGGGTGTTTCATAGTGTTGGGTTGCGGCTGGAAGGGTATCCACTGCGTAAAACATATGCTGGATAAGTTGGTGGTTCATTCCGCTGTGGCAACCCCTGTTTAATAAAGGAACTAAGCCGAAAATAAATAAATAATACATAAAATATAGGTTCGATTAGAGCTATAATTAGAGCTAAACAAAACTGTTAGGCCCAATAGGGAAGGCCAAATAGAGGCCAAATAGAGTTCAGATTTTAATAATTATTTGTAAAATGTTATAAAATTGGCAGCTTTAGAATTTAGATAAGGATTTTTACTTATTTGCTGCAATAGTGAGTCTCTTATGTCTTAGAGTATTATTTTTCTTACTTCTCCTAATATTGCAATATTATATTATACCAGTCTCAGCAGAGAAAATCCAGACTTTTCTGATCTTATAAATATTGGGGAAAATGGTATAAAAATGGGCAGTGTTGATAAAATTGGCTTCAGAATTGAGATGAATATTTTTCTCACTACTTGCACTTGAAATGCCCGGGGGTCCCACTGTTCATTTGAACACCAGAGCCTCCACCCACTGTTACTTGGTCAGCAAGTCTGTGAGTAGCTCAGCAGGCCCACAGATGCTGTCTTTATATTGATACAAGTCTCATCATTCCCAGCGGTGCTGTGTCCACTGAAATACACCACAAAATTACAGCATGCAGGACGTCTTGCATGAATTTGTGCTCAGCATTAAACTGAATCTGAAATGAGAGTGTCGAGTAGGTAAAATCTGTTTCTTCTTTCTGGTTAACAAAAGTAGAAGAAGTGTTTTTTCCCTGCTATGGCAGTCAGTGCCTACTAATTTTCAATCATTTTTAAAAAAAAAAAATCTTCTTTTGTGTTCAACCAAAAACAAAAAGTAACTCAGAAATGCCCATAAAGTGCTCTGAAATGTGCATATTTTTTTTTCGATCTTTGACATAATCTTAACTGAAACATGACGAAAGGGTGGGACATAGAGTAGCTTCTCCACTTTTAAAAAAACAGCCAATAGCTTTTGTTTTATCACAGCTCTGCCAGTAAGAGTGCATCAATGAAAAGCAAATGAGAAGCGTCTTGTTGGGGGCGGGGCATGTCAGATACTAGAGAGCATTTGATTGGTCAAGATTTGATGAGAAACTGAAGTATGAGGTGATGTGAAGAAAATGGCTGTTCACCTTTATTGGACAGTAGAAAGTATTGACAGGAAAGTGTGGGGAGCAGAAAGAGTGGAAGGATTGGCATAGAACCTCAAGGTGGGAATCGAACTCGTGTCACCCAAGCACCAGAGTGCATGTGTCGACACACTAACCACTTATTAACCACGAATTAAGCATTTTCGCAAGTAAATAGCATACAAGTCAATACAAACATGAGAAGAGAGGCGGATTACCGTCCCGCGGTGGGAACATGGAATTCGCAATGCGTTTGATGCAAACATGGAATGTGCCTCATTCGCATCTCTCCTGTTTGGCGTAAACGCAGTCCTATTGGCCAATCAGAAAGGAGAAAACAGCACGCATGCTGATGTCATAAGGCGAAAACTTCGGTTGTAGTGTCCACATGACCACATTGCTTCCTCTAGGATTTTTTCCAGCTGTGGCAGCAGGCATTTTACACAGATCTACCAACTACCTATGGCGTTATTTCAATGACAAATGTTGTGAGTGCAGTATTACAAGTCAAGATCGCACTTGTGTAATACGAGCATGCGAATCTCTTTGCTTGCTTACAAAACTTCTTGCCCCCCCTCAAATATACGCTGCTCAAGTACAGATTTTCTTGTGCACTCTCAAATAAACGCTGCTAAAGTGCGATTTAGTGCGTTTATGTAACGAGTATGTCTCCAACATTCATTAAATTTGCTAGGAATATTTATGAATATCTCCACTCCAATAGACCTACAGAGCGGCATTAATGCGTCCTGAAGTAAAGTGAAATGGCTATAAACTCCAGCAAGATTAAGTCATTGTATGCAGAGCCATAGACCTTTATCTATAAACTATAATTATGCAAACTGTGTTCATCTTAACTGAAAGCTACAATGGGTTTGCTGGCCTCACGCATCACGCACCTGTCAGTCAGTCAGCATGTCACCTTAAAGGGTTAAACAAATAACGCACAGCATTAGTACGTTTACAGAAAAGTTCACGTTGTTATAATTCACTTACCTTTTAATACGTTTTGGTGTGATTATAACCCGCTATTTTTCCCAGAGATGGGTTGCAGCTGGAAGGGCATCCGCTGCGTAAAACATGTGCTGGATAAGTTGGCGGTTCATTCCACTGTGGCGACGTTGGATTAATAAAGGGACTAAACCGAAAAAAAAATGAATGAATATAACCCGCTATTTAAAAAAAAACAACGACTGAATGTTTTGAATGAGAAGCTGTAATGTAGCCGTGGTGGATGAATTTTGGTGTGGCGCCCCACTATGAAAGAATGAATGTACCGGACATCATGCAGTACCCAGGGATGCGGAAATTCTTCACCCTAGCCAGAGTTTTCAAAACATTCTGGTTTTAGTCACCTGATACTCTGTTTTTGTGTGAACAAACAGCAAAATCGCATAGAAAAAAGTGCAGTTATGAAAATGCCTGTGTTCATGTGGACAGGACCTTAGGCGAAAGTGACAAGTGACATCTTCTAAATGCAAATTTGTCACTATTTTGGAACACACTCGCTTACAGATATCCTTAAACCTGACATATTGATAGTAGCACCTAAAAAACTTCATTTTAATTTCACTGGACCTTTAAAACCACCACAGAGTGAGTAAATAGTGGGTAACATTTCATTTTGCTTAGTATATTATTTTCAGGTAGCACCTTCTTGTTTGTTTGTAAATGCAGCACTCATCAAGCTGGTTTTACAATGACTGTTTTACAAATCTTTGGAAATTTGAGGCAACAGACCCATGAGAAGATGAATTAACCACAAGTAACCAGACACTCTATATGTGCAGCTTGGGACTTGTGCCTGATTCTTGCTGCCTCCTGCTCCAGTTTCAGGCTTGTTCATCTATCTCTGCCTATATCCTCTGTCTGCCCTTGAGCTTGTCTTTCTTGAATCCAATGGTTTTTCAGTCTACGATATCCGTCTTCCTTTCTGTGACTTTTAGTCGTCTTGGGTACAAACATCACTCTTAAAAGAATAGTTAACCCTAAGTTGAGAATTTACTCAACCTCAAGTGGTTCTAAACCTTCATTGGTTTTTTTCTTCTTCTATTGAACACAAGAGAAGATATTTTGAAGGATGTTAGTTACCTTGCATTGAATTCCATAGCAGGGAAAAAATTATTATGGGAGTCAACCCAGCAGGCACACAACGACATAAGACGTTAATATTAGGTTAGATTTAGGTTGTGACATCAGGTGACCTAAATTCAATGTCTAGCCAGCATCTAAGGACAGCATTATTTTGAAGTATATGACATCATATGCAGTGATATTTGGTTGATTTTAGGTTGTGTTGGAAAGTGAACAAAATCCAGCATCAAGCCAACATCTTAAACCAACGTCATGTTGACATAAAATAATGACATTTATTCGTCAGGTATGGCAACCAAAATAGACGTCATAGTGGTAACGTCCACACAATGTCAAGCTGTAACATCATTAGACATTGATATTTGGTTGACGTTGGACATTGAGACGTTGGACATTGATGTGACCTGACGTTGGGTTTTAACATCAACCCAAATGTCATTTCCAAACAAAATGCAACATCCCCACGATATTGGGGTACAATGTCAATCTGACATCATGTTGATGTCCTGTGCCTGCTGGGAATGGCCACTACTTTCCAACATTCTTCCAGTTATCTCAATTTGTGTTGAACAGATAAAAGAAATACGAATAGCTTAATAAAGACTAAATACAGTCTGACTTTTGGGTGAACTATCTTTAAGAAATGGATATGTTTGCAGCTGACAATTAACTAAACTTTTTTTTTCATTCATTCATTCATTCA
Source organism: Danio kyathit (assembly GCA_903798195.1). Taxonomy (NCBI): domain Eukaryota; kingdom Metazoa; phylum Chordata; class Actinopteri; order Cypriniformes; family Danionidae; genus Danio; species Danio kyathit. Next base: position 35,555,297 of record LR812530.1, read on the forward strand.
TTTTCCTTCGGCTTAGTCCCTTTATTTATCAGTGGTTACTACAGCGGAATAAACCACCAACTATTCCAACATATGTTTTACGCAGAGGATGCCATTCCAGCCTCAACCCAGTGCTGGAAAACACCCATACACACATATATTGCCAATTTAGTTTATTCAATTCAAAACATGCAAACTCCACACAGAAGTGCCAACTGGCCCAGCCAGGACTCGAACCAGTGACCTTCTTGCTGTGTGGCGACAGTGCTAACCACTGAGCCACCATGCTGCCCCTACACAGTTTTTTCTAAAGCAATTTGATTAATTACAGCCCAATCAAGCAAATGCACAGTTCTTTTAGGAACTTAAACACTCTGACAAATCTACATGTAAACGTTGAGTTCTTCATTATCTGTAACATTTGATCTTTTTTTGTTTTTCAGGAAGTTATTTTGCTAGCCATTTTATAATGGGAGGAGAGAAGTTTGATTCGACTCATCCTGAAGGCTACCTCTTTGGCGAAAACACAGACCTCAACTTCCTAGGCAACAGACCAGTAGTGGTAAGATTGCAGTTCAGTTGCTGTTATTAGATACAGACATACATGCTCTTTACGTATTATAGGAGATCGTGAAATCTTTGTGTTTATTGGTCTCAACATTTCTCGTATTCTAAAGTGTGACCAAAATGACTCATGCCACATAATTTTATTACATTACATATAATCCACAAATATTTATGAAAAAAAAAATATTTTAAATAACTGTTCACTAATTTGCTGCTTACAATAATGAATATACAAAAAATGTCATTTATTTTTAAATAATACTAAATACTGTAATAAAAAAGTATATATATTTTATAACCAATTTAAATTCATGCATTTAATATAAAAAAAATAAGATTTAAAAAAATAGCAGAAAAACATTCATTCATTTATTCATTCATTCATTCATTCATTCATTCATTCATTCATTCATTTTCCTTCGGCTTAGTGCTTTTATTCATCAGGGGTCACCTGAATAAACTAGAATAAACCACCAACTTATCCAGCAAATATTTTACACAACTGATGCTCTTCCAGCTGCAACCCAGTACTGGGAAACATCCATACACACTCATTTACACACATACACTACGGACAATTTAGTTTATTCAATTCACCTATAGTGCATGTCTTTGGACTGTGGGGGAAACCAGGGCACCCGGAGGAAACCCATGCAAACACGAGGAGAACATGCAAACTCCACACAGAAATGCCAACTGACCCAGCTGAGGCTCGAACCAGCGACCTTCTTGCTGTGAGGCGACAGTGCTAATCACTGAGCCACCGTGCCACGTCAACAGAAAAACATTTCCTTGTAATTATAAATAAGTTATTATTATTATTATTATTATTATTAATCATTCATTTTCTTTTCGGCTTAGTCCCTTTATTAATCCGGGGTTGCCACAGCGGAATGAACCGCCAACTTATCTAGCACATGTTTTACGCAGCGGATGCCCTTCCAGCTGCAACCCATCTCTGGGAGACATCCGTACACACTCATTCACACACATACACTACGGACAATTTAGCCTACCCTATTCACCTGTACTGCATGTCTTTGGACTTGTGGGGGGAAACCGGAGCACCCGGAGGAAACCCACGCGAACGCAGGGAGAACATGCAAACTCCACACAGAAACGCCAACTGACCCAGCCGAGGCTTGAACCAGCAACCTTCTTGCTGTGAGGCGACAGCACTACCTACTGCCTACTGCATCGCCTATTATTATTATTATTATTATTATTATTATTATTATTATTATTATTATTATTATTATTGTTGTTGTTGTTGTTGTTGTTATTAATACTACTAATTCATGAATTTATTTTAGATATGAATAATAATAATAAATGATATTATGCCTTAATATAAATTTATAAATAAACAAAAATATAATATATTTCAACTGCTATGGGATTTGCTTTATTCTGGATTTTGAGGAAAATGAATATTGGTGTAAGTTTTGTTTTATTTTTTATTTATGCTTTATATTTAAATAACAATTTTTCACTATTTTACATTTAATATTATTGATATCTTCAAGTATATTTAACTAATATAAATATAAATTGCATGAATTTGATACAGTAATTTCAATTCATTAAGAATATATGTATCAAATAGGCCAAACATATTGATAGGCTGATTCAAAAATAATACCACAACTTTGAAAATCTGTATTTAATCAAAGAAACATGATGGAACCTTGGGTAATTAATCAATGTTAAGAATACTTAACAAAGTCTTTTTTCAGAAGAAAACAAGTTTATAGATGTTCAATATGACCCCCTCAGACACTGGAGTGACATCAACCCAAAAGTTGTGGTATTCTTTTTGAATCACCCTGTATATATAAAGAAATTTGTCCTCATCATTTTCATTTTTTGAGCTGATATGATGCTGCTTTAACGGGATTTTCATTTAATTTTTAAAATGTAATTCTGTTCATCTTTTATTTATTTCCTGTTATTGTTCTTAACATTTAAATAATATGACATAAATGTAAATTAAGTTATATTACACAAATTAATATTGATAAATCAATTACATGCATATATATTTTAAAACACAAATGAATATTTTTGAGCCCTGCAGTATTTATGTTAACTGGGTTTTCATGTAAATTATTGATGAAAAAAAATCATTTCAATAATCTGACCCAATTGCACATGTAATTGTACAGCTGTCTTTCTGCATAATGCTTTGCGTCCCGCAGAGCTTCATCCTGACATTTGTGTGCTTTTATGAAGGCGTGCATACTGTGGCTCTTTTATTTACTCTGTGTGCATTAGCTGCTGGACTCGTCTGTAAGCAGACAGGCTAGTGATGCTGTGGATTTAAGCGACGGCTTACCACAAGTAATACAGAGAGCCACATTCAGCCTGAAGGGGGGAAGGGGAGGCATCAGGCTCACCCAGTGTTGACCCACACACGCTTGATGCCTCTCGCTGGCACGTGGGCATTGCATTTGTCCAGAGAAAACACACATATACACATGAGGCATCAGCCTAACAGCTTATTCGGAGATCAGTGTGCATCACCTTGGCCTTGTTTCCAGATTATCTTTGTATCAGTTATTTGAGCTGATAAAACGGGACAAAGTGCTTTTAATTCATAATTAGAATCAATCATTTAAATGCATATTTTAACTAAGTTTGTCATTTTTATTTCACTTATGCATGGACCACATAAAAACATTATAGATATTTAAATAATTGGTATTTTTATACGTCTTTTAATAATCACTTAAAAATTATGGATGTTTTAGTTGTTAAATAGATTATTGGGATTTTTATTTTCACTTTGGCCTACCTAGCAGGCACCGGACATCACACAGACGTAATATTGATGTTGGACTCCAACATCAGACTAACTTTGAATTTTGGTTGTTTATGAAAATCTGGATGACATCAGAACCCAGTGTCAGTTTGAGGTCATACTTCAACATCAAGATTAATTTTTGTTAGGTAATTACACAACATGAAACCAACCAAAGATATATGTCTACTGATATTAGACTTTGACATTGTATGGATGTCATATCATGACGTTAAAATTGGATTTTAGTTAGTTAATGGCACAACCCAAAACTAACCAAATATCACATGACATCAGTATTAGATGTCAGCTGACATCAGTATTAGACAGCAAATTGACATTAAATTTTGGTCACCTGACATCGCAATCAAAATAGAACTAAAGATCAACATCATATGACATTGTGTGCCTGCTGGATAATTTACAAATTTAAATTACATTGGGTCAGGTTTTTCTATTTTTATATATTCAAATGTTTTTTATACTCCTTATAACCTCTTAAAATATAATGTTGATTTTTATACAATGTTGATTTTTTTTGTATTTAATAATATCACTTACGAATTAAAAAATGATCCCATAAAGTCAGATTTTGATATTTTTAGATGTTTTTACTCATCTGTCACTTGTAAACAAACATATATAACTAATAACCTTAACTTTTACTGATTGTAATACAATAATCTGCACCTTTTGTAAAGCTGCTTTGAAACAATAACTACTGTGAAAAGTGCTATACAAATAAACTATATATTAAAATTATAACAATCATTATATTTATATCTTACAAAAAAAGTTTACGAAAAATGCATTTATCAATTAAGTTTGACAATTTTTAGTTAGACGGGTCAAATGAAAGATTATCTCTCACTTTTTTATCAGATGTGGGGTTATAAAACAGGACAAACTGCTTTTCCTACATTATTATTATTATCAATAATGATTGTTTTTTTGTATTGTGATTTGTAGTTTCCGTACAATGCTCCTCCTCCTCATGAGCCAGTCAAGACTCTCCGCAGTCTCATCAACATCCGGAAAGACACTCTGCGGCTTGTCCGGTGAGATTTATATTGCAAATATCTTTTCTACATCTGACAGAGCTCTTAAAAACTGTGCGATTTCCTGTATTGACACAACAGCGAAAATAGGTTTCTTGAGTTTATGTTATAGGCAAAATGGCACACACATAGAGAAAAAACACATCGCAGATATTGAGATTTTCAGATGTTTTTATACTCCTTTTAATAGTCATTCAAAACAATGTATGTTCTAGCTGTTAAATATGTAATGTTGAACTTTTTATATCCAATTGTTTTAATTTCAATGGGTTAAATATTTAGTTTTGATAGATATTTAGATATTTTAGATATATTTTATGTTTTAGATATTTAAATGCTTTTATATTTGGATGGGACATGTTGAAAGGATTGCCTCTTTTTAAAATATCTAACAGGTTTTAAGGGTGCATTTTTTATGCATGGATGAGAATGTTTTCAAAATTATATCCGCTTGCGTTAGCGACAATGCTGCTTAAATTATGTTTAAGAGATTAGATGGTAATTATATGCAGTGTGTTGAGCAGTCAAAAGCACAGTTTTGATTGTCAGTTATTCACACATGCTTAGACCCTGTAATACACATGCGCATGATGTCACCGCTTTCACAACCTCATGTTTTTGTAGTTTACGCAGAGGTGATAATGCTATTGTTTTCAAAAACTTGAACACTCTGAAACCCGTTTTCAAAGATTTGCATTTTCAAGCCCCCAAAGACTATTGACATGTAAATGAATGGCCAAAACACATAAAAGGTTTTCTGTTTCTAGTTGAAAATGGTGTCATGTAAATGCCCCCATTAATTACATTAACAGCAGTGTTTTGGAACATGCTTCTCGGTTTCTACTTGTATTCATCGTAAATTGTTTAATTATTTCAGACAGTATCTGATTAGAATAAAAGCTGTGTTATGCAGGATGAGTTTTTCAGACAATGCTTGTTTTATATGTATATTTCAACTAATTTTCAATTGTTGTTTTGACAAATTTAAGTTTCATAAGGTCAGATATTTAGATTTTCATATATCCTTTGATAGCCACTTGTTGTTGATATAGTCTTCATATTTATCGCATAAATAAGGTGTGAAAATGTAAATTCTTATTTAAACTAAGCTTATAAAAGTTTAGTTAGGCCACAAACTAATTAAAATTTTTAGATAGAGATATTCATATGTTTTTATATTTCTTTTATCATCATTTTTATTTTCGTTTTTTGCAACATGTTTCTCGGTTTCTACTTGTATTTACTGTATATGGTTTATCTTATTTTAAATGTTTTGGAACATGCTTCTTGGTTTTTACTTGTATTTATTGTAAATTACTTCAGATAGTATCTGATTAGATTAAAAGCTGTGTTATGCTATTATATGTGTTATATTATTATATGTTATTATAGTTTTTTCGGACAGTATTTGTTTTTATATGTAAAGTTCAACAAAATTTTTAATTGGTATTTTGACAAATTCTCTTTGACACGTTTAAGTTTCATGAGGTCAGATATTTAGATATTCAGATATTTAAGGGTTTTTATACTCCTTTGATAGTTATTTGTTGTTGATATAGTCTTCATATTTATAGTTTACTGTAAATGTAAATTCTTATTTAAACTAAGTTCATAAATTTGTAGTTAGGCCACAAACTAATTAAAAATTTTTAAACATCAAGATATTCAAATTATAAAACTAAACATAGTAGGTGTCCCCGTTGACGTGTTAATTACGTCCATTTCTATCAAAAAAGTAAATTAACAACAGTCTTTTGCAACTTGTTTGATTTGATTTGATTTATTTATTTTCTAACAGAAATATCATACATAAAATATCTTCAACAACAACAAAAAAAAAAGTTTCTCAGTTTCTACTTGTTTTTGCTTTATATTTTTTATCTTATTTCAAACAATATCTAATTAGATTAAACGCTGTGTCATGCAGGATGAGTTTTTTCAGACAGTATTTGTTTTTATATGTATGTTTAAATTAAATTTCCAATTGTTGTTTTGAGAAATTGTCCTTGACAAATTTAAGTTTCATAAGGTCAGATATTTAGATTTTCAGATATGTGAGAGTTTTTCCTTTGATAGTCCAGTACAGCTTACAAAAGTAAAGTGTGTAAAAAAATGGAAATCCTTATTTAAAACAAGTTCATACATTTTTTGTGTGCCACAAACCAATTTAGAATTTTAGATATTGATGTATTGAGATGTTTTTTATATTCCTTTTATCATCACTTTTAAAACTAAACATATAGAGTAGGTGTTAAATATAAAATGTGTCTCCATTGAAGTGTTAATTACGTCTGTTTTTATCAAAAAAGTAAATTAACAGCAGTTTTTTTTTCTCAGTTTCTGCCTGTATTTACTGTATATTGTTTATCTTATTTCAAACAGTGTCTCATTAGATTAAATTCCGTGTTATGCAGGATGAGTTTTTTCCCCAGAAAATATTTGTTTTATATGTATATTTCAACTATATTTTCAATTGTTATTTTGATAAATTCTCTTTGACAAATTTAAGTTTCATGATATTTGATATTTCAACATGATCACATGGCAATTCGTAACCTTTTGATTTAGTGGCTAATTTGTATGAATTCACATGATCTCATTTGCACAATTTAGTACGATTTGCTTATCCACCAATGATGGTTGGGTTTAGGGGCGGGATTGGGTGCCACGGGATTGGGTGCTCGTACATTTTCATAAGACTGAATTTGTATGAATTAGTATGACTTAGCTACTAAACTGACAAAACGTAAAATACTTACGTTTCCTCATGAGATCAGACTGAATATTTAGATTTGGACATTATTTATACTCATTTGTTGTTGATATAGTCTTCATATTTATAACGTACAAAAAGAAAAGTAAGACTAAGTTCATAGATTTTTAGTTAGGCCAAATGCCCCAAACTAGTTAAGAATCGTAAATATTGATCGTATCATATGTTTTTAAATTCCTTTTATCGTCACCTGTACAACAAACCATATAGTAGGTGTTAAATATGAAAGGTTTCCTCATTGTGACGCGTTCATTACGTCCATTTTTACTCAAATCTGTCAGCAACAGACATTCAGTAAAGTTGTTTTTGCCTACAGATGTAGTGAAGACATGAAGCTGCCTGGACAGGAAGTTGGGAAAAGCCACAGCTGCTACAACATTGAGTTTACCTTTGATGCTGACACACAAGTTGCCATCACTATATACTACCAAGCCATTGAAGAGTTTCACAATGGTGTGCCAATGTAAGCATTAGACACTCTCTGACTGTTGCTTTTTCTTTATTTAATAATTTAAAAACACTTCAGCCTTTACCAGTTGATCTGAGAGGTGATCAAGTTGGAAAATGACATCAAAGCTTGTGTTTTTTTATGGCTCTGTTCATTGTGTGTTGTTGACAGATATTTGCCGCAGGACAGCTCTCTGCAGTCAGAGACAGTGCATTTCAAACGCGGCGTCTGCCAACAGTTCTGTCTGCCCTCTCATTACGTCAACTTATCAGAGTGGGCAGAGGACGAGGTAACATCTGCTAGCTCTGTCCTGAGTGTTTGTGCATTTTTCTGGAGAGAGCTTAAAAAATGTCAGATTGAATCAGTCTAATTTGTGTCATTGGAGAAATCATAGAGCAGTTCATATTTGTGTCCTTGGTTAAACCTGGTGTTGTGGCTTGTTATTACACAGCTACTTTTTGACATGGATAAGGACATCTATCCGATGGTTGTACAAGCAGTAGTGGATGAGGGAGATGGTGAGTTGGATGTAATACTATATATGTATATATATATGTGTGTGTGTGTAGAAATTTATATTATGGAAATATTTGGAAATATTTTGAACCATGTTTTTGTGCAGAACACTTGGGACACTCACATGTTCTTCTTGCAACCTTTGAGAAGGTATGTTTTTTGTTTAAAAAATAATATATACACACACTGTAAACAATTTTAAGCCAGTACAACAACAAAAATTGATTGTTCACTCAACTTTTGAAAACATCAGCTGCACTGACCTAAAATGTCTGAAGTTGAGTGAACAAAAAACTCTTTTGGAAATTGATATTAAGAAATAATACATTATCAAAACAAACAAACATAGTTCAATTGAAAAAAACTAAAACAGAGACAAATGTTAACAAAACATTTATTAGACACAGAATTAGAAACAGGACAGGAGGCAAAACAACAACAACGATAAACAAGACAAGGATCAAAACATGCAGGATAAACAGCGAAAAATGCTTTGTAATGCTTCACATGGACAAAACAAGACTCAGCAAAGAGTCTGTGAATGAGGTGTCTTCATAGTAGGCATGGGCCGGTATAAGATTCTGACGGTATGATAACCTTGGATAAAAATAGCATGGTTTCACAGTACTGTGATTACTACTCTAAGATATATTCTTTTTAAATGTGTGGGTAAAAAACAAAAACTTTTTCCCCTTTGAACACAATATATTTTATTTTAAGAAGCATTTAATATATTTTGGAACAATAAACATGTCAGGCTAAATAATTCAAATGAATCACAGATTTATTTACAATTTAAAACAGCATCTTTGGATATCTTTTCTGCTGGAGATACTGTTGTCCTAAAAAACTGAAAAAAAAAAAACATGAAAAAAAAATCTTACATACATTATACCGTAGGAACGGTATAGCTGAAAATTTTGGCGGTTTTAAAACCTTGACTTTTCTAAACCGCAGTATACCTTGAAAACAGTTATCGTCCCATGCCTACTTTATAGTCCTAGTAATCAGCCCATCATGAGCTTCCAGCTGTGTGTGTGTAATCAGTAGAACTGGTTCCTCCATTTGCATTATAGTTTGAGCATTTGATTTGTCATTTAATTATTACAGGATTTTACTGAGTTGATCATGAAAATTACAGTAACTATCAAATACGTTTGATTTTTCATCTGAGAATGCATTTTAATTTATTATTTGATCGTTTGAGCATTTGATTCCTCATTTGGGTAGTTGTTTTGAAAGTTCAAGTTATTTGATCTTTTTAGGCATTTGAATTGACGTTTTAATTTTGTTAGGAAAAAACTTCCATATATATATACATAACAATTAAATACAAATTAACAGTCCACATGTGCTAAGCGTTTCTTTTTGTAGAGCGAACTAGGTAAATGTGAGAGGAAAATTTACATTAAAAGTCTTTCAGCAGCTGTGCCAAAATATAAATTACAAATGAATAATAATTTCAAATTTTGTCAGCATTATTGCAGTAGTTTTTTGTTATTGTTAATAATAATGACAATAATGTTATTATTGGTGTTACTATTATTTTTTTTTGTTGTTGTTAGGGATAGAAATACTGCAAATACTGCAACCTTTACTTTTTCAAGTGAGGAGATCTAGGATTAACTCAATTTAAAGTAACAAGTTGGCACTAATCCTTTTAACTCAGTGAAGAACATTTTGATTTAGGTTAATTAAACATGCTAAATGTAGTTGTACTGACATTTTTACAGACTTTTGTCAAACAAAAAAAAAAACAAAAACAAAAAAAACAAACAATAAAAAACAAGTAATTTGAACTTTTTTCAAGTTGAATTTTTCACAGTATTTCCAATATTTTTTTTTTCCTCTGGAGAAAGTCTTATTTGTTTTATTTTGGCTAGAATAAAAGTAGTTTTTAATTGTCAATATTATTAGCCCCCCTAAGCAATATTTTTTTTTTCGATTGTCTACAGAATAAACTATTGTTATACAATGATTTGCCTAATTACTCTAACTTGCCTAAATAATCTAATTAACCTAGTTAAGCCTTTAAATGTCACTTTAAGCTGTATAGAAGTGTCTTGAAATACATCTAGTAAAATATTATTATTATTATTATTATTATTATTATTAATGTTATTGCTGTTTTCATGGCCAAGATAAAATAAATCAGTTATTAGAGATGAGTTATTAAAACTATTATGTTTAGAAATGTGTTAAAAAATCTTCTCTTCGTTAAACAGAAATTGGGGGAAAAAATAAACAGGGGGGCTAATAATTCTGACTTCAACTGTATATATTATATATATATATATATATATATATATATATATATATATATATATATATATATATATATATATATATATATATATATATATATATATATATATATATATATATATATATATATATATATATATATATATATATATATATATATATAAATTATATTTTTGGTGTTTATTAAAACCAGCACTTAAAAAAGCTAAATATACTGTGTCAACTGATGGTTATTAAAGATGCTGTGTTTTTCTTTCAGCATATGGATGGAAGTTACTGTGTAAAACCTCTGAAGCAGAAACAAGTGGTAAGTGCTTACTATTTATGTAACACTCTTATACATCATTAGTACCAAGGATGGTAATTATAATGGTAAAGGTATAGTTCTAAATATCAGCACACTACAACGATAATGTTAACTGCATGGAAAAAATGATCGTTACAATCACTTTCAGAATTTATTTTCTTCTGATAATCAATAAAATAGCCTATCAAAATTGATCCTGCATTAATGAGCACAAACATTTAAACCTCTTAAGCTCACCGTGGTGTGTTTTTCTCTTAGGTGGATGGAGTCAGTTACCTGCTGCAAGAGATCTACGGCATTGAGAATAAATACAACAGTCAAGAATCAAAGGCAAGTCATCATCCACATTCACAAAAAGACATCAGTGCAAATAGTAGAATCATTTATATAACAAAAAGCATTAATATAGTAACTGCATACAATGTTTGGTTGTGACTACTCATAAATAGCTCCATATTAAAAAGACGACATCTGTCAGTCTTAAGCTTTCATTCATTAATTGGTATGAAAATGACTCACTGGTGTTTACAGGTTGCTGAAGATGAGATTAGTGACAACAGCGCTGAATGTGTGGTGTGTTTGTCGGACGTGCGGGACACACTGATCCTGCCCTGCAGACACCTGTGCCTGTGCAACGCCTGTGCAGACACGCTGCGCTACCAGGCCAACTGTTGCCCCATCTGTCGACTGCGTAAGAACCAACCCCTGTACCACTCTCATTGTGCAGTACTCTCTTTGATTGAGATTATTATCAAAATATAACACGCCTCAGATGATATTTGTGTTTGTGGTGTTTCATACTTGAATGCTGTAGTGGATTATGTTAAATAAAAAAGGGCCAAACACGAAAATTTGATGTTTATTTACTCTATTCAAGACGCTTGTAATCAGTTAAACATTAACAAAGAATTTTCTCATATAGCAATCTAATATATAGAAATATATGTAAATTACATATATAATATACTAGTTCATATTTAGATTATAGATGTATCAAATACAACATTTATTTCAAAAGATTGCAAAAAATAACTGTTTACGTGTATATTTTCTTCAACCATTGGAATTACAATATATATGAATATATTCATTCATTCACTTGCCTTCAGCTTATTCCCTTATTTGTCAGGGATCACTACAGTGGAATGAACCGCCAACTATTCCAGCATATGTTTTACGCAGCGGATGCCCTTCCAGCTACATTCCAGTACTGGAAAACACCCATACACTCTCACATTCATACACATTCACATACACTACAGCCAATTTAGCTTACCCAATTCACTTATAACACGTCTTTGGACTGGGGGGTAAACCAGAGCACCCGGAAGAAACCCATGCCAACACGGGAGAACATGCAAACTCCAAACAGAAATGCCAACTGGTCCAGCTGGGACTCAAACCAGCAAACTTCTTGCTATGAGGTGACAGTGCCAACCACTGAGCCACCGTGCCACCCCTATATATACAGTTGAAGTCAGAAATATTAGCCCCCTAATTATTTCCTAAATGATGTTTAACAGAGCAAGGAAATGTTCACAGTATGTCTGATAATATTTTTATTTCTGGAGAAAGTCTTATTTGTTTTATTTCGGCTGGAATAAAAGCAGTTTTTAATTTTTTAAAAAACATTTTAAGGTCAATATTATTAGCCCCTTTAAGCTATATATTTTTTCGATAGTCTATACAGAACAAACCATCATTATACAATAACTTTCCTAATTACTCTAACCTGCCTAGTTTACCTAATTAACCTAGTTAAGCCTTTAAATGTCTCTTAAAGCTGTATAAAAATGTCTTGAAAAATATCTAGTCAAATATTTTGGACTGTCATCATGGCAAAGATAAAATAAATCAGCTATTAGAAATGAGTTATTAAAACTATTATGTTTAGAAATGTGTTGAAAAAATCTTCTCTGTGTTAAACAGAAATTGGGAAAATAAATTAACAGGGGGGCTACATGTTCATATATGGCCATATAATTTGGGTGAACACATATAAAATTAAAGCTGAATCAATGGTTGAAAATAATATATATGTAAATGGCCATTTTTGCAATATTTTGACATATATGAAATGTATATTTTATATATTTGAAATTACATATAATTTGCATATATTGTCATATATCAGATTTCTATATGGCTTAGCTGAAACTGTGGTGATTTATCAAATACATTTCAGCAGCTATCAGCACTTCAAGAGTCTAAAACAATATACAGACACAGCAAAATTACATTTAAAGTAAAATGATTTATCTATACAAGAAACTAAACATTATTAACCTTTAACACAATACCCTTGGCTAATGTTCCTGTAACTTGCAACTTTGTATAAAAAAGTTGTAAACAAACCTGTTAGTGTCTGTATATTTGTAATTATGTGACCAAAAGCTTTCGGATTATAGGTAATAATATTACAAACAATGTTAATTTTATTGCTCTTCACCAATAGTTTTGCTTTATAAAACCTCAATGGATCATATTAATTTAGTTTTGCCTCTATACGTTTCTTTGACTCTTAAAGTGCCAGAAGCCATTGACTTGCATTTAATGATTCACATGAACTGTAGTTCTGGCTAAAAATCTTTTTTATTGTAATCAACAGCAAATTAACAACAAATGTTTATTTTTGGGTGAACAATACCTTTAAGGTCCATTCACACCAAGTTTGATCATTAAAATAGCTATAGCATTAACTGCAAATCTCAGTATTATCCACAATAGTGTATAATAATATTCTGTTTATTTGAAGCATGTGCTTGGGGCGGCAAGATGGCTCAGTGGTTAGCACTGTCACCTCAAAGCAAGAGGGTCGCTGGTTCGAGTCCCGGCTGGGCCAGTTGGTATTTCTTTGTGGAGTTTGCATGTTCTCCCTGTGTTCGCGTGGGTTTCCTCCGGGTGCAACAAAATTGGCCGTAGTGTATGAGTGTGTGTGTGAATCAGCTTATGGGTGTTTCCTAGTACTGGGTTGTGGCTGGAAGGGCATCCACTGCGTAAAACATATGCCGGAATAGTTGGCGGTTCAGTGGTGACCCCTGATACATAAGGGACTACACCGAAGGAAAATAAATGAACGAATGAAGCATATGCTGCAGTTTTGTCCTCTGCTTTAAATGTTCAAGTATGGATTGTGATTGGCTGTTGTTTGGCTAGAAAAAAATCCCTTTGAATGTGATTCCAATGGTATTGTTAATTTCTAGCGTTATAATAGCATTGGGACTCATTTATTCTTTTAAACGTTGAATTACTTTTTTATGTCAACATCTTTTGTTTGTTGAACATTTTTAATGTTTAGGATGAAATATTTGGTTCATTTAAAATGTCTTCATTTCTCTCTGTAGCATTCCGTGCCCTCCTTCAAATCCGAGCGATGAGGAAAAAACTGAGCCCACTCACACCTACTGGATTCAACCCTGTCATCACCTCACAGACGTCAGATTCAGAAGAGCACTCGGTAATTCACAGAGATCATACAATGTTTTACCCATAGCAAATCTATTATAGCCAAATAAAAATTCAAATTAACCCATTTATTGTCAAACAACCGAAGATGCTAGAGCAGTTGATTTTTGCGTGTGCATAAAACTTTGTTAGGACTACTTTAATAATTTAAAGCAATAGTTCACCTTAACATTTTTATTTGCTGTTGTTTTACTCGTCCTTATGCCACCAAAGATGTTAGATGGTTTTAATTTTTTTATATGTTTTCTTTAACTCTCAAAGTGCTAGTACCCATTTAATTAAATTATACATGAATCAATCAAGACCACGATTTCATCTAAAAATCTATTTTTACTCATGTTCTACTCCAGATCAATAGTGAAGTGTGCACTGTGCTGTTGCATTATTTTGATGTGGTTTGTTAATCTTGTTAACATTATAACTCAAAAGGTCATAATCCACACTCGTTGAGTAATTTCTTTATTTTACATTCTTCCGAGATATAAAACATAAACGTTTCGGCTCAACGCCTGCCTCAGTGTGTGAAGTAAACCCTGCAGGCACAGGACATCAACATGACGTCATATTGACGTTGTACCCCAATGTACCCCAAAGTCATGGGGACGTTGGATTTTGTTTGGAAATGAAAATCGGGTTGACGTCAGAACCCAAAGTCAGGCAGACGTCAATGTTCAATGTCCAACCTAAAATCTACTTAAAATCAACTAAATATTAATGTCTAATTTATGTTACACCTTGACGTTGTGTGGATTTTACCACTATGACATCTATCAGATGTTGGATTTTGGTCACTTTCCAACACAACCTAAAATCAACCAAATATCAACGTAAATTTGACGTCGTTATTGGACGTCAAAATAACGTTGTCCTTAGACGCTGGCTAGACATTGAATTTTGGTCACCTGACGTCATGATATATATTTAACCTAATATTAACGTCTTATGATGTTGTGTGCCTTCTGGCAAGGAACTGAGGAAGGCATTGAGCCAAAATGTTTATGTTTTATATATCCGAAGAATGTAAAGTAAAGATATTATTCAACAAGTTTGGATCATGACCTTTTGAGTACTAATGTTCTACTGAAAAAAGCCATCTACATCTTGTATGACCTAATGAAGATGCAGCAAGTTTACATTTTTAGTACATTTATAGTATTCGAACATTGCCTGATATAAATTAAGCACAGTTTAATGCAGAAACACACAAACCATCTGTCTGCACCATACTAAAGGTACATATATTGTTATGCTTCCTGTTCTGAATAGCCACATGTTTGTTTACTACAGGCGTCAGAGCACATCCCACCAGGCTACGAAGCTGTGTCCCTGTTGGAGGCCTTGAATGGGCCCCTGAACCCGTCGCCATCTGCTCCTCCACTTCAGGGCCTCACCAGGGGCCATGTTTCTGGATCCGTGCCCACATTTGGCAGTGAGAGCCACCACACGCCCGTGCGCTCCCTCTCTCCACTAGATCATTCTGTCAACCCCAACCAGACTGTGAAACACAAGAAAAGTGGCTCAAAGTGAGTTGAAGGGTGCTGTAAAATGAAAAATAGATCAAATGAAACAAGCTAATTTTACTCAAAGATTGTTCATTGCGCTTAACCAAAACAAGTTACATAAACTCAAAAAAGTTCTTAGTATGCTTTGCATTAGAATATATAAAAAAATGTATGTTGAAATTAAGTGTTTTTCCGCAAGATTAACACTCTTTTACACTGTACTCTTTAATTTTGTGCTATGTTGGGATTTACTGTATAGAGGTTTCTGTTATGCAGAAACCAGTGTTGGGGTAGTGCATTAAAAGTAACATGAGTTATGTAATAATATTACTTTAGGTAACGAGTAAAGTAACACAATACTTGTATTTGAGTTACTTTTCAGTTTATTAATTCGATTTAAAAGAATAAATTGCTGAATTAAAATGAACGTAGTCATGTTGAATCTCGAATGCAATGAGAGAATGCAGGAACAGACAGAAACCAAGATAGCAGAGCCCTACATTTCTGCGATGGAAGTATTCTTATTATTTGAAGTAAAGAAAAAGAGGATTATCTGAATGAACAGTGGCTTTACTTTACTAATAAGACAAAAAGTACAAAAGTAGCAAACGCATTGTTTTAAACATTCATTAATCTGTATATATGGCATGTAGAGCTCTGGGGTCAGGAAGATAACAGTATCCTATATTAATTGTTTTATGCATTTTTTTTAAAGGTAAATGAAGGCTGTTCATTGCAGAGCTCCTCTATTTAAATAAAAGAAGAACAAAAAAAAGTTCAGCAGGTCAGAAAAAGTAATGCAAAAGTAACTCAAAAGTAACGTAACGCTTTACTTATCATAAAAAGTAACTAAGTATCGCAACTAGTTACTTTTTTGGGGAGTAACTCAATATTGTAATGCATTACTTTCTAAAGTAACTTTCCCAACACTCATAGAAACCTGTAATTTTATCATTGAGGTGAAGAGCAGAGGCCGTGTTTATGCTGAAGATGGGCTGGAAAACGCAATATATGACCATATGACAATATAAAACGCTTATATATGACCCATATAGAAATATATGCAAATTACATAATATATGGGATAAAAGTTCATATTTGGATTTTACATATATAAAATATAGGTCATATATGCAGGATATATTTTGAAATATTGCAAAAATGGCTGCTTACATTTTTTTTTCCATATACGAACACAAAAATAAAATTATAGTTAATATTGAACATATTCTGTATGTACCTACTTGTTATTCCAATAGTTGGACAAAATATATGTAAGTGGCCGTTTTTGCAATATTTCAAAACATATGTTGCATATATGCCATTAATTTAATATTTGTGAAATCCAATAAACCTTTATGTCATATATGCAGTTTGCACATATTGACATATATCAGATATCTGGGGATCTATTCTAAACTAAAATCCAATATAGTCTCTTTGATAGTTACATTAACACGTTCTATTGCTAACTAGTGCTTTATAAGAAAGATTGGTATTTGTGTGACATTTAAGCAAACAAACTGAACTGTTTGTTTATTCAGTATTTAAATTAAATTGTAATTGACTTCAATGAGTAGGGCATTAAATAGAGACACCCTTGTCACACCCACTAATTACAAACATGCTGTTGTAGTGCAAAATAAAATTAAGTTCTACTAACTTGAAAAAAAATAAAGTTTTAAATCAAATATTTTGAAGCAATAAGTTTATTAATCTGAATATTCATTGTGTGTTTCAGTATTACTCCACAAAGCTTTTAAATAAAGTCTCCAGAACATTTGCTGGGTGTTATTAGAACTGTCACTTTACAGCTTTTCTTGAAGGTTAAATTATAAGCTGAGGAGCCAGACAGATGAGCGAGTCAGTGCTAATCATGTATTCTATGAACTCTCTAGATCTCTCTCCCAGAATTCATCAGTTCTGCCTGAGGAGGAGGACGAGAAGTCATGCAGCGAATCTGAAGCGCAAACATGCAGGAGAAAACTGCATGTGGAACAACAAGAGGTACAGCTATCTTTAGTAACCTGATAGTATTTATGCATTTATCTTAAGCTTTTTCTGTTTTATTGTCATATTTGTTTTTAAGGCATGAAAGAAGTCTCTTATGCTCACCATGATTGGAATTATTATTACATTTACAAAATGTTCTTTTAATGCATCAAGACAACAAAAATGTAATATATTGTTTTATTTTTGTAAATTAGAAAGTGCCCAGTGTATTTATAAATATTTTCTGAGAAAAAAGTAATGACTATTGTATATTTCTATTATGTGTTATTGAACATACCTAATAAAATATTTTAGTGTAACAATATTACTGTATACACCAAGGCATATTTAAAACAAAGATCATTTGATTACATATTAAAAGAGACTATTTAAGAATCACAGTGCAACCATAAAATACAAATTCATTTTATATCTTTATTTTTTTTACTATGTCTTAAACCAGTTTTCTCAACCACATTCCTGGAGGACCACCAACACTGCATGTTTTGGATGTCTCCTTTTTCTGTCACATCCATTACAGTGCTGTGTCCCAGTGTCCATACTTGTACTATGTCCTAAAGGTATGTACTTTTTGGGAAGAAAAAGTACATACTTTTGAGTGTGTAACAAGAGTATGTAAACTTTGGGACATACAAATTCACATCCAATGTGCAATGTTTTGTGGGCAATATTAGCGGTTAGAGTACAGACAGTTCTACTCTTCGAATTTCTACCGGAAATAGTAGACCATCTGGGAAACTAGCATGCTCTTTTCAACATACTACAGTTCGGGACATACTAATTCTATTTTCGAATACTATTTAGGACGGATAGTATGCAAATTGAGACACAGCAAGGTCTTTCAGTCTCTGCTAATGATCTGAATCAGGTGTGTTTGGTTAAAAGTGTAGTATGTAAGTTTAACACCCAGTGGTTGAACTAGGTATTGCATTCCTGGATCAAAACAAATGCAAGCGCAGGTTGACAGATTGAGGACCAACAGGATCGACTATCGAGCCTAACGGCTGATTTAAGTCGTGTTCTATATAAAAGCAACGGCACATGATAGAAGGAATATTTTCCGTATTAAAATGAGTTTTTGTTCTAACCAACACCTCAAATTGATTAGAAACTATTTTTATTTCTTGCAGCTGAACAACAGAAAACTGACAATGATCACCTCAATTACACCTCATGTGCTTTATTCAGTGTTAAAGGCTAACAATGTGAGTTTGAATGCCATTTTACATGACATTTATTGCTGTACTTCTGAAAGCAGGAAAAGATAGTTCACCTCAGATAAATATAAATATAAAATAAAATAAACTGTTTGAAATTGAACTTTAACTGTGAAATAATGCAAACAAACACATATCAGTGATTCAGCATCTACATTTAATAATGTTAAAGAGGTTTAATATGTATTAATTAGAATATGAACCTTACCATTTTGTGCATATTCTGTGCTTCTGAATGGCTGTATTTAACTTTCTGTTATGTTTCGTCTGGTGCAAACAGCCAAATTGCTTATCACTGCAAATCTCATTACGTAGCGTGTTGTTAAGACACAGGGTTACAGTGTAACCTGTCAACTAATGTTTAAGTTTTTAATATTTATATTATTTGCTAATTAATAACCTCATGTGGAACTCTGAATCTGCGTCTCATTTCGGAGTCTGCTACTGTGCACCAGAGGTCGCATTTCGGTCACGGGTGCATGCTTTGAGAGCCTTTCTGAATGAATGAATAAATGAATAAATGAAATATGTGGTTTCAAATAACAAGGCAACCCGCAGTGCTGAAATATAATTGGCTAAAGTGGCAGTGGGCGGGTTAAAAGAACCAAAACAAAGACAGCCGTTCACGTAACAGACATCTTCAAAGCAGAATTACTGACTTCAGCATTGTTTTTTTCAGATAAACAAGAATGTTCACTTGGCATGTTTCTTAAATATCTGTAAACATATTGTGGTGTTTTAATGCTTTAGAAGAGTCAAAAACTTACATACAGCACCTTTATGGAGACATGAAAAATGTGCAGAGCTGGTGGTCCTCCAGGAACGTGGTTGAGTGTCTTTAACCACTATGTATCACACATTTGTTAGCAACTTTTAAAATCAATTAAAATATAATAAAATGTATTATGCTAATTGTTCTTTTGTATACATATTTTAACTGTACATTTCTTTGTATTATGTATTTCTTTTAGTCTTTTAGTTAAGCAACTTAAACTTAACAATTTTACTGTCTCCTATATACAATGATAATAAAGCTTTCTATTCTATTCTATTCTATTCTATAATTTAATTTAATAAGTACAGATCAGAATGAGTATGTTTGTTCATTTTTATTTAAATATATTTGTTATATTGGAACCAAATTGACAACTTTATGAAAAATTGCAGAAAAACTATAGAATGTTTTAAATAGTCGAATCACCACTAGTGATAGTGAAGATGATTCTGCTCATCATCATGTCTAAATTCTCCTGCAGTCTGGAGTGACTCCTGAAAGCGACAACCTCACCTTGTCATCCTCGGGGGCCATCGATCAGTCCTGTAACGGGACGCCTCTCTCCTCCACGATCACCTCCCCAGAGGGTACAGCGTTTCAGACCACTAAACCCAGCTCACTGAAATGCACACCAGAGCTCGATCATTTACATCTGCTTGTTCTGTTCAGATCCAGTCAGCAGCAGCCTGGCTCAGTCAGTGATGTCCATGGCATCGTCTCATAGTCAGCACTCTCAGATCAGCACCGACACTCTGTCCTCAATGTCCGGATCCTACATGGCTGGAGCCGAGGGGGAGGAGGCCACTGAGACCCCGGCCGAGAGCAGAGCACCTTCCCAACATGAGGGTGAGGTAAGAGAGTTAGAAGACCTGGAAGCAGGACGTCATCGATCTCCGATGCTGTAGTTGAAGCTGATGGTTTTTGCAACATGATAATCCATCGGTCCGTTTGAAATCAAAATGTATAATGTTTATTCTGCTAACTCACGTTGTTTTTCATAAAGTCACTATGAAATGGAAGTTAAAATCCTTTTTTTCTTTTATTGTGATGTACATCCACTTGGCCAGTCAATAATTTGGATTTGGATGCATGACAGAATGGACTGTTGGTAGATGGGTGTTGATGGGCTAACAAAATTAAATTAAAAAAGACTGACAAATGGATAAAAGCCATGCCAAAGTGAGACATGTCCTGATAACCCCTTCTGAAAGGCATTGCATGTGATTAGAAATGAAGAAAAGTCATTTTAAGCGTGCAGGGAAGGTTATGATATGTGATTAAAGATTCTCAGGGCAATTTACTTTGGTAAGACTTTATTTTGATACCAATAAGAAGAGTAAATTTTGATTTCATTGTGGCTTTAAGGTGGAATTTGAAACATGCTAGTGAATCCACTGAAAAAGAATGTTTGTTTTGGTAATCTTTAATGAAAGTCTGAACATTTTCTTTCGTCATTACTGTAGAGTGACGGTCCTTTTGTTGACGTCAACTTGAGGGCTTTCAGAGCAACTGTATATCAATATCCTTAACCACGCCCTTCTTACCAATAGTTTGCTATGAGAAAATGATATGTAAAAGAAAGACCCACCCCCTACTCAATATTTTATTTTGGTGTGAAGTACAGTACATCAACATACTGAAATAAAATCTAAGCAACTTCCATGCCTGTTAGTTAGGTTTTAGACTAGAGGGTTAACCTCCAAAAATGTATTTATTCACTATTTATTCCACCCTAAAGTGGTTACAAACCTTTATGCATTTCTTTCTTCTGTTGAGCACAAATTTGGAAACTGGTAGCAATTGTCTTCCACAGTAGGACAAAAATACTATGTAAGTGAATGTTTATACCAGTTTGCAAAATTTAGCAAATTTTTTTCCTCTTAAAAAAGGGAAATACAGTTATTATTTAAACTTTATATTTTACTTAGGAATAAAAAAAAAGATTTTATATAGTAAAAAAAAGTTATATAAGACTGTATATAAACTGTAGTTTACACCAGGAATGAAACAAAACAAATCAAGCCTTAGCAAAGGTATTTAAAGTGAACTGAAACAAGGGGCATGTGCTATGCGATACTGATTTGACGCTTCTTGCATGTTTTGCCTGCTTGATATTAATTTGCAGTGAAAAGATGTAAGTATAAATTGCAGTGGGTTTCAGATGAAAAAACTGACGCATTCCAGAAAATACAGTAAATTTAAGTTGTTTTGCATTGAACTATTTCTTTTATTTTTATTTTTATTTTTATTAAAGGTTACATTTGTTTGTAGAGTTCTTACTAAATTATTATTTATAATTTTCCTGAGGGCGACGCGGTGGCGCAGTAGGTAGTGCTGTCGCCTCACAGCAAGAAGGTCACTGGTTCGAGCCTTGGCTGGGTCAGTTGGCATTTCTGTGTGGAGTTTGCATGTTCTCCCCACATTCATGTGGGTTTCCTCTGGGTGGTCCGGTTTCCCCCACATTCTAAAGATATGCGGTACAGGTGAATTGGGTGACTAAATTGTCCATAGTGTATGTGTGTGAATGAGTGTGTATGGATGTTTCCCAGAGATGGGTTGCGGCTGGAAGGGCATCCGCTGCGTAAAACATGTGCTGGATAAGTTGGCGGTTCATTCCGCTGTGGCGACCCCGGATTAATAAAGGGACTAAGCCGAAAAGAAAATGAATGAATGAATTTTCCTGAGTTTAAATATTGGATAAGGGTTAGGTTTAAATTTTTTTATTGAACTCCATCTGCAGTCATTTGAGCATCAGTTCTGGCTTAAAATTATAATAATAAAAAATTACATCCTAAAGTAAAGACAAAATTGTTTTGTTCACTAAATTAAATTAGATTCATATGCATATTTTAAGATTAATTTCACTTTTGAAATAGAGGTATCTTATGTTAAATAATAAATTCTTAACCTAATAAATAAATTGAACTTGTTCTGCTTTGCTCAGAAATTTTGTACCGTTTAAAAAAATTAAAAAGCGACAAATTATGGTAATTAATTGGTCAAAAATCAGTACATTACTTCCAAAAACCTGCTAGAGCTATATTTGTCACCATTGCAAAAACATTGAATAATTTATGAGCTGTTTGTGCAAGTCATTGTATGTCTTACAGAGACCATATTTACATATGTCTGCAGGATATCCCTAATGATGGAAAAGCGCATAACTTTGTGGCTGCCATTCTTGAAGAGCAGGACTCAGAGGTGAAACATTGAAAAAATCGAACATCTTAAACCTAGAGATTTGTTTGAGATTGATCATTTATTCAGCTCTGTATTTCAATCCTTAGGGAAATGATGTGACTGAGGAAGATTGTGCATCTCCCACCAAAGAACATGGTAATTGTAACCTTAGCTATTGCCTGTAGTTTATTTATGGAAGCCTATTACCACCACTAAACAAAAAAGGAAATGGAACTTTTCATCTCACAATTCTGAATATTTCAGAGTTCCATATCAACATGCATTTGCTAGTAATTAAGAAATGTGTGTAATTATAAGAATTAAAGTCAGAATTGCTCGAAAAATGGTCAGAATTGGTAATTATACACTCACAATTGAGAAGTTTCTACTGACAATTCTGACTTCTTTTCTCAGAATTGTGAGATTGCAAATGTGAATTCTAAAGTTCTATTCGGAGGGACAAAAGGTATTTTCTTATATATATGTATTTGTTTGTATCTCACAATTCTGACTTTATAATTTGCAATTACATGTTAAAAAAGTCAAAACTGTGAGATCAAATACCTTTTTATTGAAGGAACATTCAATATAACATTAGCTTAAGGAGAGGAAAAACCACTGCGATGTAGGTGGCACTTCATTCAACCTGCCTACACTCCTGCTTGATGAATAACTTGTGTTTGCAGGTGGGCCAAAGAGGTCGTTCACTACAAATATATTTATCACATGACTCATTTGAGGCGAATGTAGTTCGATTTTCATGTTTTGTTTAATCAGCCTACATACAAGCACATTTGGCTTCTGAATTTTAGCAGATGCAGTTTTGTACAGTGGAGATCAACATAAGATGTCACTGCTTATTAGAATGAGATATTTGAAAGAAACAGAATTTTGATCAAAATTATAGACTTAGTGGTAATTCCTTTAATTATCTGACAAACTCCTGTTAACTGGCAACCTAAATTTCCAGATTTCACTAGCTATGTTTTCATTCAAAGATGCAAATTAGATTTGTGTGCACAACTGGAACATCACAAATAAATCTGAGAAAGCACCATCCAATGGGTCAAAGAAAACAAAATTGTTACTTCCTGATAAATTGGCGTCATAAACCAAAAGAAAAACAGAATTTGCAGCAGTATAAGAAGCTATTGTGGGCCTTTTTTAAAAATAAATTTCTTGCACCTCAAAAGATGAAATACAATGAATACATTGTGGCTTTTGGAGGTACAAGATCACTTTTTGGGAGCGCAGCCGCTCAAGACAGATCTGGAAGGTAATAATACCAAACCACTGTGAGGATGAACTTTGGCTAAGAGATTTTAGAGTGACCAAAACAACATTTCAGATATTTTACAATATGGTCAGTCGCTGGTTTGTCCATTAATACTGTCCCATCGAGCCCATTTTTGTTGCCACATGATCTGTTAAAACAAAATCACATGACTTTTTTGATGCACAAATTTTCATCGTAATTTATACACATCCTTTTCATTATTGGATAAAAAAATCCCATTTCAATCAAGCATTTTTTATGCAATATTATACAATTCCCATAAAAATAGGTGGATGAAAAGAAACATAAGTACTTTCTTCTTTGCCAGATGGTGAGCTGTTGTAAGTCACTGAAACCCTCCAATAGCAGGATGTCCAGATGAACCATCCAGATCAGTGGTCCCCAACCTTTTTGTTCAGCGCGGATCGGTCAACGCTTGACAATTTTATCGCGGGGTGGGTGTATGTAGATGTGTGTGTGTATGTATGTAGGCGACCATCAATGGTTTTCTCAGCGGACGACAAGCTGACAAAACATTGCTGCAATTTTGATACAAGTTTTATTTATGGAGAAAATTAAAAAGCACTGCTGTGCTAACGTTACCGAAATTTGTAGATTCCATACAAAATATGCAGCTGATCTGTCAGTTCTTGTC
Organism: Danio kyathit; assembly: GCA_903798195.1. Classification (NCBI taxonomy): domain Eukaryota; kingdom Metazoa; phylum Chordata; class Actinopteri; order Cypriniformes; family Danionidae; genus Danio; species Danio kyathit. Next base: position 35,580,093 of record LR812530.1, read on the forward strand.
ACATGACTTGCGGTGCGCTTGCGGAATTCTGAAGTTGTTTTTCCAATTGAGTGCGCCTGGAAGTTGCGAGCTCGTTGCATTGATTGCACGCATCATCCAATATGCACCGACAAGACAGGCACCTCCATTAGAAATAACAATCTTGTGTATGGAAAAGATGCAATATGTGAACGACCGCCATCATTTGCGATTTCCAGCAGTTTCTTCTTGCACACACAGACCTGCTGGATTACCTGATTTGTTGACAAATGCATTGTAGATCTAATCTTTGGCAGTTCATAAGTCCTTCACTGGGCCTTTTCCCCTTCACAAAGAAACTTTTCAAAGACGTAAATTTGGGTGCTCAAGTGACCAAGATGTAACTAGAGGATACAGTCATTTTTTAAAAAATAAATACCAATTGATCCACGAACCGGTACCGGTCCGCAGCACGGAGATTGAGGACACTGATCCAGATGATGCTTTCATCCATAGCAAGAAAAGCTGATCATTCTAAATCTGTGATTTCTAAAATATCCTATCTTTACAATGTCACTATCTACATCAAGTCACCCAAAAATTTCAATAGACAATAGACAACTGCAATTCCTTCACTGCTCTCATCGTCCAATCATCCAGCAATTTTCATGCAGAGCAATGATTATTTTGATCTCCACTGTACAAATATTCTATCATTGATTTTAGTTTTATAACAATTGCTATACATTAATTTGAGCAACTAAGTAGTTTAATACAAACGGTTGAAGTTTTGCTTTTTATTATAACCAGTCCCCCTTTTGCATATGCAGTTTTTGTTCTTATTTAATGTGTTGTATGCTCTTACCAATGTGAAAAAATGAATGTCCTTGTGCACGTGCCGATCGCATCTGCTCAGCTTTCACATTAAGTACGTGTGCATCCATCAACCACAGCCATCCCAAAATGGCTGATGAGCAGCATCCTGCGCCCCATCGTATCCCCGCCCCCCGACCCCTCACTCGCTGCTCTGCCCTGCCCTGCCTCGGCTGCTCTTGTTTGACCTCTGACCTCGCTTGCAGGTGGGCGCAGGAGGAGCGAGGTGCCTTGTCCAGAGTTTGACAATAACAATCAGGGGCGGTCTGACACCCACTGTATGACAGGCCTGGACAATGAGCAGCCTCCTGACGGCCGATTCGCTGGTGAGTGGCAACCTCTCGAACATGGACTTTCTGATTTCCAAAACAGCAACTCTATTGGCTTTCTCTGCTTCATGCACGTCCTGACTTTGACCCCCCACTTTTGTGTAACATCAATTGGTAGAACGGCAATGCCCTTTATCCTCCCCCACCTCCTCTTCTTTTGTGTGTGTTTATGTGTATGTGTGAGTTTATATCGTGTATGACTTGTTTCTATCTCTCTGGGTCATACTAACGGCTAAGTTCATGTTCAGTGTCTGCCAGCTCAATGTAGCTTCGCGTCTTTTCCTTTCATTTCCTACGTTCATCCCTTCATTTTTATGCTCACCCTCCCCCTTTTTTGCCAGCATTTTCTGTTAATCCTTGAGGTTTGGATCATGTCATTCAGAGAAAGCATTCTCTCTGGAAGGACTAAATTAAGCTTTTCATATGAGATGTGTGATATTAAAATATGCGTCTTACACTACTAATGATCTTAATATTTCTATTCATCTTGAGTCCTGTGTAGTCGAAAAGATATAGTTGAACCATAAGAATTTGGAGACTCACTTAAATGTATCTAAAGTTCTTTATATTGGATGAGTTTATTTTTATATTATCAATTTTTATATTTATTATATTATATTAATTTAGTTTATATTATTTAATTATATAAAATGTGTTTTTTATTGATATACATGTACTATTGGCATTCGTTTTAAATGTTGTTTAAAGAGCCCCAATTATGGGATTTTGAGAATGACCATCCAGGCAGTGTGTAACTCAGCCTTAAGTGAAGTGAAATATCCAGCTAAGGCTTAAATTTGAAAGTGGACCGTGTTTAAAACTATTTATTCATCTATAAAAGTGTCGACTCATAGTGGTTTGAATGAATCACCGCTTTAACAACAAACACAGTAGAAAGAAAAAGAGGAAGACAAACACTGTAGCAGATCCCGGTTGAATCATGTCGCGAAGATGCTGTGCTCTGAAGTGTGAGGAAAAGTTAGTGTTATTTTCCCTACCCAAAGATGAGGCTGTGAAGAAGTTTATTTTTGCAAAAATACCTCAGCATTATTGCCCCAGTCTTGTGCTGTGTTCACGTAATTTTCCTGACAAGTGCTTTAGCAATCTACATGCTTACAACGGGGGATTCGTCGGCCGTTTGTTAAAGGAAGGATCAGAATAGACTATTGATGTATGGGACTTTGTCAGAGCTTGACAGGAACTTTACAGTGCACAGTTCATGGATCAGTTCCTTCCTCCATTTCACAAGTGTAAGTGCGATTAAAATCGTTGCCTCCTTGCTTTCTCTAGCTTGCAAAATATGTATTTAAAACCTCTTAAGCCCCAAGCTGTTTTTTACATGAATGTATTATTTTTCTTTGCTATTTGGGCTTATTGGAACTTAATTAGAATAAAACCCAAGTATCATCTTTTGATACGATGTACTTTTAGAGAAAAATTATGTCCGTATATGTGGACTCATGGTCCGAATTTCCATAAAGCACAATAAAGTCACCTTTGTGTAATAGAATGAAAAACTCTTTATTTCTGCCTTGAACACAGCAGTTTTTTTCATGAATGTTTTTTTAATGCATTAATAACACATACACATCATTTTTGAACATGTTTTGACTATCAGCAAAAACTAAATTTTTTGCCCATTTTAGACAGTTAAAATAGGGTTTGGGACATTTCATATGCTGCAAAACAGTTGCAGGATGACACTGTATGTCTGTAACAAAATATAAAACATAAGACATAAGACATAAGAGCTTAAATGTGCAGTCCACATATGTGGCCACTAAGCCCTAAAAGGTTAATTGTGTTTTGTTACTTGTAATCACTCCATGCGGTTTGTACTTGATCTGGTTAACTCTTTGGGCCCTATTTTAACGATCTAGGTGCAAAGTCCAAAGCGCAGGGGGCAAAAGCATTAAGGGTGTGTCAGAATCCATTTTTGCTATTTTAAGGACGGGAAATTCCGCTTTGCACCGCGGCACATGGTCTAACAGGGTTGAGCTTATTCTCTTAATGAGTTATGGGTGTGTTTTGAGAATAAACCAATCAGAGTCTCATCTCCCATTCCCTTTAAGAGTCAGTTGCGTCGCGCCATAGCGCATTTGCTGTTTACATGGCAGACTTTGTAAGTGGAAAAACTGAACGCTTCACTAGTGAGAAAACAGAGCATCTACAGCGCGAGAATGAGAGAATGAGCCTCGACATTATTTACTTTCACTTTCACTCTCATGGATAGGGAAACGTGTTGTACGCACAGCCATCCATTAGCTTATACATAATTAATTTTGTTTGTTAAGCACAAAGATTTGTTTCAAAACTATTTCTAAATTCAGTTCTAATTTCCAGCAAACTAATAAATGAACAATAATAATGAAGTGTGGTCAAAAAACTAAGTTATATCCAAATACACACGCTATGCCCCATATGGTCTAAAACCTGATAGGTGGGCAAATCTAAGCTTGTTTTTAATAAAACAAATATAAATATGCATATAATAAATACTACTACTACTAATAATAATATTATACAAAAGCAATTTGTCATGAATAAACTGAAATGCCCCCTGAGATGAAGAAGGCATGGAGGCAGTGGTTTTTATATTTATGTAGGCTAGAAGATAATAATTTTTGTAATATTTTAATCCTTTAATTATTTTTCATTTGTAAAGATATTTACGTATTGCTGAACATGCTGTGTGTATTTAGCAATGTTTAAGCGAGGCGCACAACTAACGCGCTCTGCGCTGGATTTTAGACCTCCTCTTAGCTGGTCTATTAAACAGTCTATTCTAGTTTCTCAAAATAGTAACGCGCCAGCAATGCGCCTCAACACACCTTCTTTTTTAGACCAGAACGCCTATGGATGCACATATGAGCGCAAATGCATTTGCTATTTAAACAGCGTGGCGCAAAACGTCAAAATGACTCTTGCGTCAAGCTGAAACTAGCAAACAACAAATGCGTCACGCCCTGCGCCACATTGTGCCGGGTGTATGATAGGGCCCTTAATATTCTCATATCGCGTCTAAAGCTACGTTGAAAACGATTTGTTTACGGATTTAAATGCGTTTGTGAGCTCACGATCCTCTGCCGTTTGTCTCTATGGCCACCATCAGCTGTTCCTACACATGCTTGCCAGTCAAGTTTCAAAATAATTCAGCTTTTCCAACTGTGTGGATTAATACTGAAAGTGTGTTGTTTTTACTTATGGTTAAGAATAGAGCAATATACTGGTGTTACACTGCATTGCTTTAATGCACTCCTGCATTGGGCTCAGACATATTGTCAACCAATCACAACAGACTGGGTCATCAGACCAATCAGCGCAGATTAGCATCATGCTAAGGAGGGGTTTGGGAACAAATGAATCACAGAACAAATCATTTGGGAGTCGTTGGGATTATTAGGTAAAAATAAATGCATATTATGAAACCAATGAAAGTGTTTTTTGACCATGCATATCAGCATGTTGTTGGAAACCCAAAACCCAAAATATGACCTTTTTTAATGCATAACAGGGGCTCTTTAAAGAAATGTTTCTATTAAACTGATTCTGTTTTTAAAATAAAATAAAATAAGATGGAAGATGATATATAATATAATATAATATAATATAATATAATATAATATAATATAATATAATATAATATAATATAATATAATATAATATAATATAATATAATATAATATAATATAATATAGTTCCCAGAGATGGGTTGCGGCTGGAAGGGCATCCGCTGCGTAAAATCGTGCTGGATAAGTTGGCGGTTCATTCCGCTGTGGCGACCCCGCAAGGGACAAAGCCGACAAGAAAATGAATGAATGAATGAATAATATAATATAATATAATGATACTCATTGTTTTAAAGTCCTGCATGCATGTCCATATACTGTTTGTGGTCACTTTAATTCATGTGTCCATTCAAGTCTTGCACTTACAGCGAGAAAACCCCTTACTTGAATGGCCACTTGAAATGTGAACACCCTCCTGATTAAAGATAAGGGTTTTCAGAAAGGGAGCAGTTGTTGTTGGTTTTTTTTTCCAAAAAGGACTCTGGCTACCACCATCCTCTCTCATTATTCTCTCATAAGCACCGAGCTTCTCCTCTCTCTCAATCCGACTCTCATTTTCTGTGGATGCCTGTTTAATTCTGTTGATGTGCTGTAAATGTGCTGTGTTCTCTCTCTTTCCTATCTCTGTTTTTCCTTCCATCATTTCCCGTCTCTCTCTCTTTCTCTCTGTATCTTCCTGGATGTCTATGGAATGGACAGATGAGGACTCGTGTCCTGTTCACATTGAGGAATAGGTATGGAGTAAGTTAAAAGGCAATGCGGTCATGGATTCACAAAGAAGTTTCTGCCTTTATGCCATTCACTATTATCATCAGTGGGATGCTTTACAGATTTGCCTTTTGACCTCTTGGGGTTAAAAGAGCCTTTCAACCATTTACTTCTAAGTTGCATGATGACCATTCAATGCAGGACATTTTAGCTGACTGAAATCTTGGAGAACAATGGATAAAAATGGCTTGGTTTGCATGACTGACATTTTGGCCAACCAACATACTCATTGAGAAGTGCATATAACTCTTTCCTCGCATGCATTTTTTTAAAAGTTACCAGACATCAGCAGCTTTTTTAATGATTTTTACTCTCTGAATATTTTTCGCTAGGAATATATGACAATATTGTACATTAAAATAAAGAACCAAACCTCTGCTTTAAAAACAAAACAAAAAACAATGTGTGGATGTTTTATCCCTAATAGAATGCAATGGAACATTTCTGACGAAAAAAAAAAACAGAAAAATTATTTTTTTCAAAGTAGTGCCTTTTCAAGATATGTACACACATAAACATATGTACACTCACTGGCCACTTTATTAGGTACACCTTACTAGTATCGGGTTGGACCCCCTTTTGTCTTCAGAACTGCCTTAATCCTTTGTAGCATAGATTCAACAAGGTACTGGAAATATTCCTCAGATATTTTTGTCCACATTGACATGATAGCATCACGTAGTTGCTGCAGATTTGTTGGCTGCACATCCATGATGTGAATCTTTCGTTCCACGACATTCTAAAGGTGCTCTATTGGATTGAGTTCTGGTGACTGTGGAGGCTATTTGAGTACAGTAAACTCACTGCCATGTTCAAGAAACCAGTCTGAGATGATTTGCGCTTTATGACATGGTTTGTTATCCTGCTGAAGGTAGCCATCAGAACATTTGGTTATAAAGGCATGGACATGGTCAAAAACAATACTTAGGTAGGCTGTGGCTTTGACACAATGCTTAATCGGTACTAATGGGCCAAAATGTGCCAAGAAAATATCCCCCACACCATTACACCACCACCACCAGCTTGAACTGTTGATACAAGGCAGGATGGATCCATGCTTTTCAGATGTTGATGCCAAATTCTGACCCTACCATCTGAATGCTGCAGCAGAAATTGAGACTCATCACACCAGTTTTGTCCAATTTTGGTGAGCCTGTGCGAATTGTAGCCTCAGTTTCCTGTTCTTAGCAGACAGGAGTGGCACCCGGTGTTGTCTTCTGCTGCTGTAGCTCATCCGTCTCAAGGTTGGACGTGTGTGCATTATTCTGCATACCTCGGTATGTAACGAGTGGTTAATTGAGTTACTGTTGCCTTTCTACCAGCTGGAACCAGTCTGGCCATTGTCCTCTGGCCTCTGGCATCAACAAGGCATTTGCGCCCACAGAACTGCCGCTCACTATATTTTCTCTTTTTCAGACCATTCTTTGTAAACCCTAGAGATGGTTGTGCATGAAAATCTTAGTAGATCAGCAGTTTCTGAAATACTCAGACCAGCCCATCTGCCACCAACAACCATGCCACGTTCAAAGTAACTTAAATCATCTTTCTTCCCCATTCTGATGCTTGGCTTGATCTGCAGCAGATCATCTTCACCCTGTCTACATGTCTAAATGCATTGAGTTGCTGCCATGTGATTGGCAAATTAGAAATTTGCGTTAACGAGCAGTTGGACAGGTGTACCTAATAAAGTGGCCGGTGAGTGTATGGTTGTGTATGTGTGTGTATGCATTTGCCAAATGCAAGTTGCTTAAATCTTCATTTTTATAAGTAATCTGATCTACACTTAATCTCATAACTTTATATTTTACTCTTAGGAGACCCAGAAGTCCAGTAACTCATTCAGGACATGCACTAGAGCAGGGGTGTCCAAACTCGGTCCTGGAGGGCCGGTGTCCTGCATACTTTAGCTCCAACTTACTTTAACACACCTGCCTGAAGGTTTCTAGTATACCTAGAAAGAGCTTGATTTGCTGGTTTAGGTGTGTTTAATTGCGGTTGGAACTAATGCAGGACACTGGCCCTCCAGGACTAAGTTTGGACACCCCTGCACTAGAGCTTCTCTTATAATAATATACCTAAACAGGTATTGGCATAAAAACTTATCAATGGTGGTTAAGTGTTTTCTCTTCATTGACAAGAAATCTCGTCAATGGCAGGGAAAGTGTTAAAACTGATCCCCAAGAAGTGCTCTATATTTGGCGGAAGATAGCGGGTGTTTTTTTAACTTTCTTATATATTTAAATTCATTTTAAACCACATTTCCACAATCCCATCATTTTACCCTTGACACCTACCTTCACGCCCTATGTATTTCTCTCTATGTCCTCTATATCTTCTCACGTGGACTCGTTCTGTCCTCCCTGTTAGGTCTGTTATACCTCGATGTCTATCAGCATGGACGGGATCCTTTGACTCACCACGCGTCCACCAGCAACATCAATCTGGAGGAGCAAGGGGTCACCAATGAGGCGGCAAACCCCAAAAACAAATCTAATCGTGGACCCTTAGTTGTGTGAAATCCTCAGACCTTCTCCAATCATCATTGAATTTTTCTTTGTTCAAGCCCAAACTCGTGCCCACACCAATTTACTCATGGATCGCATCCTAAAAGCAAACCAGGGAGGATTGACTGCGTGGTTTCCTTTCTCCATTGTGTTAGATGTCATGTTTTAGTGCTCTTTTGGTGTTCACGCCAACGCTCCACCCCCTCATGTGTGCAAATGAAGGGATGACTCAAACAAGCTCTCCTGATGAAAGCCTGCAAAATGAGGACACGCTAAAACTTCAGCATTTGATCCAAACATCGCTTTTCTCAAGGAGAGCATTTCATTTCAAGCCTGTGCAAAATGCGTTTTGGCACTTCGGCAAGCACTTTTAACTCCTTTAAATTTATCCTCAAATCCTGCTGATCTGATTCAACATCCCTTGGTATTTTTCTCAGAAATGTCACCGAGCATTTGTATGACTATTTCAACTTGTACTCCTCGATTTATACCCACAATACCCAAGACAGATGTTTCAAAAGAATACAGAGAGAGGAATTTTCAGAATTGTCAGTTATAAACACAAGAGCAATACCACATATTTGCTCACAGTTCTGCCCTTGTCAGTTTGCTGCAGCTCATTTGGAGCTTCACGTACAGCCCTGCATGTTACAAAGACACAAAGCTACTGAGCTGCCTAACCATGTCTGGCCACGGAGACGCTACTGAACTGCTTACTACCGAGCATTTGTAGAAAATGGAGAGGTCTGGGAAAATTCTCATCAGTGGTTGTGCATCAGATCACTACTGTTGATGGTATGTGCTACTGTTAAGTTTTTCGTGCGTTGTTCAAAAGATATGTCTATGGTACAATCTTGCGTATGCCTATATCTGATAGTTAGTCGGTTCGTACCCAAGGCTTGAAGCAAAGCTGAAGCAGCTCTTCAGAAGTGCGTTGTTGGACTCGTATATGGCAGGCCTAATTTCTGTTATGTATTCCTTTTTGAAAATTGTTGCACTTTCCTATAGGGTTCAGAAAGTGTTTATTAGCAGTCGTTATACTGAGAAAATGATGGAAAGATTTTTGAAACGTGTGCCACAAACTTGAAAAAACAAAACAATCAAACTGTCAGTTTCTCATCAGTTCTGCCAAACTGAATTCATAGTGTTTAAACTTGCTCTTTGTTGCACCATTTGTATGTTATTGGATATTTCATTTAGAGAAAATTTATTTCTGATCTGTGGGTTTTCTTTGAAACAACTTAAAAGGATAGTTCACCTTAAAAATAAATCAAATTAATAATCTCATTAGGGATGTCCCGATCAGGTTTTTTTGTCATTTGATTTTGAGTATCTACCGATACCGAAACCCGATCCGATACTTCTATAATAAATAAAAAAAGAATTACGAAGAGCGAAGTAATAGGGTTGTTTCTTATTTTTTTATTTAATTCATTTTATTTTAACATTCAACAACTCTGTTAACAAACAGAGCACGTTTGTGAGGTAGCTTGAACAATCAAGTAATAAATAACATAAACTCTTCACGTTTGGACTTTAATGCAACAGTAAATATAAAAAAATCTAATATAATAACAAAAAGCACCTCAACTTAAAATACCCGACAGGCAATCCCAAATTTACATATCTCACAGTTTGCTATGGCAATTTAGTCGTCTTCAACTTTATAATACCTCCAGACCGCAGACATACTCGCGCTTTCCGCTTCAAGCAGCTTCCATGTTCTACTTTGCCGGCATTTAACCAATAGTGTCTCTGCAACAAAGTGATGTCATGCTGCACGCGTTGCTGTTACTGTGTGAAGTCAAGAAAGAGGTCTAACTCTGTGCCACCGCATAACTACTGTATATATATATTCAAAAATAATGAGAATATATATGTGTGTGTGTGTGTATTTGAGTCTTGATCGGGAACGTAATCGGATCTGGACATCCCTAAATCTCAATATTATTCCAAAATGACATTGAACTCCATCAGGGTCATAAGTGAACATTTAAATTTATGGGCAATATTTGCTCCCTATGTGCCACACTAAGCAGTGTGTGTTACCTTGTGAATGTGTGGAGCATTTAGTTTATTTTGGAAACATTATTGCCACAAGCTCCTAAAATTTCGTTCACCTTTATCTTAATTTGTGCATAATTTGTTCACTTTGTTGGCACTTTTGCCTCATACCCTCGAATGTGAGAAATTTTGTTAACTTTGCATTTTTACCCCAAGCATTTTCTTTTTCCACTATAACTTGAATATTTTAGACATTTGTTACACTATTGTGACATTTTTGTCCCTATTTAAGTCAGTACAAAAAAAAAAAAACATAATCCTTATTTCCTTTCACTTTTTCTTGTTCACTCAACTTTTGAAAACATCCGCTGCACAAGGGCTTAATTGGTGCCGGAACAAGCTGGATCCAGATCTGGCATGATTTCTTCCATGACTTCACAAACCCTCTTCACTTTTGTCCGCAGCGACAAACCAACCCCCTCCCCTTCACTTTTGTCCGCAACAGCATATCTCCCCCTTCTGTAAATCATGCCGGATCCATTACCCGGATTTGTTCCGGGACCTCGCAATTTACAAATTAAGCATTGAGCTGCACTGACCTAAAATTATTTGTCAGTAATGGGTTGGGTTAACATAACATTATTTATTAGTTTTCTGGAGAGGTTAACTACTTTGTAACAAAACGTTTTAAGTTGTGCCAACTGAAAAAAATTTTGTCTGCAGAACTGAAATGCCTGATATCGAGTGAACAAAAAAAAACCATAATCCTTATTTCTTTTATTTTTTTCTCATGTACTCAACATTTCTTTTTCACCTTTAATTGATAGGACAGCAGAGTATAGACAGGAAAGCATGGGGAAAGGAGAAAGGGAAAGGATCGGCATATGACCTTAAGGTGGGAATTGAACCCGGGTCCCCGTGAACACCAGAGTGTCATGTGTCAACACACTAACCACTACACCAGAGTGCACAATAAATAATACATTATCAAAACAAACAAACAAACATAGGTTAATTGAAAAAAACTAAAACGGAGACAAAAAGTAACAAAACATTTATTAGACACAGAATTAGAAACAGGACAGGAGGTAAAACAATAATAACGATAAACAAGACAAGGATCAAAACATGGCAGGACGAACAGGGAAAATGCTTTGTAATGCTTCACATGTGAAGCATACCTTCCTGTTTTTTCAATTGAACTATGTTTGTTTGCTCTGATAATGTATTATTTCCTAGTACTGTTGTGTTCTCTTCCATTGTTCATATTCCCGTCCACTAGGTGGGACTGTGGAAATATAAAAGAGAGGAGTGTGGAAAGAAAGAAAAGAAAGAAGAAAGAAAGAAAGAAAGAAAGAAAGAAAGAAAGAAAGAAAGAAAGAAAAGAAAGAAAGAAAGAAAGAAAGAGTTGAGAACCAATTTCCAAAATAGCTTTTTTGTTCGCCTCAAATTCAGACATTTTGGTGTAGCGGTGGTATAGCGTCGACACATGACCTCCGGTGTTCACAGCGACCTGGGTTTCGTTCCTTCCCGCCTCAAAGTCTCTATGCCGATCCTTTCCCTCTCTCCTCCCCCCAGGCTTTCCTTCTGTACTTTCCTGCTGTCCTATCAATTAAAGGTGAAAGAAATGTTGAGTAACACGAGAAAAAACGAAAGGAAATAAGAGTATGTTGTTTCGTTCATGTAATGTAATGTAATGTGTATTTATATAGCGCATTTATTGTGTATGGCCATACACCCAAAGCGCTTCACAATCATGAGGGGAGTCTCTCCACACCACCACCAGTGTGTAGCATCCACTTGTTCAATCAACTTCAGGCACTCCAGTTCTGCAGACAAAAAAAAAATGTTCAGTTGGCACAACTTAAAAAGTGTTTTTACAGAGTAGTTCACCTCTCCAGAAAACTAATAATCTTATGTTAACCCAACTAAATGCTTTTTGTATTACTGACAAATAATTTTAGGTCAGTGCAGCTGATGTTTTCAAAAGTTGAGTGAACAAGAAAAAGCCAAAGGAAATAAGGATTATGTTTTTTGTTGTTGTAGTCTTACATTTTTTAAAAGGGTTTTTGAATTTGTGGGCATTTTAATCCATTATGGTGGCATATTTTTCCACAAGTACCTATTGCTTTTTTGTCCCATTTTTGAATTTGTGGGACATTTTCTATATTTTGCACAAGCCCCTGTAAATTTCCAACCGACTATAAAGATTATTTTCAAATGACTTGTTTTGTTTTCCACAGAAGAAAAAAGTCAAATGTTTGAAACAACATGAAGGTAAATAAATGAAAAGAATGTCAGATATTTTAGGTGAACTATCCATCATTCCCATCAGAGCCCGTTTTCATGACTCATTAGCATTTGTCTGGATGATCTGAAAAGAAAAAAGGATTCACAGTACAATCAAATAGTGATTTTCTCTATCTTAAAATGTCTATTGTACTTTGAGAACCAACAAAGCTTTTCCTTTGTGTGGAAAATGTTTATTTTGTATTTTTTTATGTTAGCTTAGCTCTTGTTAGCGTTGTAATAGTCTGTTCGATGTGTCGTTTACTGTAGTATATGAACGGTGTGACATTTCTCCAAATGAGATTGTATACATTACACATGCACTAGTAGATTTTCCCTCGACAGCAGATATGCGGTGCATGTGGTAAGCGCATGGTAGTTGCAGTCAGAAAATAGAAGTCCTCCACTTTTACATTTGCACTATATGTCAAGCCCTTCCACACTGAACTTATACAGCCTGCAAGCAACAGGTACCGAATCACAAGACAAGCAATACAGCACGTTGTTGTCTGGAGGCAATACAGATAGCCATGCCCTGAATGTTTTACAGCAGAATGTCATTTTTACCTGCAGAGAGAAACAGCTGTGGCATAACATACACAGAGCATGGATCAGTTCAAGGGTTTTCTCTAGTTTTGTTATCTGTACTGCTTTTGTGATTTTTCCTCTATCTGCAGCAGGAGGAGTGACTCGAAACTACACCTACTTGAGGAATGGGTTGCATCAATTCACTTTTGTAGAATGAAGATTACAAAATGTCAAAACCACAATAAACTTTTTTCTTAAAAACAAGATTTGCTTGGAGAGTTGTAATAGAAGATGCCTCTTTTTATTTCTGTTCATTCATCCATTCATTTCCCCTCGGCTTTATCTCTTTATTTATTAGGGGTTGCAACCGCGGAATGAACCAGCATATGTTTTACACAGCGGATGCCCTTCAAGCCGCAACCCAGTAGTGGGAAACACCCATATGCTCTCACACTTACTACGGTCAATTTAATTTATCCAATTCAATTATTCGGCATGTCTTTGAACTGTGGGGGAAGCTCGAGCACCCAGAGGAAACCAATATCAACATGGGGCATTGTTTCTTCAATGTCAAAAATATTAGTAATTTATTAGATACAATTAAATAATTTGAGGACAGAGCTCTGGGTTACGTTACCCCCAATGCAATATAAGAATTACATTCAGGAGGTTCGCAACTAACTTACATTTCCCTGACTCTAGCATATATACACAACTGATATTAACAGGTGGGGTTTTGGTGTAGCATCACTTATCAGTCATTCTGCAGTCGTTTGGCTGTTGTACCCAAACATACTTCCTCTTTCTGCAACTCTTCTCTGCATACCAGAACTGAACAGTTAAGTGCATCTTCAATATATTTCACAACTTCTTTCCTTGTGACATGTCTAGACCTCTTATTAGACAGAAGTCTGGAGCAAGGCCCCCGCACTATATTTATTGTTATTCTGCTATTTTCCTCTTGTCAGCATGCAACACAGTAAGAAAGCAGAAGTATGCTTGGTTAATATCTGGCATCATACAAAAGGAAAAGTTTGATTAATCTGTTGTTAGTCCAAATTTTTTTTCTAATAAACAAAAGTAATAAAAATAAATTCCTTTCCCCCGCAGCATCCAGAAAGTATTCACAGTTCTTCACGATTTCCACATTTTTATATGTTACAGCCTTATTCCATAGTTCATTAAATACAATATTTTCCTAAGAATTCTACAAGCAATACCCTATAATGACAATGTGAAAGAAGATCGATTAACATCATCTGCACATTCATAAGTATTCCTGCTTCACAGCCTTTGGCATACCACGCAAAATTGAGCTCAGGTGCCATCTGTTTCCACAGATCATCCTTGGGTTGTTTCTACTACTTGATTTGGTTACGGTAAGTCCACCTGTGGAGGTCGCCAGTTGATTAAACATGTTTGGAAAGACAAACATGATGCATTAAAAATGGGATATTTTGCCCTTCGAAGGGCACTTCAGTATGAAAACAATTATCGTCGTCATATTGAAGTGCCCAAGGAGGTGCGGTGGCGCAGTGGGTAGAGATGTTGCCTCACAGCAAGAAGGTCACTAGTTCGAGCCTCGGCTGGGTCAGTTGGCATTTCTGTGTGGGGTTTGCATGTTCTCCCCGTGAAAAGAAAATGAATGAATGAATATTGAAGTGTCATTCCAAACAAAAGTTCTGAAAACCGACCATTTCAAAGAATCCTTCGGAAGGATGGATTTCAAAGGGTTCAACAAATGGACACTTTGGGCCTCCATGGTCCTTTGGGCAGGGCAAGTTGATTGGTGTCATTTACTGCATTGCATTCAGAAGGCCTCATCACTATGAAAACACCAAAAAAATAGAATATATCACACTCCGAAAGGCACTTCAGTGTGAAAACAATTATGGTCGTCTTATTGAAGTGCCATTCCGAAACAAAGTTCTCAAAACTGGCCATTTCAAAGGGCCCTTCAAAAGGAAGAATTTCAAAGGCAACAACCAATGGACACTTTGGGCCTTCATGATCCTTTGAGTATTGCAAGTTATTTGGTGTCATACACTGCATTACATTCAGAAGGTCTTATGTCCAAATACCTTCAAAGCTTTCACTCTGGAGAGTAAACCCTTATAAGTAATTAGGGAAAAGAGATGAACCCTTACCAATGGAATGCAGTGGTAATCACACACCTGTCTATATAAGGTCCCACAGTTATAGTGCATGTCAACAGTGCATGCAAGCAATGAGGCCCAATGAGTTACCTGTAGACCTTAGATGGAGGACGGTATCAAGGCACAGATCTGGGAAAGGTACAGAAAAAAATCTCCCAATGAGCACAGTGGCTTTTATCATCTGTAAATGGAAAATATTTGCATTCTATAGAGCAGTCCACCTCACCAATGTGAGTATGAACCAGATGGTCACTCTGAAGGAGTTTCAGCATTTCTCTATAGATGTTCTCGTGGAGAGAGGTGAACCTTCCAGAAGAACAACCATCTCTGCAGCACTCAACCAATCAGACAAGTATGGCAGAGTGGCACATCTCCGTTATAACCTGCCTGGAGTTTGCCAAAGGCACCAGAAGGCTCTCAGACCAGGAGAAACAAAATTCACTGATCTGATAAAACAAAGATTAAACTCTTTGGAAACCAGGCACCTCTTATCACAAGGCCAACACCAGCATGTCTATAGTGAAGCACAGTGGAGCAGTATATCATGCTGTGAGGATGTTTTTCAGCCACAGCAACTGGTAGACTGTTTGTATACGCAGATTTGTGCAATGGTACGATCTTTCAACAGGATCTTACAATGACTAAGCATACAGTGAAGATAACAAAGAAGTGTCAAGACAATTTTGTGAATGTTCTTGAGTGTCCCAGCCAGAGCCCAGACCTGAACCCAATTGAACATCTTTAGCAAGATCTGACAATTGCTGTGCACTAATGGTCCCCATGCAACCTTTTGGAGCTTGAGAGGTACTGAGAAGAAGAATGGAGAAGCTATCCAAAGATAGCTGTGCTGGGCTGGTAGCATCATACTCAAAAAGACTTGCTTCAACAAAAGTATCATCAAAGAATTCTAAACAAAAGGCCATTTGTAAATAATGATTTTTCAAAGATCTCAAAAAAACTTCTTTTACATTGTCATTATAGAGTATAGTTTGTAAAATTCTAAGGAAAATAATGAAACCATTTAGGAATAATGTTATAAAAGTGAAGCGCAGTGAATGCTTTCCACACACACTGTACTGTATACAGTATATGGCAGTATATCTTGCCATCATCCACTCAGCAAAATCAAACATTCTCTCCCCCACCACAAATGTCTCAATTATGCAGAAATACGACCTTCATTAGCCAATGAAGAAGCCTACACTGCTCAGGGGACTGCAATTTTCTCTATGCCATTCATTTCCTTTCTGCACTGTTACATAAAGGCCAGTTATCAGTCGTCTGCTGACCATTGCTGATCGCACACTGAACATGAGTCCTGTTTCTGTCTGTGTTTTCTGTCTGCTTTTACTAATAGGTGGGTGAAGCTTTCATTCTTTCTTTAGTGCAGAGAAAATGGCAACTTTGTGGTTTGCAGGACTCTTTAAAAAAAAAAAGTTATCATATGGTTATTTTACACCTTTTTTATCTTGTAGATGGAGTGTTGTCTAAACAAGTATGCAGTAAGCAGGATGTTCTGGAATATTTGAATCTTACCAGAGGTAATGAGAAGTTCACAACTTGCCGTCCTGCACTGGACTGGACTAAGCCCACCATTGTGTATTTTGACATTCACCTCTTCTGCATCCTCTCTGTGGTATATATGACTGCAAACAATTGTTCAAATCTTTATATCTTGATTTTTTTTAAGTAATAATTTGCTGTTTTGCAGATTGAAAAATCTCAAATCTTTGTGCCTTTTTTATGGATGACTGTGGTAAGTGTTTAACAGAAATTACTTTATTAATTCTCTCTCTTTCTTTCTATATTAATGTTTGTAGTTATGTTTATGTAAAATATAGTTTGTTTATTCTGTAAACTATATTGATGTCATCTAAATGTATTGTCATTTTGAGGATTTTATTGTTGATAAAATAAAGTGACACTTCAGAAGAATATTTGGTGGAATAACCCTGGTTTTCAACCACAACAAATGAAGACATTTTTTTTTTTCTGACCCACAAAAAAACTAAATGACAATGTGTTTATTTGAAATTTGATAGAAAGGTTTTTAGACCTTTATAAAATTCAACAAAATTAACCCAATAAATACCCAATAAATTCAGTAAATCAAGAGAAATCTTCAATTTCTCCTGATTTTTCATATAGCTGTATATATTTTTTTTCAATAATTTACACACATAAAATGATCATGTGCTTTAGCTTTAAATATATATATATATATATATATTTATTTTTGCATGCTCAGCGCTGGAACAATGACCTAATCCTTTGGGATCCTGAGGATTTTTGTGGCATTACAGATGTGGTTTTACCAAAAGAGATGCTTTGGGTACCAGACCTCTTTATTTTAGAGGCGTGAGTATACACAAATGAGAATTCTTGAGGAAAAAATACCTTGTTTATTGACAGAATAACAAACACAATTTACATATTGGAAATATATGTTGAATATGGATAGATTTCCTTTGATGTTCAACACATTTTACCTGCCATGTAGAAAATACTAATCATACTATATATTTACACAGCATAGAGAAGGAAGAAGGACTACCGAACCCGTATTTGACTATTACTTATGATGGGAATGTGACAATGGAGGATGACCATAAACTCATCAGCACCTGCGCATTGAATGTGCATAAATTTCCTTTTGATACGCAAACCTGCCACATCACAGTGTTTTCAGTTAATCACTCCGGTAAGTGGAAACTTCAAATGTAAATATTTCTTAATATAAAGTCCTAAATATCCTAATCCTATTTGAAAGATGATAGAAGCATTATATTAAATCATGGGTAACAAAAATACACTGATCATTATTTTCATGTTAGCAGATACTATACAGAAGAATATCAGCATTTTGTTCAGTTAAAATAGACATTTAGCCATTATGCGGCACGGTGGCGCAGTGGGTAGCGCTGTCCCTCACAGCAAGAAGGTTGCCGGAAGTCCAAAGACATGCACTATAGGTGAATTGGGAAAGCTAAATTGTCCGTAGTGTATGTGTGTTAATGAGAGTGTATGTGTGTTTCCCAGTGATGGGTTGCAGCTGGAAGGGCATCCGCTGCGTAAAACATACAGTGCATCCAGAAAGTATTCATAGTGCTTCACTTTTTCCACATTTTTTAATGTTACAATACCCCATAATGACAATATGAAAAAAGATTTTTTTTGAAACTGTTGCAAATTTATTAAAAATAAAAAACCTAAAAAATCAGATGTACATAAGTATTCATAGCCTTTGCTCAATACTTTGTTGATGCACCTTTGGCAGCAATTACAGCCTCAAGTCTTTTTGAATACGATGCCACAAGCTTGACATACCTGTCTTTGGGAATTTTTGCCCATTCCTCTTTGCAGTACCTCTCAAGCTCTATCAGGTTGGATGGGAAGCAACGGCATACAGCCATTTTCAGATCTCTCCAGAGATGTTCAATAGGATTTAGGTCTGGGCTCTGGCTGGGCCACTCAAGGTCATTCACAGAGTTGTTGTGAAGCCATTCCATTGATTTTTTGGTGGTGTGCTTTGGGTCATTGTCCTGCTGGAAGATGAACCGTTGCCCCAGTCTGAGGTCAAGAGCACCCTGAAGCAGGTTTTTATTCAGGATGTCTCTGTACATTGCTGCATTAATCTTTCCCTCTATCCTGACTAGTCTTCCAGTTTCTGCTGCTGAAAAACATCCCCACAGCATGATGCTGCCATCACCATGCTTCAGTGTAGGGATGGTATTAGCCTGGTGATGAGTGGTGCCTGGTTTTCTCCAAACGTAACGCCTGGCATTCACTCCAAAGAGTTCAATTTTAGTCTCATCAGACCAGAGAATTTTATTTCTTATGGTCTAAGAGTCCTTCAGATGCCTTTTGGCAAATTCCAGGTGAGGAGTGACTTCTGTCTGACCACTCTACCATACAGGCCTGATTGGTGGATTGCTGCACAGATGGTTGTCCTTCTCTAAGGTTCTCCTCTCTCCACAGAAGAACGCTGAAGCTCAGACAGAGTGACCATTGGGTTCCCCATCCCCTGAACACTCAGCTTAGATGGCCGGCCAGCTCTAGGAAGAGTCCTGGTGGTTCCTAACATCTTCCACTTATAGATGATGGAGGCCACTGTGCTCATTGGAACTTTCAGAGCAGCAGAAATTTTTCTGTAACCTTCCCCAGCCTTGTGCCTTGAGACAATGCTGTCTCGGAGGTCTACAGACAATTCCTTTGTCTTCTTGCTTGGTTTGTTCTTTGACATGCACTGTCAACCCTGGGACCTTATATAGACAAGTGTATGCCTTTTCAAATCATGTCCAATCAACTGAATTTACCACAGATAAACTCCAATTAAGCTGCTGAAACATCTCAAGAATGATCAGTGGAAACAGAACGTACCTGAGCTCAATTTAGAGCTTCACGCCAAAGGTTGTCAATACTTATGTACATGTGATTTTTCAGCTTTTTTATTTTTAATAAATTTGCAACAATTTCATAAAATCTTTTTTCACATTGTCATTATGGGGTATTGTGTGTAGAATGTTGAGGAAATAAATTAATTTAATCCATTTTGGAAAAAGGCTGTAACATACAAACATGTGGAAAAAGTGAAGCACTATAAATACTTTTCCGGATGCACTGTATGCTGGATAAGTTGGCGGTTCATTCCGCTGTGGTGACCCCTGATTAATAAAGGGACTTGAAAATAAAATGAATGAATGAATTTAGCCATTATAACATTGAAATCTATAATTGTCTACACTCTCAGAAATAAAGGTACAGGAGATGTCACTGGGGCAGTACCCTTTCAAAAGGTACAGATTTGTACCTGAAGGGTCCATAATGGTACCTTAAAGGTACTTTTTACGTAGGTTTGGACACTAATATGCACCACTGAGGTACCACTGTGGACCACTGTTTAAGTTCTTTATTGTAACTATAAATGGAAAAATAGTTAAAACTGAATATATTGTGTATGCCATTTAAATATATACTGCTTCTTAAAAAAATGGAACACTTAAACAACACCATGTAACTCCAAGAGTATATACATACAGTATAGCAGTAAAACAAAACATTTGATTTGTTTTATTGTGTATCTTCTTAAAATTTTAAAGCATTTGCTTTGACTGAACAGTATTCATATGCTTATAAATATAACTTAAAGGTATAGTTCACTCCAGAAATGTAAATTTGTTGCTAATTTAATTCATTTTCCTAGCAGAAAATTCAACTAGATTTTATCTGAAACTATTATTTTTGATGATTTATAAAACATAAGTCAATGTCTTTTATTTTTACTAAAAACATACAGGAAAAACAAAAAGAATACGCTCTTATACATCCCACTAAGCAATTTTGGGTTTAAAAGACATGTAATAGACATCCAAACATCTTTGCTAAAACAAAGCTAAATTTGGCCTGTCATCAAAAATTGAAAAAAAATTGAAAAACAACATGAAGTCTGTCTAATCTGATAATTTATTGCCTAGTTTGTTTTGTGCTATTGTTACACTGTAAAAAAGATATGATCAATTAGTCCTGACAACATATGTTTTTAGGTCATTGTAACTTATTAAACGTTATTAAAAGTTAATCATGTTCTAACTTAATTTTATAAGTTATGCAAGCTGTTTTAAGTCGGTTTAACATAATATAAGTTCAATGAACTCATAAAGTTAATTTGATTCAGCTTAAAAAATTAAGGCAACCAGGATTTTTTTTCCTTCGGCTTAGTCCGTTATTCATCAGGGGTCGCCAAGGCGGAATATATCGGCAACTTATCCTGCACTTATTTTAAGCAGCCGATGCCCTTCCAGTCACAACCCAGTACTGGGAAATAACCATACACTCTCACATTCACACACACACACATGCGCACGCACGCGCGCACACACACGGAAACTCCACACAGAAACGCTAACTGTCCCAGCTGGGACTCGAACCAGAGACCTTCTTGCTGTGAGGCAACAATGCTAACCACTGAGCCACGTGTTGCCCTCTATTGTTAGACTTATCTATTAGATTTTCAATAACAACAGACATTTATCCTTGTTTTAGCCAAGACGTCTTTGTTTGGATGTTTATTAGATGTATTTTAAACAAAAGAATGGTTACTGGTATGGGAACAGATCAAAAAGAAACAACAACAAACAAATCTGTGTTCACGGTCACTCTTATTGTAACCAAGGATAGGACGTTGACAACAGGATGCGGATCCACATGCAGGTTTATTTAAAGAGATGGTCAGGCAAGCAATGATCAATACAGGAGCGAACAGTCTTATGAGGGAAATCCAGAATCGTCGTCAATAGGCAGGCAAATGGTTACAAGGATGGCAGCAGACAGGGAGAAACAGGAAAACAAGGCGAAGGTCAAAACACGGCAAAAACAAGACAAGGAAAACGCTTTGAAATGAAGCTGTAAACAGGCAACAAGCAGTACCGCCGCTCCCTATACGCAGAGTACGCAGGCTGAGTAGGGCCTCAGCTCCGGAAGGGGGCACCATCTCGGACGGTTGCTCAAAAAAACAATATTAACATTTATTTAATAATATTAACATAAACTGAGTGTAAATAAAATGTATATTGATAATATGTTGTTAAATACATTTAAAAAAAAATAATTTTATGACGAGCGCAAAAACAAACATGTGACGTAATTTTTTTCCGTGTACGCGCATAGACGCGTACGCGCGGCGCGGTCCGGTCCACTATCTGTGCGGCTGCTAGCAGGAAATATTTATAACTGATGCAAGTTGCAGCTCTATCCCCGGGAAGACAACAGCAGTCTGGAGCCGAGAAGAGAAAAAAAGTGCAAGATGAATCGCGTGCATCATTTTCAGGTAACTTCCGTGAATCTGGAAAACATATTTTTGCTTGTTCACTAGTGAGGCTAACGTTTAAACTTCGCCACAACTGCACCAAATTTGCCTTATTTGTTGTTGTTTACGTTCAGTTTATTTGCTTTGCGGCTCTGCATTGTGCTTTAAACTATGACAGGACATGTTTTATGACTTTTGGCGTTTGCCCCTCTTCCCTATGTTGCTGGTAAATACACAAACTCAATTATTTTAACAACTTGTGCAATACTTTACAATTCTGTTTGCACACCAGCTACATACACATGCACTGCACAATTATTTTCACTGTATGTATTATTTATTATTATATAGTTATTATATTATGTTATATAATTATATCATTCTTTTCAGTTGTTTATTGTTTTGTCTATTTCTATACATTTCTTATTGATACTGTTATTGCTTGTATCACGGCAATGATAATAAAGTCTCTTTAGTCTTTACATCGGTGGATTGGTGTGTTTTAGGCCGGTTTTTCATTATTGTACATTACTATATGAAATAACAAAACTGACTCATTCTGTAATTTCTGAAAGATCAATAATATAAAATCTAATATAATATAAAAGCATGAATTCATTAATGATTATTTTTTCTGAATGTTAAAGTTTTTGTTTAAAAACACACTAATTTTAATACACTTTTTAATTCTTAAAAATCTCAAAGGTCTTTGATTTATACTGACAGTCATTCAGTGTTTGTCACCATAGATTATAGTGCAAGTTAAATCCACATTTTGATTGTAGTTTAGACACATTATGAAGAGTGCTGGACTAGCGAATTGTTTTAATGGTATGTCATGAGTTTTTCTCTAAATGACTAATTTCTTCTGTATTGTATATGGAGGTTCAATGCTGAAAATTGTCACAAAAGAAGATGAGGTGGCCTGATCCAGCACTGCTCCAGAGGCACCAGCAGCAGCACAGGTACAGACACAGAGGCAGGATGCAACCCTGAGGACCGCCCAAGTGCCCATCTCTACAGGTAGAGAGAGGGTTTTATTCCTTACCTTTTGTAAAGTTTGAAATTGGGAATGCTTCTGCAGAAGACATGTCAGTGTTTACTTTAATGTAAACTATTATTTTGTAATCAGAATCAGAAAGAGCTTTATTGCCAGGTATGTTCACACATACGAGGAATTTGTTTTCGTGACAGAGCTTCTACAGTGCAACAGAATTACAGACAGGACTAAAAAACAGATCATAAATATATTTTAAAGTAGTGAATGCAAATATACAAATTGACAAGTGTATGTACAGGTGTATTACTATATACAACATAATAAGTGCAGCTGTTATGTGCAAATTGGCATGTACAGTGTGTTGTTAAATAAGTGTATATGTGTATAAAAAATGTAACTATTTGAATGTTTAAGTATAATTTTGAGTGTTTAAATGCACATTTATCCATATAAATAAATAAATACATGTTTAAATATATGTTTGTGTGTTTTTGTTCCTCTGTGGGGGCACCACAGTAAAATTTCGCATAGGGCACCCTTTTGGTCAGCAGCGGCCCTGGCAACAAGACTCGACAACTGGAGAGTGTGTGTTTGCTGTTTATATATTGTGTGTAATCAGTCCTTGAGCGGTTTCAGCTGTGGATGTAATCAGTGAAGATGTGGAACCGGTTGTGTGTGATGTCAGAGTATTGCATGTATGGGGGATGTAGTCCATATGATGGTGGATTTGTAGTCCATGGGTGTTTGTGCATGTAAACCAGCGATCTAAGGGGAGAAGATCGCTGGTGATTGTGACAGAGCCCCCCCTTTAAGGAGTGGCTTCCAGACACTCCTATCATAGTTCAGGCGGGAGGTGGAGCGGAGGCGGAACAGGGGGAGGGATGGAGGGCCAGGACCATGCAGCTGAGGAGTGTCTGAAGCATGAAGCAGCCGTAGGCCCAGAGAGTGGAGCTGCGGAAGGCCCGGAGAGTGGAACTGCGGAGGGCCTGGAGCGTGGAGCTGTGGAAGGCCCGGAGAATGGAGCTGTGGAGGGCCTGGAGCGTGGGGCTGCGGAAGGCCCGGAGAATGGAGCTGTGGAGGGCCTGGAGCGTGGGGCTGCGGAAGGCCCGGAGAGTGGAACTGCGGAGGGCCCGGAGCGTGGAGCTGCGGAAGGCCCGGAGAATGGAGTTGCGGAGGGCCTGGAGCGTGGGGCTGCGGAAGGCCCGGAGAGTGGAACTGCGGAGGCCTGGAGCGTGGAGCTGCGGAAGGCCCGGAGAATGGAGCTGCGGAGGGCCTGGAGCGTGGAGCTGCGGAAGGCCCGAAGAGTGGAACTGCGGAGGGCCTGGAGCGTGGAGCTGCGGAAGGCTCGGAGAGTGAAGCTGCGGAGGGCCTGGAGCTGTACAAAGCCTGGAGTATGGGGCTGCAGAGGACCTGGAGCGTAGAGTTGCAGAGGGACTAGAGCTTGGAGTTGCGGAAGGCCTGGAGCATGGAGTTGGAGCTGCGTAAGGCCTGAAGAGTGAAGCTGCTGAGGGCCTGGAGCGTGGAGCTGCGGAGGGCCTGGAGCGTGGAGTTGGGGCTGCGTAAGGCCTGAAGAGTGAAGCTGCTGAGGGCCTGGAGTGTGGAAGGCCCGGAGAATGGAGCTGGAGCTGCGTAAGGCCTGAAGAGTGAAGCTGCTGAAGGCCTGGAGTGTGGAGTTGCAAAAGGCCTGGAGCATGGAGCTGAAGTTGGTCTGGGGCTTAGGTTCAGCAGGCACAGGCAGTTCATATAACCCCCATGGATCAGGAGGCTTTGGTTCAAGGGGCACTGGCAGTTCATTAAACTCCAGTGGGTCAGGAGGCTTGGGTTCATGAGATACAGGCATTTCATTTAACCCGAGTGGGTCTGGAGGTTTGGGTTCAGGAGACACTGGCAGTTCGTTTAACCCCAGTGGGTCTGGAGGCTTGGGTTCAGGAGATACTGGCAGTTCATTTAACTCCAGTGGGTCAGGAGGCTTGGGTTCAAGGAGCACTGGCAGTTCGTATAACCCCAGTGGGTCAGGAGGCTTAGGTTCAAGGAGCACTGGCAGTTCATATAACCCCAGTGGGTCAGGAGGCTTAGGTTCAAGGAGCACTGGCAGTTCATATAACCCCAGTGGGTCAGGAGGCTTAGGTTCAAGGATCACTGGCAGTTCATATAACCCCAGTGGGTCAGGAGACTTTGGGACGTCACACGGCTCTGGCAGCCCTTCCTGAAACTCAGGTGGTAAATCTTGTCCTTTGTGGAACTCAGGTGATGGCTCTGGCCTTTCGTGGGACTCAGGTGACTGCTCGGGCCTTTCAAGGAATTCAGGAGGATCTGGCGCCCGCCCTTCGGGGAATTCAGGAGAATCTGATGCTCGCCATTCAAGAGATTCAGAGGTTTCTGGCGCCC
Source organism: Danio kyathit (assembly GCA_903798195.1). Taxonomy (NCBI): domain Eukaryota; kingdom Metazoa; phylum Chordata; class Actinopteri; order Cypriniformes; family Danionidae; genus Danio; species Danio kyathit. Next base: position 35,605,264 of record LR812530.1, read on the forward strand.
GCCATTCGAGGGATTCAGAGGTTTCTGGCGCCCACCATTCGGGGAATTCAGAGATTTCTGGCGCCCGCCATTCGAGGGATTCAGAGGTTTCTGGCGCCCGCCATTCGAGGGATTCAGAGGTTTCTGGCGCCCGCCATTCGAGGGATTCAGAGGTTTCTGGCGCCCGCCATTCGAGGGATTCAGAGATATCTGGTGCCCACCATTCGGGGAATACAAAGGGTTCTGGCGGCGGCGACTCTGGCAGCTCTGGCGGCGGCGACTCTTGGCAGCTCTGGCGGCGGCGACTCTGGCAGCTCTGGCGGCGGCGACTCTGGCAGCTCTGGCGGCGGCGACTCTGGCAGCTCTGGCGGCGGCGACTCTGGCAGCTCTGGCGGCGGCGACTCTGGCAGCTCTGGCGGCGGCGACTCTGGCAGCTCTGGCGGCGGCGACTCTGGCAGCTCTGGCGGCGGCGACTGAGGATCTGGCAGCTCTGGCGGTGACTGAGGATCTGGCAGCTCTGGCCATAACTGAGGGTCTGGCAGCTCAGGAGGTGGCGGTGGCAACTCTGGTAGGAACAGCTCTGGTGGTGGCAGTAGCTCTGGCAACTCAGGTGGTGGTGGCCATTCTGGTGGCTCAGGTGATGGCATTTCAAGAACAGGAACTTGGACTGGACTTATAGCAGGAACAGACTCGGAATATGAAGCCATCTTGTGAGCTGGTGGCAGATTGACGCTTACCCATGCATGAGCTGGAGGGCTGGTGACGGCCATTTTGTGAGCTGGGGAACTGGATGCGGCCATCTTGTGAACTGGGGAACTGGAGACAGTCATATTGTGAGCTGGATGACTGGAGGCGGCCATTTTGTGAACATGAGGACTGGAATTGGCCATCTTGTGAGCTGGAGGACTTAAGGCGGCCATCTTGTGAATTGGGGAACTGGAGACAGTCATTTTGTGAGCTGGAGAACTGGAGATAGCCATCTTGTGAGCTGGAGGACTGGAGGCGGCCATTTTGTGAACTGGGGAACTGGAAGTGGCCATTTTGTTAGCTGGAGGACTGGAGGTGGCCATCTTGTTAGCTGGAGGACTGGAAGTGGCCATTTTGTCACCTGGAGGACTGGAGGTGGCCATTTTGTGACACAGAGAACTGGAGACAGCCATCTTGTGAGTTGGAGGACTGGAGGTGGCCATTTTGTGAACTGGGGAACTGGAAGCGGCCATTTTGTTAGCTGGAGGACTGGAGGTGGCCATCTTGTTAGCTGGAGGACTGGAAGTGGCCATTTTGTCACCTGGAGGACTGGAGGTGGCCATTTTGTGACATGGAGAACTGGAGACAGCCATCTTGTTAGCTGGCTGTGGTCTAGGCTGGTGAACAGGGGACAGGAGTATAGGAGATGCCAACATGATTGTGTTATTGGAGGGAACAGCAAGTCCCGTTGCCGGCGGGTCTTGCTGTCTATTGCCCCCTCCCAAAAAACATTTAGGGGTCTCCTCCACCTCGCCTACGGTGAAGGTTGAACCACTGATTTGTAATGCCAAGTCTATGTATTGCATTATTGTCAAATGAGGATTGTGCAGCGGCATCCTAGAGTACAGTGGCTCAGACAGCCCACCATGGAAAAATATCATGAGGCATACCTCACTCATTGATGTTAGATGTGCCAGATCGATGAATTTCTCCACATACTCTTCAATAGACTGTGCTTCCTGCCGAAGACGCATGATAGCAATACCCGCTGGATCCATGTTATGGCCGAGTCTTTTGTAACCAAGGATAGGACGTTGACAACAGGATGCGGATCCACATGCAGGTTTATTTAAAGAGATGGTCAGGCAAGCAATGATCAATACAGGAGCAAACAGTCTTATGAGGGAAATCCAGAATCGTTGTCAATAGGCAGGCAAATGGTTACAAGGATGGCAGCAGACAGGGAGAAACAGGAAAACAAGGCGAAGGTCAAAACACGGCAAAAACAAGACAAGGAAAACGCTTTGAAATGAAGCTGTAAACAGGCAACAAGACTCGGCAACTGGAGAGTGTGTGTTTGCTGTTTATATATTGTGTGTAATCAGTCCTTGAGCGGTTTCAGCTGTGGATGTAATCAGTGAAGATGTGGAACCGGTTGTGTGTGATGTCAGAGTATTGCATGTATGGGGGATGTAGTCCATATGATGGTGGATTTGTAGTCCATGGGTGTTTGTGCATGTAAACCAGCGATCTAAGGGGAGAAGATCGCTGGTGATTGTGACACTTATAATTTGCTTTTCTTTTCTGCAACAGATAGAGAAATTAAGCTGGTTCCTGCCTCCAATTCAACTAAAGCAACACAGATGGCTCGAGACCTATTATTAACGCAAGGAGAATGGGAGCTCCTCAACATATCCGTCTCCAACCAATACATGCTTTATGAGGGCCAGTCATTTCAAACATTAAAGTACACGGTAAAAACTCACCACAGAGTTACTTCCAGTTCACACTACAACAATATAATAACACAATAATTGGCACAGAGAAATTATGTAATTGCAACCATAGCAATAAATTATTAAAAAATAAGCGCTAATAACGGGCAACCCAGTGGCGCAGTAGGTAGTGCTGTTGCCTCACAGCAAAAACGTCGCTGGGTCGCAGGTTCGAACCTCGGCTGGGCTGGGTCAGTTGGCGTTTCTGTGTGGAGTTTGCATGTTCTCCCTGGGTTCGCGTGGGTTTCCTCCGGGTGCTCCGGTTTCCCCCACAGTCCAAAGACATGCAGTACAGGTGAATTGGGTAAGCTAAATTGTCCATAGTGTGTGAATGTGTGTGTGGAAGTTCCCAGAGATGGGTTGCGGCTGGAAGGGCATCCGCTGCGTAAAATCGTGCTGGATAAGTTGGCGGTTCATTCCGCTGTGGCGACCCCGCAAGGGACAAAGCCGACAAGAAATGAATGAATGAAGCGCTAATAACATTTGACAGCCAATCAGAATCCATCCTTTTTTAAAGAGCTTCTCCAAAACAATGTAAATTTACTCTTCTATTTAACAACCTTTTTAAAACCAGTAAAAGGTGGTTGAGGGGGGTTGAGCACAAAAATTGATATTTTGAAGAATGTTGAAGGCCATTGAATTCCATAGTATTTTTTCCAGTGGCTGCCAGATCAACTTCAAAGTCAATGGCTGTCAATTTCCAACATTCCTAAAATGATCATCATTATTTTTGTGTAATTGGAATTAGTTAAGGTTGAGTCAATGATCATTTCTATTTAAGGATTTAAAGCAACAGAAGTCAAAGCATGCTTATAAAACATAGAACATTGTTGGTGTTAATGCTACCACTATACTTATTTTTATAAGTATAAATAAGTAATTTAGCCTTCCATTTATCATCATTCATTCATTTTCGAGGCTCAAACCAGAAACCTTCTTGCTGTGAGGCGACAGCACTACCTACTGCGCCACCGCGACACCCTCTATTTTATCATTCTTAGTATAAACGGACCTATATAATGCTCATGATGGCAATTCAGCATTTGTTTGCCATATTTCTTATAATATTATAGCCTCATGTTTCACATAATGTATTTGTCTGTCCTTTTAAGATTTCAATCAGAAGGATGCCTCTCATGCACTTCATCAATTTCCAGCTGCCCGTATTGATTTTCCTCGTTTTGGACCTGGCTTCATTTTTCATACCAGATAGACCGGAAAAGCTGTCCTTCAAAGTGACTGTGCTGTTAGCGATGTCTGTACTTTTGCTTGTTCTAAATGACATCCTGCCTTCCAAATCCCACAAATGTCCTCTGATAGGTAAGAACTCAGTTTAGAGAAACGTTCTTTAGCTAGAAGTGTTTTGTGGTTGATAAGTTTTCTTTATAGGTTCAATCAAACTCCTTTTTTTGTTCTGTGCAGCTGCGTATGTCATTTCCATCTTTTGCTTCATGTTGCTGAGTCTTCTGGAGACAATATTGGAGGTATATTTATTACATTTGATCTCTGAGCAAGACACTAAGACAGTTCAGAGTCCTGAAGATCACAACTCTGAAACAGGTATGCACATTTATTCACAGCAATAACTGTTTTAGTTAGCAAGATACTTTTTTCCTCATTACATATTTTAGTAATCATGCTAAATTAGATATTATTTGAATTCTAAAGCCATTCTGTGTAAACCATTTTGAAACCAGACGTTGTGGTACCATGGAAACAGTATTTTAAAACCTTTATACAAGCTCCTCCCCCTATGGGTCAGTGTCAAGTTTCTTATTACAAAATGTACAATAATGCTGTGTTTAGTATTTTTTTAACCTGACAAATTACATATTGTCAGGTGAAGTGAAATGACACTGATTTTAGTGTCATCTGATGGCTATTTTTGGTATAGTCCAGTGCCTAAACAAAATCTCATATAGGAAAATCTCTATAGGAACCTCAATTTTTGTGATGAAGATTTCAAATTTGGGGCATATCTTGGTTAGAGATGTGCCTTTGTTATATTTTATTATTTTATTATATTTTTATTTATTTATATGTTAGATTTCAAAAAATGTTACTAACTTTACAGTCAAACAACTTTGTTATATATATATATATATATATATATATATATATATATATATATATATATATATATATATATATATATATATATATATATATATAATTTTTTTTTTTTTTCAGCTATATGTAAAGGAGAAAGCAACGATGGAATCTTTTCTTCTAAAGTGGAGTCTCAGGAAATGTTCAACAAAGACAAAGTGAATGATGTGCACCTATTGCAGCGAATCTTGGAAGAGCTTCAGACTATCAAGCACGCTCTTGTCCACCATTCTTTAGAGGGCAAAACCAGACAGAATCACTGGTTAAGACTGGTCACATGGTTTAATAGGGGTTTCTTTGTGGTTTATCTCATCTCTGTTTCTGTCTTTCTCAGTCTCATTGTTCAAGAGTGGGAATTTGAGTGAAGCACATTTAGGGATCAATATCCCATATATTACATTACATAACAATGTTACAGGCATTTTGTGTTATTGCCGAAAGTACTGTTATACTAGAAGGAGCTGCATGTATATATATAAAAAAACATGAAATTTCAGAAAGGTTGATTACATTTTAAGCTTTAAAACAAAGCTGTCTTGGCTCATGAATATTCATTATGTAACATATGACTTTAGAAAGCTGTAGAAGAAACTGAATAATGTAGTCTGATCAGTTAAGTTTAGGTTAGATTTTTCACCTCCTGTAATCCTGTTCATCGAACTAGCTCTAAAAAGTTCTAAACTCAAGCTCTTAGTCATTGCAATATACAAATAATGTACACTCGCTGGGATTTTTAAATGTGTATTTTGGTGTGCATTCATTTGATAATTATTAGATCTCATTTGTTTATTAAGTATTTTTTGTCTCCAAGTGGTTTGCATGTTCTTCCTGCGTTCGCGTGGGTTTCCTCCGGGTGCTCCAGTTTCCCCCACAGTCCAAAGACATGCGGTACAGGTGAATTGGGTAGGCTAATGGGTAACTTTTCCGTAGTGTATGAGTGTGAATGAGTGTGTATGGATGTTTCCCAGGGACGGGTTGCGGCTGGAAGGGCAACCGCTGCGTAAAACATGTGCTGGATAAGTTGGCGGTTCATTCCGCTGTAGTGACCCCGGATTAATAAAGGGACTAAGCCGAAAAGAAAATGAATGAATGAATGTCTCCAAGTGCCCTTTTTTGGAAAGACAGCTACATTTACCTTGCAGAAAATACAGTTTTGTTGGAATCATATTCCAATCGGATAGTTTACATTGCCAAATATATCAAATATTTACAAAAATAAACATGCTAAACATGTTAAGCAATTGTATCCATAATTTAATTGTGATTAAACATTTCTTAACTGATAACGCACTGCAGACTGCGGAATTATATTCAATTCATCACTTGTAATCAGACTTGCATTTTAACATATTATTCACAATAATGCAGTAAATTATTCACAATTCATTAATCTTCATTAATTAGTGGACAATTACACCATTGGTAAGATTAAGTATGTGAATTATTCATTCATGCCCTTGCAGCTGCAACCCATCACTGGGACACACTCATTCACACACATACACTATGGTCAATTTTAGCATGCCCAATTCACCTACATGGGGAGAACATGCAAACTCCACACAGAAATGCCAACTGACCCAGCCGAGGCTCGAACCAGCAACCTTCTTGCTGTGAGGCGATTGTGCTACCCACTGTGCCGCCGCGTTGCCCATGTTGCATTCAATAGAACTAAATATTTATTTAAATACCATTAAGGAGAGTATATAAACAAAAAAAGCTGTAAAAACTGTGTATTTGTTTGAGTTGTTTAAATTATAGTGAGTTAGCAAGGCATAGCATTATTTGTAATATTTATTATTTCACTTTTTATTTTAACTTTGTTTTACTTATTGAGTATATGTACTTATATATAACTTATATATAACTATATATATATATATATATGTTATGCTCTTCATATCTTTTTTATGTACACCCCTGGCATTGTTCTATATATGTCATTCATGCATTTATATAAAAATAAAAACATAAATGCAAAATTTTGAAAACAGCTCCTAATTTGACTGTCTTTACAAAAGGAGTTCATCTTAAAGAAAAAGGCTGAAAAATTGAATGATTTTTTCAATGAATATGATTTTATTTAAGCCCTTACAAAGTTCCTGTTTACTGTTTGCACTGTATGTTATTTTTGTTAAATTATTTAATACATTATAATTTTGTTGTTTAATTGTATAGCTTAGTATTTGATTAATTGTATATTGGACATTTCTCAATCAGTCTGTGAAAGATTTCATTGGAATTGAGTGGGGTTTGGCTTAAAATGTTTTAATTTTTGTAAGTTTTTTTTGCAATAACAACAGGCAAATTACAACAGCTAGAAATACAAGCAGATAGAAGTATAGTACATGCAATACAAATACTACTTTTTTGCAACAAGAGAAATGTGGCAATTTAAAGAAAATATAATAAAGGTAAAGCAAAAGAAAGACAATGAGCAAGAAAAACAAACAAAAAATGAATAAATAAATGAAGGCACATACAATAAATATGCAAATGAATGCAGCATATTAAATAATTGCTTGTTATGAGACTCCGTGATGGTTTTTAAGTACAGTTTCAATTCTCGTTTAAAAAATATCAAATTTGGCTTAATAATAAAAATAAATAGTAAATAAATAAAATGAGGTTTATACAAAAAGTTGAATTAAAGAATTGTTTTTCTTTAATATAAAACCCCAAAATAATATGTCTATAGCTTAAAGAAAAATCACCACAAACCTTTTGGACAATTAGAGAATTAACATCAGACCAGAAAGATTAAAGAAAGGGACATTCCCAAAATAAGTGAGCAACAGACTCAGAAGAAGTCTCACAGAAAGAGCAAGAGACGTCAATGTCATTTTTTAATTTTTGTAAAAAACATTTACTGAATAAAATCTATAAATAATTTTAAAAGATATTACTTTAATTTTATTTGTTAAAATTCTGGGGGAGTGACCAAACATATGACCATTTAATATCATCTAAAGGTTGTTCCAATAAGAAATAGAAGAGGGATTTGAGATGACAAGATCTAAAAATAAAGACCTGATTTTATGATTGGATTTTTAGTGGAGAAACAAATGAATCCAACAACAACAGTACAATCAGGTCTAGGGGGACATACAGAAATCATTCATTCATTCATTCTTTCATTTTCTTTTCGGCTTAGTCCCTTTATTAATCTGGGGTCGCCACAGCGGAATGAATCGCCAACTTATAATAATAATAATAATAATAATAATAATAATATCATACACTCTCATTCACACACTACAGCCAATTTAGCTTACTACATGTTTTTGGATTTGTGAGGGAAACTGGATCACCCAGAGGAAACCCACGCGAACACGGGGAGAACATGCAAACTCCACACAGAAATGCCAACTGACCCAGCCGAGGCTCGAACCAGCGACCTTCTTGCTGTGAGGCAATTGTGCATACAGTAATGAATGAATTAATATTATTTCTAAAAGCATACAAATCTCAGAGGAGATGGCCTTACAAACAATATTAAAATCTTTTTTTAGATATGGGCAGAGTACATCTTACAGTAAAATCAGAGTAAGTAAATAAATTACCGGCAACGCGGTGGCGCAGTAGGTAGTGCTGTCGCCTCACAGCAAGAAGGTTGCTGGTTCGAGCCTCGGCTGGGTCAGTTGGCGTTTCTGTGTTTGCATGTTCTTCCTGCGTTCACGTGGGTTTCCTGCGGGTGCTCCGGTTTCCCCCACAGTCCAAAGACATGCAGTACAGGTTAATTGGGCAGGCTAAATTGTCCGTAGTGTATCAATGTGAATTAGTGTGTATTGATGTTTCCCAGAGATGGGTTGCAGCTGGAAGGGCATCTGCTGCGTAAAACATGTGCTGGATAAGTTGGCGGTTAATTCCGCTGTGGCGACCCCGGATTAATAAAGGGACTAAGCCGAAAAGAATATAAATGAATGAATGAATAAATAAATTACCATTACTGTCAAATAACTGGTTCACTAATATATCACCCCATTACTGAACCAGTTATTAAAGAATAAGTATTTCCTCTGTAAAATTTTCCTCTGTAAAATAGTTGTTCTAAATTAAAAAATTGTGTGGTGAGAAATTGTGCTCATAAATAAGTTTCCATTTGGCCTAAATTGTTATGTTCTTGAAAGGCATTAAAAAAAAGTAAGTGTCAGCGCAGACCTCCGGCAGGCAGATGGCGCTCTGAGTGGCGCTCCCCCAGAGTGACACGCTGTCAGCTGCGTCTCTGAGTCTGAACACACGCGCAAGCAATGACGTGGATTTTCATCCATTGCGGTGCGAAATCTGTGAACTCACTGTATTCAGTTACACGTACAGCTCTGCAGTGGGTCTGGACTGTTTCATACCATCTCTAACAAGGTAACAAACTTTTATTCTTAGCAGCTAGTCGTAGAAACACTGTGTGTAGCGGGTTTAAGTCAACTTTTTCAACGAATTCTCTCATACTTTATCCAAACAGTAGAGCTGCAACACTTGCTTTCATTTTAATGTGTTATTGAATTTGTTTACTGATAATGCGCTTTTCTTTGACTTCTTGTTCAGTGAGGAACTGCTTATCAACATGAATAAAGGCAAAATTGAAAACATTAAAGACAAAATTGATGGCAACGAGCTTGATTTGAGTCTCAGCAACCTTACAGAAGTGCCTGTCAAGGAGTTGGTGAGTGTGTGTGTGTCCACAGTTTTGTTCACTTTATCTTTATCAGGAGTGTTTTTTATGTTGCTTACACACGTTTAAAGAAAGTTCTTAGTTTTCTCTATAAGACAAGACTCGCAGTTATCACTATAATCCTCCAGTTGACTTGATTACATTAGGAATTGCAAAAAAAGTATTACAAATATTATAACATGTTATATTTAAATATGTGAGCATTTGATAAGTTATTTTATACACACATTGAAGTCAGGTTTTTACTGACAGGACTTTGGGAATCATTCACACATTCTGACTTTCTCCTTAATAATATAATTTCAGAAAAGTATTTTTTGCAAATTCTAAATAGTAAATTATATTAGCAGCCAATGACCATGAAAGTACAACAATGTTCACAGTCAAATTAATAGTGTTGATGTTGTTTTGAAGTCATACTTGCATTTTTTTTTTCAGACTAATTATTTAAAGTACCATGGTAAACATTATAGGGAGCATGTCACAAAGTGTCACTGAACAAATGTATGAATATAAAACCAACTTCACCTCAATGGGAATCTGTTTTTGTCACTTCACAATTCTAAAAGTTCTGTGAACAGCCAGAAAAGAGTATTTTACATTATAAAGTATTTAAGAGTATTTTACAGAATAAAATGTGTATATGTATATAATCTAAAAGGTGAAGTTTGTTGTATTTACAGTAAGTGTTGCTGAAGTGGAGGTTTATGTATTATAGCAGAGAGAAACGGCTGATTTTGAGGGAACAGCCTTTAAAATATATATTGCAATTAAAATCTACAGACACAAATAGATAACGTGGGTGAAAAGGAAGACTTAAAAGTGTATGTTAGGTGATTTAAAAAAAAAATTAGACATGAAAAAACCTAAATTTCAAACTAACCAGTGTTTAGAAAAAAATTATTTTGCCAGTAGTCTTACCTCTCTTTAAAGGTGCAGTAGGTGATCTGCCAAAATGCTATCCGTTAGCATAATATCTTTGAAACACAGTCCCACCCCTGCCGTCCAAAGCCACGCCTCCTGAAATCATGAACGCGCACATTTAAGATGACAGTAGACTAGATCTTGTCATTCGCCAGTTAGAAAACTTTATAGTACTTTATAATACTACAATTCCCAATGAAAAACTGTATTATATCTAGCACGTTTTCAGTTTTGTAGCAAGCAAAACTTGTCATAATGTGCAATATTTCATGCATGCAAGGATCACTGGTCTCACTCTCTCACACGATTTGTCCTAAAGCGACTACTGTATGGTTAGTGGTTGGTGGGCGGCGTGCAGGAATTACACTTATTACTAAGCCATACTTGCATGCTATTTCAGACCGAATATTCAAAGCAGCATGGTAAACAATATAGGGAGCGCGTCACAGGCTGTCATCCTTCTTCCAGTGTGCAAAAGTAACTCCGATATTAATTCAGGATTTTAAAAAGTTTTGATTCAGCATTTGTTTTTACCTCTCTCTCTCTCTCTCTCTCTCTCTCTCTCTCTCACATGTGCACGTGAACTCGCATGTACGCTCAAACAGCGAATCTGCGTCAACAGGTGCTCAGATGTACAAATCTACATTTGTGGACAGACAGTTTGGGCTACTTATCAGAATTATGGGAATTGTCGGCCACACAATTTTTAATTGGATGAACATTTTTTTAGTCTTATGCCTTACCCAGAATATAAAAATACATATAAATAAATTTAGATCATTTACTTTAATCATTACTATTGGAATGTGAAGAGACTTTTAATCAGCACAACAAGAAATCTTTCTGAAGACAATCACCTACTGCACCTTTAACAGTACCATATTCATTCATATGCTAAGTGTGTGAAAAGAAAACATAACTTACAGCGTTATTTTCTGTGCAGGCCGCCTTTCCGAAGGCAACCTTTTTGGATCTGTCCTGTAATAATTTAATTACCTTGACTGTAAGTAACTACAAAAAAAAGCAAAACATCATTTGATTTCCTATTTGCTGTATTTAATGATTTTATTCTGTTTTTGTTACTTTCCCAGCCTGAATTCTGTAGCTTGACTCACCTTATCAAAATTGACCTGAACAAGAACCAGCTCGTCTGCTTACCAGAAGAGATCGGACAACTTGTTAATCTTCAGCATCTTGATTTGTACAACAACAAACTAAAAGTCCTTCCTGTCGGCTTCTCACAGCTCAAGGTATGTTCAGGATTCTCATGTCTGTAAACATTCTCTGAAAGATTGTGCTGACTGCTGTTTTATTGATGGTAATTGAGGACTTTGTTTGTTGTAGAGTCTGAAATGGCTGGATCTGAAGGATAACCCACTGGAGCCAACACTGGCCAAGGCTGCGGGCGATTGCTTGGATGAGAAGCAGTGCAGACAATGCGCATCCAGGGTAAATACTGTTACAGTACAGTTTAACTATGAAATCAAAGTTTTGCAAAAGTCACGAATGAACAAGTTTTTGTCTATGTCCAGGTTCTCCAGCACATGAAGGTACTGCAGGAAGAAGCAGAAAAGGAACTAGAACGGCGATTACTGAAAGAGAGAGGTATGAAGTGCAAAAACTTTATGCTTTGTAGTTTTCCCCTCCTTATTAGGGCCCAAATGCAGTTTTATAAAACTTTTTAGAAATCCTCAGGAATTCCATCATATTCATGCTACAGTTAAAATAAAAGTATTATTTGTAATTGTTCCTTAAAACAGTGTTTAGAGAAGTGTTTGTTTGTTTTTCTTGGTACATTAGTAATATATTCTGTCTGTTTCTTCACGACAAAACAAACCTTTAGACGTTTGTGTTTTTGTGTGTGTCATATGACAATAGTCATAAAATAAATGCTAACTCTAGAGATCAAGTGAAATGCTAACTCTGGAGATGAAATGTGTTCATGTCCTCAAACATTCTCATTCAAGGTGACAGATGCAGAACAAATCTGCACCTTTCATTCCAACAGACAAACAGACCTGTAAACATAAGTCTTTTGCAGTTTAATATTCAACCTTTTTAAATATACACACTTAAGCAGTTTTATAGTTCATATAGGAACTAGATTAGGCGTACATACCCACTTTTAACGTATTCATCCAATATTTGTCATGCTATGATATTCTGCCTTATACAGCTAATTCTATTTGCATATGTAATTTTGTAGTTAGCACAAATTGTGTGAGGATTTCTTGGTGTTTTAATTTTGCATATAAAATATATTCCGGGTTTTACATGGTTGCCGTTTTATTCTTTTAAAGAACAAGAAAAGAAAAAAGAAGCGAAGCAGAGAGAAAAGGAGGCCAGAGAAAAGGAAGCACAGAAGAAGAAAAAAGCAGAAGAAAAAGAGAGGAAGAGAAAGGAGTATCAAGCCCAGGTCGCTGCAGTTGCTGCTCAAGAACAACAGAAAAAGAAGAAAGAAGAGAAGAAAAAGAAAGCGGCACAAAATCAAGGTACATTTTTATTTTTAATACTGGAATAATAACTAAAACAACACTGCTGTCTACTACAGACTACTAAGGGTGTGGAATATTATTGTTGGTGATTATTATGATTGATATTTTATCAGTGTGCATGCTAATATTATGGTATATTCACTTAGCAAAATTAGACAAAGACGAGACCAATTGCTGGTTTTTCTTGGACTCGATTATTCATAAAAGATATTGAGGAAAAAGTCATTTCTTAAAAATTATTTCTGTGTTCTAGTTCTAAATTATAGTATAATCACAAACACAAAAAGTAAATTCTTCCCAAATATCAGTATATGAGGGTGAATGTGAAATTGCTTTGATGCAAGAGTTTACCAAACAAGTGAATGCTGAGTTTTCATTTGTTTGTTTTTTGTCTGTTTGCCAATGAAAATAGTTCCAAACAAATAATGTAAAACATTCATGCATCTCACAACAACATTGTGCTGTTTTGTTCATCAAGTAATCTTTAAGTAATAGAATAAACCATTCATTGATCCATTTATAAGACAGTCACTTGTTTTAACTTTAATTGTTCATTGATTTTTATGATGGCAAAGCTGAATAGTCCTTACTTTCACAAGGTCCTTCACAAATCATCCTAATACACTGATTACGCCTGTTATGATGGTTAAACAGTTGTGCTGCTTTATATGTTTTTGTGTCAACGGTGATAATATTGTTACTTGATGAAAAAAAGTTTAAAATGACACAGTGTTTTTAAAATTAAGTAATAAAACAGATGAACGTTTTTACTGTCAGTAGTGTAATTTGCTCTTGCTAGGTTCTTTATTTGGTGCGTTGATCTTTTATAATGTTTTCTAAGAAGTACCCAGTGATTAGCACTCATTTATTTTAGTTTTGACGTTCTTTATTTTACATTCAATTGGGAAACAAAACCACAAATGTTTTGGCTCAACACCTTTGTTTGGAGGTGATCTCTCTTTTATTGATTATAGTCCAAAATATGGAAACATTTTACATGACTGAAATTTTAATAATTATATAAATCTGATTGATTTGCGAAGAGTTTAGGAGTAAGTTGTTTATACACTGTTTGTGGTTTTGTTTCCAAATTGAATGTTAACAAACATTCAATTGGGAATAAAGGCATTTAATAAAGAACGTCAAAACGAAAATAATTATGAATGCGGATCACATTCTTAAATTTCTTTACTATCACTTTATTTATTTTTACCTATTTATAAAGCGCTTGCTGAATAAATATATACATTGAGTCCTTGCTGAATATTTTTAAAAACCTTAAAGACCCCAAACTTATGAATGGTAGCATATGTCAGATTGTCATGTTAATATAAATTTAGTTTTGCATGGTTAATGTTTTTTACTTCCTTTTAATACAGGTAAAAAGGCAGCACCAGAGTCTGTGCCCAAAGTCAAGCGCTCCATCTGCTCCCTGTTCTTCTCTCTTCTCCTCAAACTCGTCCTCCTGCTCGTCATTGGAGGATCAAGCGTTGTAGCAGTTTGTCAGTTAACAGAACTGAGGAAGGAGGCGTTCTGTACCCCGCTCAACGTTCACTTTGAGGAGACCGTGAGGTGGGCTCAGGGTCTGGACGTTGTGCAGCAGGTCATTCAGAAAATGTCTGATCTCAGAACATAAGATTGTCCAAAAAATGATCCATCCTGCCACCGTTCTGAGCCTCTCAGGTGACACTTTGGGACCAAGTCACAGACCCGTATGCAGAAATTCCTATGGAATTGTGTTTTCCGTTGCTGCATCTTTTTTTTTTAAATATGATAATGATCCAGTTGATAACTATGGGCCAGTCTGTGAATGAAAGTCCTGCTTGCGTGTCTTTAAACTGCCAAAACAGGAAAGGAAAATGGACTTTAAGGAACAGTTGATAATGTTTGCAACCTTTGGAGTCTTATGTAATGCTGTTTCACAACATCTTATAATAAAACAGTTGATCGATTTTTGTTTAATGTGCTACATTTGCTAAAATAGATTTATAAAGTATTAAACATTTCTGCAGTAACTGATTAAGCAAGTTTACAATTATAGAAGCTGCTTTTAAAAAAACATTAAGATTATAAAATGAGTATACAGTTGAAGTCAGAATTATTAGCCCCCTATATATATATATATATATATATATATTCCCTCAATTTCTGTTTTAAAAGTTTACACTTGACTGATGATTGATTTATAGAGCGTATTTGCCATCCTGTTCCGGGAGAGAGCCCTGAGCTCATAAGATCCTCAAACCCAGGGCTTCCTCCCGTTTGCAGGGTGAGAGGGGAGTTTGAGCTCAGGTAGGTCTCGAGAACTCCCATGCTTATTTATGGCTAATGACAAATTAGGTATTGCTATGGAGAGATATACTGCTGATTAAGAGCTCATCTATGGTGCCAGTTTGGTTTGTTTAATTTACCTGTGTCGCATGTCTTTGGAGTGTGGGAGGAAACCATGTGATACCCACACGAGCATAGGGAGAACATGTAAACTCCGCACAGAAACGGCATTGTACAGACTTGAACCAGTGACATTCTTGCTGTGAGGCAACAGTGCTAACCACTGGGCAGCCATTTCAAGGAAAAGGGAGGAGTAGCGGTGGAAGGGGGCAACTTTAAGACGAAGATAACCAAGGTAAGAAACTCTGGTTATTTATAGCAAAGCCCCTTAAAAGGCAAGTCATTTCACTCAGCGGTCATCTTTGAAACGGCTCTCAGGCAGTATGCTCTGGTATTCTGTTTGAATGGAGAAACATCAAATTCTCCAAAACTGCTGGCCAAGCTTCCGTTTACATATCATATTATGAAACAACAATTACATTAAGCAACAACTGTCTCTTTAGTTTTATTACTAAATGTTTGGGTCACACAAAATCTGCAGAAATTTACATCTGGTCCCAGCCCCTCCCCTGGAGAAATGTCAGTCTATAGCGATCGCTGATTGGTTCTTGTACTAGAAGGCGGGGTTTCATTCGCCATATTGACTGTTTTACATTTCCCCATTCAAAACTATAGGAGTGACATGTCTTGTGTATTCTATAGTCTTTGTTTATAATGAGTTAGGAATCATCCAATTAGTGAATCATGCATTAGCTAATGGAGGACCAGCTGTGGTCAATCATAAACACATGATCCTCTCGAAATTAGTTTTTAAATAAACTTTTTAACAGAAATAAGATTTTTTTTTCAACACATTTCTAAACATAAGTTTTATTCATTTCTAATGACTGATTTCTTTCATCAGACAGTACATAATATTTTACTAGATATTTTTCAAGATACTAGTATTCAACTTACAGTGACATTTAAAAGGCTTAACTAGGTTAATTAGCGTAACTAGGCAAATCATTGTATAATGATGGTTTGTTCTGTAGACACTCAAAAATATATATTGCTTAAGGCATTAATAATTTTGACCTTAAAATGTTTAAAAAAAAAAAAAACTGCCTTTATTCTAGCCAAAATAAGACTTTCTCCAGAAGAAAAAATATAATAGGAAATACTGTGGAAAATTTCTTGCTCAGTTAAACATAAATTGGGAAACATTTTAAAAAGAATTCACCACAGGGCAAATACTTTTCACCTCAAATGTAATATTTGTATTAATGGACCAAATATTTGCTTTCAATACTATTTTTTGTTTGTTGTTGGATGACAAATGCCGTAAATGTACCACATCACAAAAATAACTGACAAAAGACGCATTGTTGAATTAGTATCTTGTCTATATTCACAAGGAACTACAATTATATTATACACAACCAAATATGACAAATATAATTTACTTCTTTTTTTTTAAGACAACATGCAGTAACATATAAACAGTTTGTGTTTGTTTACAGTACGGTTTCTTGATTTCCATGCCTTAAGAAGTTAAAATCACAATACAACAACAATAATAATACAGTATTTCATGTATGGATTTGTTGAAATCACATATTAAGTCTGAATTAGAAAGATTCAGAAATATTTTTCACACATATAAGAATGTGCTTCTAATTAAAAGATGTCACCTGCTAGAGGTCTTTCAGCCTTTTTTGACACAGTGTGTGAATAATATAATATTGAGATGCACCATAAGGCTTTTTTTTTTTCTTCTCGTCACAGTCTTCCAAAAACCTGTAACCATTTCTATTTTGAGGCGGTTTCTTCACAGGGATAATGGTGTGAATGTGGCCTGTCTGCTGTCGCGGGTCTTCCCATACTCCCTCTGCAGCATGAAGTCCATGTTTCCAAACACGTGCTTGTGCAAAGCCTCGTTCACAGTGACACCAAGCGTGACCTCCTGAAACACTTCACTGATGGAGAGCTGAAGAGAAATCACATTATAGAATACATATTTAAAGGTAAAAGTTGGCTTATTTATGGCTTTTACAAAAAGTATTCAGTTATTTTTTTTTTCCCAAAAAATCATATACAGTTCTGAAATATTCAATTTTAAACCATTTCTTTTGCTATTTGTGTACATTTCAAAAATGTCATTTATTCCTGTGATTCAAAGCTGTATTATGAGCACCAATACTTTAGTCTTTTGTGTAAGATGGTCCATCGCAAATCATTTTAATACACGGATTACATGTTTAAAATAATATATTTTATCAAAGTTAAAAAGAAAAACAAAAATAAAAAAATTTAATAAAATAGGAAACAAATAACTACATTAAAATATTTAGCAATATTACTATTTAAAATATTAGCAAATCTTTTTCAAAAATATTTTAATGTCTTCTGTAAATTCATCTTCGCCATCATAGCAAAAAATATATAATATAACAATAAAATAAAAAATGATGAAATAATAAAAATAACTACATTAAAATATTTTGCAATATTACTATTTAAAATTGGCAAAAGCTTTCAAAAATATTTTAATGTCTGCTGTAAATTCATTTTTGTCATCATAGCAAAAAACATTTAAAAATATAAAATAATAAAATAAAGGGTTAAAATAAAATAAAACAAATAAAATAATAAAAATAACTACATTAAAATATTTTGCAAAATTACCATTTAAAATATTAGCAAAATCTTGTTCAATAATATTTTAATGTCTGCAGTAAATTCTTTGCCATCATAGCAAAAAACGTTTTAAAAAAAAAATATAAAAAATGTAATGAAATAATAAAAATAACTGTACATTAAATCAAAACCTTTTGCAACATTACTATTTAAAATTTTTGCAAAAGCTTTTTCAAAAATATTTTAATGTTTGCTGTAAATTCATCTTTACTATCATAGCAAAAAAAATACATTTAAAAAATATACTAATATAAAATAAAAAAATAACTGGTACATTAGGGCTGCACGATATATCCTTTCAGCATCTATCGCAATGTGTGCATCCGCAATAGTCACACCGCATAGATATGCAATGTTGAGTTGACTTTGCAGTGTAATTTTTACATTTACAAAACCATAATGCATGCTCTGTTTATTTCACTTTTATCTTTGCTTTATTGCATTCATCAATGCTTATTACATTTTTTGCATGATTCACTCCCCTACAGAATCATCCCAGTCACTCAAAATAATACATTCGGTAACACTTTATGGATCAATTCTCACTATTAACTAGTTGCTTATTAGCATGCATGTTACTGAGATACTGGCTGCTTATTAGTACATATAAACTACATATTCTGCATGACCTTATTCTACATCCCTAACCCTATACCTGAACGACATTGATATCCAATAATAAGGAGAAAATTAGGAAATTATTGAAGCAAAAGTCTTATTTAATGGTTTGTTTTTAGTGAAAATGTAACCTTTAAATAAAGTGTGATTTATTAATTCTTTCCAAACAGAACTACTCAACCATTTGGTGAAATTGTATAGATACAGATTATCGCAATGTATATCGCAGAAAAATAAAATAACACAATGTCAGATTTTTCCAATATCATGCAGCCCTAATGTACATTAAAATATTTAGCATCATAGCAACAAAAAAAAAAGCATTTAAAAAAAAATAATAATATAAAAATACAATAAAAAATGTATAAAATAATAAAAAATAACTTTTACATTTTAAATGCTCCTTTAAAGAGATTAAAATACTTAGATAAACATTACCAACTATCTATTGATATTCTCTGGAATTTTTAATGCATATTTAAAAAAAAAATAAAGAAAGAAAAGTTTTATAATGCGATTGATTCATTCTCACCTCTTTGAAGTGGAATTTCTTAAACATGGCGATGCTGATTTTGTTATCCAAACCAATCTTAACTTCAAATTTCCGAATTCCAAGTTTATGGATGCCTGTTGAGGTAAATCACAAAATACACTGTACATCTACACAGTATAACAATAAAAATAGATAATAACAACAGAGAAAATTAAGAAATCTTTAATAATCAGCCTCGTCCTACCATAGCACATCATCATGCGTGTTACTTCTTTCCCAATTCCCTTTCCTCTGTAGCAGGGCACTAAAACAATTAATAAATGTTACTGACAGACTCCAGTTAATATAAATGAACTCAAAAGCACAGCAAACTCTATAACCTGCAATCATAATCTCCAGTTCAGCCAGGGAAGGGTCACTGGGGTCCGTCAGAAAAATGTTAACATCTCCCACCATGCACTCCTGCTCAGGGATACTCGCATCTGCCCATTTCTGTTTATCCAAGATGATGAAAGTGCACTCTGTGGGAGAAAAACTTCAAATATTAATACACTAGAAACAGATTAGTGTAAATACTGTTCAAATACCAATAGAAAAGCAGGTAAAGTGTGCTGTTGTTCTACTGAATGCAAAATTTGGTTACAACAAAACGGCAAATTCAGACCCAACACAATTACATCGAATAAAAAAATTAATTAAACCCTAATATTTGTCAAAAATCTAATATAACACAATTTTAAATAATAACAAAAATAAGTAAAACCTTAAATATCATAATGCAGTAAAATTGTTAAATTTGTATTTAATTAAGGACATCCAAGAAGGGTTTTATTTAATAATAATAAAACTATCTAAATTAGTATATTAGGTATTTTGCCAAAAATATAATGTTATTAATCAGATCAAACAAAATGCAGGAGTCTTTGGTCCACCCATAAAGTATATTTTGTAAGGTGAAAGTGAAACCATCAGCCTCTTTTCCTATGAGCCAGTCCAGTGATGTACACCAAAACAAATTTAAAAGATTTTTTCTGTATCTAAGCAATCATAAAAATAAATCATATTGTTATCAAATCAATAATGATAAATAAATAAATTAAAAAATGATACATTTGTTCATTATAATTTAACCCGGGGTGGCGTGGTGATGCAGTGGGTAGCGCTGTCGTCTCACAGCAAGAAGGTCACTGGTTTGAGCCACGGCTGGGTCAGTTGGCATTTCTGTGTGGAGTTTGCATGTTCTCCCCGTGTTGGCGTAGGTTTCCTCTGGGTGCTCCAGTTTCCCCCACAAGTCCAAAGACATGCGGTACAGGTGAATTGGGTAAGCTAAATTGTCCGTATTGTATGAGTGTGAATGTGTATGGATGTTTCCCAGTGATGGGTTGCAGCTGGAAGGGCATCCGCTGCCTAAAACTTATGCTGGATAAGTTGGCGGTTCATTCCGCTGTGGCGACCCCAGATTAATAAAGGGACTAAGCCGAAAAGAAAATGAATGAATGAATGAATATATATAAAAATGTTACATCTTCAAAATAGATTTAGAAATATTGCAAAAATGTCTTTACATTTTTATTATCAAATTAATAAAAATTATATGAACCTATATATATATATATATATATCTGAACATGAATATATTTTTTTAATCAATTTATCAATGAATATAGACCAGAAAATAGGTCCATTTAATAAACATTTTATTAAATGGTTATATCCAATAAAATAAGAGTTTGGTCACCTAATATCTTTAGGATTAGAAAGATCATTTTTGGACCGAGATCTTAAATTTTCTTGTTAATTACTTCCAGTTTTGGTGTTGGTACTGACAAATCTAAGGTACACCTTACTAGTACCAGGTTGGACCCCCTTTTGACTTCAGAACTGCCTTAATCTTTCGTGGCATAAATTCAACAAGGTACTGGAAATATTCCTTAGAGATTTTAGTCAATATTGAGATGATAGCATCATGCAGGGGCTGCAGATTTGTCGACTGCACATCCATGATGGGAATGTCCCGTTCCACCACATCCCAAAGGTGCTCTATTGGATTGAGTTCTGGTGACTGTGGTGGCAATTTGAGTACAGTGAACTCATTGTCATGTCCAAGAAACCAGTCTGAGATGATTTGCGCTTTATGACATGACGCGTTATCCTGCTGAAAGTAGCCATCAGAAGTGGTTATAAAGGGATGGACATAGTCAGCAACTATACTCAGGTAAGCTGTGGTGTTGACACGATGCACAATTGGTACTAATGGGCCCAAAGTGTGCAAAGAAAATATCCCCCACACTATTACACCACCACCAGCAGCATTAAATGTTGATACAAGACAGGATGGATCCATGCTTTCATGTTGTTGACGCCAAATACAGACCCTACCATCCGAATGTTGCAGCAGAAATTGAGATCAGATATCAGACCAGGCAACGTTTTTCCAATCTTCTATTGTCCAAGTTTGGTGAGCCTGTGTGAATTGTAGCCTCAGTTTCCTGTTCTTAGCTGACAGGAGTGGCACCCTGTGTGGTCTTCTGCTGCTGTAGCCTGTAGCCCATCCGCCTCAAGGTTTGACATGTTGTGCGTTCAGAGATGCTCTTCTGCATCCCTCGGTTGTAAAGAGTGGTTATTTCTAACGAGTTTCTGTTGCCTTTCTATCTGCTGGAACCAGTCTGGCTATTCTCCTCTGACCTTCTCCTCTGACCTCTGGCATCAACAAGGCATTTGCGCCCACAGAACTGCCGCTCACTGAAACTTTTTTTTGACCATTCTCTGTAAACCCTAGAGATGGTTGTGTGTGAAAATCACAGTAGATCAGCAGTTTCTGAAATACTCAGACCATGCCACGTTCAAAGTGTCTTAAATCCCTTTTCTTCCCCTATCTGATGCTCAGTTTGAACTGCAGTAGATCGTCTTGACCATGTCTAAATGCCTAAATACATTGAGTTGCTGCTATGTGATTGGCTGATTAGAAATTTGTGTTAACAAGCTATTATACAGGTGTACCTAATAAAGTGGCCGGTGTGTATATAGCCTACACAAATATATTATTGTAAAGCATCCTATGGAAAATACTTATTTAAAAGATAGATCTGCGAGGTTGAGGTACTCATTTATGCTGAGCACTGTAACATATATCTGTAATTCCAATGGTTGAAATAAATATATATGTAAACGGACATTTTTCCAAGATTTCGAATGCTAATATGAACTTGTATGTCACATGTAAAAAGCATACATTACCATATATCTGATTTATGTGAGGAAATGTACTCTCACACGACGTATAAAGAGGTAAGGTGTAAAATGCTCACTGTCATCATCTTCTCTCCAGCTTCTCTGCATGTCATACTCCTGCTCCAGAGTCAGCGGCTCCGATGCGGTCAGTTTCTGCAGGTCAGGAGAGCACATCCACTGATGATACCTGAAAAGAGGAGTCAAATGAGGCTACAATGCGCTGAGACCCCAACATAATAATAATGAAACACTTAACAATACCTGGGAACATGTTCTGCGTTGTAAGGAACCAAAACAACCTTCTCCCCCTCCAGTAACGTGTCTTCATTTATCCTCATTATAAGCAGCCTGTAAAATAAAGTGTTTAAAGAAGCACAACTAGGTATTCAAATTAGCAGTTTAGCATTTTTTTGGTCACCGTCATACCTTGAATTCAGAATTGAATATAGAATGGTCGCTCAAATAATGTCCATTTGTTTAATTTAAATACATGTTCAGGGTTTTACACTAGATAGATTTTATTATGATCTTGCGAGTTTCAATACAACTCGCACAAACTGTGGCGCATATGGAGGACGTCATCAGGATGCGTGGAAAATGTTGCGTGTAATTATTCTGGTAACCTACACAAGAGGGCGGAAGACCACAGCTTTTCATGGGAAAAGTTTGAAATTATTTCAGTCGAATTTGCCGTTTGTAGTTGATTAAATCATGAAATTCATTATTTTTTGTTTGACAGTCATTTATGCTAACTATAGCTATACTGTAAAAATTTACACCACAGAATATAGGAATATGGCAAATTATGTTCATATTTGCTTAGAAATAATCGCCAGTCATTAATTTTCTGTCATCGTAAATCTTTAATTAACAAAATACAGCTCCTAATGCCATCATCGTGTAGGAAGTGACAGCATTTTGGAGGGAAAACAGCAGCAGTAGTGAGTATTAGCAAAGTTCCTTTGGTATTAGCAATGGCTAATTGATTCGTGAGCTGTTTTTGTTATATTTATTGCCTTTTCTATCATAAAAATGTGATGGTAACATTCCCATTTGAAAACATGATTAGATAAATATCTCCCCTAAACACAAACAAATCTACCAACAGTTCAAATGGATGATTTATTTTGATATGTGAACTATCAGTAACTTAGGCCTACATGAAATATTTCTTAAGTTCTAAGACGCACACATTTAACATTTATAGTTATTTAGTTGTATTTTTGTGCAGTCCTATCATAATTTCTCTCCCTATTTGCTCTCGTGTTTTTTTCTTCAGAAGTAGTTGCTGTTTTGCAGCTATCTTAATTAAATTATGAATTCATTATTATTATTATTTTTATGTTGGACAATCCGTTATGCTAACTGTAGCTATACTGTAAAATTTACACCACAGAATATGTGAATATGGCAAATTATGTTCATATTTGCTTAGAAATAACCACCAGTCATTAATTTTCTGTCATCGTATATCTTCTTTTATGAACAAAATACAGGTCGTAATGCCATAATCGTCTAGGAAGTGACAGCATTTTGGAGGAAAAACAGCAGCAGTAGTGAGTATTAACAAAGTTCCTTTGGTATTAGCTATGATTAATTGATTTGTGAGCTGTTTTTATTACATTTGTTGCTTTTGTCACATTTTTCATTCACTTTATTCATATTATTAAATGTGATGGTGACATTCCCATTTGAAAACATGCTTAGATAAATATCTCCCCTAAACACAAACCAATTAACCAACGGTTCAAATTTATGATTTATTTTAATACGTCAACTACTTTAATCAGTAACTTACATCAAATATTTCTTAATGAAGTTCTAAAGATGCATACATTTAACACTTATACCCCTGGTTTCACAAACAAGGTTTAAGGCTAGTCTTGGATTAAATTGCATGTTTGAGCTGTCTCAACTGAAAATAACTTGCAGTGAGATGTCTTAAAATATGTCAGTGTCATTTTTTGTTTACAGCTGCACACTAGTAATGTATTTTTCTAAGGCTGTTTTTATAAATGTGGCTTAAATAGCCTAATTTAACTAAGGTCTAATCCTGGCTTAAGCTAAACCCTGTTTGTGAAACTGGGCCAGTTATTTAGTTGGGCGATGTGGTGGCGGAGTGGGTAGCACAATCACCTCTTAGCAAGAAGGTCTCTGGTTCGAGCCTCGGCTGAGTCAGTTAGCATTTCTGTGTTGGAGTTTGGAGTGTGGAGTGTTCGCGTGGGTTTCCTCTGGGTGCTCCGGTTTTCCCCACAAGTCCAAAGACATGCGCTATAGGTGAATTGGGTAAGCTAAATTGGCCATAGTGTATGTGTGTGATTGAGTGTGTATGGGTGTTTCCCAGTGATGGGTTGCAGATGGAAGGGCATCTGCTGCGTAAAACATGTGGTGGATAAGTTGGCGGTTCATTTCGCTGTGGTGACCCCAGGTTAATAAAGGGACTAAGCCAAAAAGAAAATGAATGAATGAGTTATTTAGTTGCATTTTTGTGCAGTCCTATCATCATTTCTCTCCCTCATGTTGCTCTTGTGTTTTTTTTTCTTCCACAAACACAGAAGTAGTCTTATATGAGAACTCAGAAATGAGAAAAGTGATTAAAAAGTTTTCACTAAAGTTCCACATTCTCTGAAGTTATTGTTTTCAGATCTCGCATATTCAGTCAATTTTGGTTGAACTGATTTGGAATGATTAAGTCTGTACTCAATTTCTTCTCCTCCTCTGGTGTGGTGCAAACAGAACCTCTTGAATTTATGTAACCTGGCATTTTTTTTTTGCTTTTGCAATATTATTGATCAACATCACTGGTTCTTGCATGTATCATAAATGGACAAGACTAAAATATATTCCATGCAGTATTTTATTATTATCCATATGATTAATGACCAAAATTGTTTTCAGATGTTTTTATATTTATTTGTTTAGTTTAAGTGTAAAAAAACACGAGTGAAACCTTAAAATAATTGTTTAGTCATTTTTAAAATGGTGTTACATTAGTGTTAAATACTTTTAATGTGCTAAAATTGTTAAATGCTAGCTTCTTTCATTTAAAATATTTAAAACAATAATAGTCATTATTCATTCATTCATTTTCTTTTCAGCTTAGTCTTTTTATTAATCCGGGGTCGCCACAGCGGAATGAACCGCCAACTTATCCAGCACATGTTTTACGCAGCGGATGCCCTTCCAGCTGCAACCCATGTCTGGGAAACATCCATACACACTCATTCACACTCATACACCAAGGACAATTTAGCATACCCAATTCCCCTGTACCACATGTCTTTGGACTGTGGGGGAAACCTAAGCACCCAGAGGAAATCCACGCGATCACTGTTGTGAGGCGACAGCACTACCTACTGCGCCACCACGTTGCCTATAATAGTCATTATTTTATTATTAATAAAAGTAAAAGTTTTGCCTGTTGGTCTTCACGGTGGCTCAATGGTTAGCACTGTCGCCTCACAGCAAGAAGGTCGCTGGTTCGAGTCCTGGCTGGACCAGTTGGTATTTCTGTGTGGAGTTTGCATGTTCTCCTCATATTTGAGTGGGATAAATTACTTTTTATAAGCATTTCTTCGGGCTTTAGGAATTTTAAACCTGCGTCCTGATGGTAACACTTCAAAAGCTGAGTGAAGGGGATGTGTGTTATCTTTAAAAAGCGCAACTGCTGTTTTTTCCATAAAGGAGTCAAATAAAATCTGCATCGAATGTTGTTTGTGACCAGACATCTTATTTGATTGATAATTTGCGATAATTTCTTCTGCTGTTTAAGTGTTGTGTTACCAAACCATGAAACAATATTATATGTGAGAACACTCTCTATTGTCTATGATCTATATGCCATGTTTAAAGTCTGTGTACTTACATTAAAACTTCTGAACTAATACAGTAGTAATACTCTTAAAAAAACATTTATTCGAATATTATTTATACTGATCTTTTTATAATTTGAATAGTTAATATATTGTTAGCATATAAAATAAGGAATAAATTAATAAAAAAACACAAGTGTCCAATGAACTATATGAAATGTTTTAAACAAGATTATTAGGACTAGTATCTCTCCTGTTCATTTGATTTTGCCTAATCAAACTACCTGGGACTACAAAACTACTTTACAAACTACGTCTCTGTTTTTATTCTACACTAGTTATTCTACATGCTACTATTTATTCCCATGATTACTTTTCCACTGGGATCTCTCTGTGCTTTAATAAGGCAGCAGGGCAGGCTGTGTTGGTGTCTGGCTTCATTTTGAAAAGGCCAGTTTGTCATGTACCTGAGCGAACAGGGCAGGTCTCTTCTTAAAGTGACCGGTTCATCCGATGTACTTCCCTTCACTTCGTCTGAAGTGACGAGTGGCGTGTTTGGCCCTCATGTTTCTGTCATCGGCCTCATGCCAGTCATCAGTGATGAGCCATCACTCAGTGCTAATGAAAGGGATTCATTCAGCTCACATGCCATCTTTCCTCTTCTCTAAAATTAGTCTAATGGAGTCCCCATCGGCCTGCCTTCCTCTGCGGTAATGAATTAAGTGACAGTGAAGAGGCCATAAGTACGAGGTCCTGCGGGAGCCGCCTGTGAAATAGACGCTCAAGTGGACAACACCATCCATCTCTCTCTCATCGCTCTCAGTGTGCCTGGAGATACAAATAAACACAGAAAAGATGGCTGACAGGTCAACTGTTGAGTTTAAAAGGAGCCAAGGGAGAGATTGAAATGTGCGATAGGTACAATTCTTTCATTAAAATATCCAAAAACCACTAAGACATTGTTATATACACTGTCTGACAAAAGTCTTGTCGCCTATCCAAATAATAACTTGACTTTTAGTTGTTAGAAAAAGCTTATATGAAAGGCAAAGGCCTCTAGATTACCCTTATTTTGCCAAAATAAAATATGATTATGCCTTGATTTTTAATTATTTAATTAGGACATTAAGGTCTGGCTTTGCGTAGACAAAAGGCTTGTCCCTTTACAGAAATAATGTACAGTATAGAATATAAAGTCACGGTGCAGTGGAAAAAGAATGAATATTGTGTATGACTCCCATGAGCTTGGACGACTGCATCCATACATCTCTGCAATGACTCAAAAAACTTATTAATGAAGTCATCTGGAATGGCAAAGAAAGCGTTCTTACAGGACTCCCAGACTTCACCAAGATTATTTGGATTCATCTTTTTTAGCCAATTCACCTGTACCGCATGTCTTTGGACTGTGGGGGAAACCGGAGCACCTGGAGGAAACCCACGCGAACGCAGGGAGAACTTGCAAACTCCACACAGAAACGCCAGCTGACCCAGCCGAGGCTCGAACCAGCGTCCTTCTTGCTGTGAGGCGACAGCACTACCTACTGCACCACTGCATCGCCACACATCAAACATAAATAATTAATTATTTCTTAGCCACAACTTTTAAATGTGTCAAAACAAGCAAAATATAGCTGTATACTATACTTTTTATTTAACAAAGCATGCACAGTAATCTGTCCTGGCTAAGGGTCCCAGATCACCAGTTAACTACACATAAATGGGGAGTTAATCTCCCGTTTAAGCAATGTTATTGTAAAAAATGATAATCAAACCGCAAAAGAAAGCAGGTGAAAAACCGTGTGCGATAATAAAAGGATGATTAGGTTGACGTTAAATCCATTAATAATCTGTTCAAAGAATGGTTAAAGCGAAAGCAACCGGTGCTGCTTACAAAAAGACAAATCTGGAGCTCTTAAAAAAGCAGTAATACTGTGGATGCATGTTCATCACTTTTTGTCTAGTCTATTTGAAAGAGAACCGATCACATCAGTTGCGTGTCAAGGCACGGTTGCTTCACGCAAGGAAACGGGAGCGCGCATGCGTTTTAAACAGTCGTGTGCATCACATCAGCTGTTAGCGCAAGTGATTATCCTCTCATTCGGTATTCACCTGCTTTCTTTTGCTCGCGCCATCACAATTATTTTTGTCAGTCTTGTTGCTTCTTAATTTTAAGATCGCCTTTGCATGCATATTCGGCCATCCTTATCCCTAATTTTTGCACGCAAAAAACTATGGGATTATTTTTGTAATTAATGTTTCCTAATGAACCTTTATGATGCCATTTCAAATTTACTGTAATGTTTAAATTCCAACAAGTAAAGATTTTTGTACAACATGTAACACAACATCTCTAAATAGAAATTTATGTCATCAACACATTTTTTTTTGATCAGTTATGTGAAAAAAATCAGAATTGTATAAAAGCAATTACTTTATATTTTATGAAATATTAAATGCTAGCTTAACACCAAGGATAACTGTGATGATAAAGATAAAGTTCTCAAAACTCTCTTAATATAAAATAATAGCAGAGATCACACCAAATACCATAATGATAAAGAGCAAAATGCTAATGATGAATTCATTAGAATCACCTTTTTCCAGGGGATGTTTGATAAATACATTACAGTCTATTAGAATTCATCATGTTTTAAAAATCTGAGCATTTAAAGCAGAAGATGACAAAATTACAGCATGCACTTATAATAAATAAAAGAAGGTTCATTGGTGTGGGTGCTAATATAGCTTTTGTTAAAGTTATCCTTCTTAGTGTGAACAGGCCTTTACTCTGCAGGAAATGCCCAGGAGAAATCAGCCAACTCTTTGAATGATTGATGACTGTCCTCTCTTGTAATTTCAGAAATCTGCTGACGGCGTGTCATTTATTGTGACGGCTTTATAAGCAATAATATACGGAGCATCTGTGATACAGGCATTCTTGTGTCTAACAGCAGGTAAGAGATGATTTTATTCAATTTTAACATGTCAGTTTTCCCACAGACTCCATCATTACCCTGCTAAGTAGGGTGTCACGGCAGGATAGCAACACATCAGTTATTTCTTACTTTTTTGAATGCATGAATGGGTTTTTTTATGTGAAACAAAACAATGTGTGAAACACGTGTACTGCTTATGTGATAGATTGTATTTCTGTCAACTAGAAGCCGGTTTTCACACAGGAAAGGACAATTGAATGTTAATTGCTCGGCAAAGATTAATCACATCCAAAATAAAAGTTTGTTTTGACATAATATATTTTGGTGCATTATTTATATTCGCAATCTATGTGTATGTATCACATATACATTTAAAAATAATTTGTATCATATATATATATATATATATATATATATATATATATATATATATATATATATATATATATATATATATATATATATATACACTACCTGACAAAAGTCTTGTCACCTATCCAAGTTTTAGGAACAACAAATAATAACTTCTAGTTGAGCATTTGGTATCAGAAGTGGCTTATATGAAAGGCCTCTAGATTACGCTTATTTTACCAAAATAAAATATGATTATGCCTTGATTTTTAATTATTTAATTAGGACATTAAGGTCTGACTTTGCTTCGACAAAAGTCTTGTCACTTAACAGAAATAATGTACAGTATTGAAAATAAAGTCATGGTGCAGTGGAAAAAAAATGAATATTGTGTATGACTCCCATGAACTTAGAGGACTGCATCCATACATCTCTGCAATGACTCAAATAACTTATTAATGAAGTCATCTGGAATGGCAAAGAAAGCATTCTTGCAGGACTCCCAGAGTTCAAGATTTTTTGGATTCATCTTCAATGCCTCCTCCTTCATCTTACCCCAGACATGCTCAATAATGTTCATGTCTAGTGACTGGGTTGGCCAATGTGGAGACTGAAGTATGAGAAGGAGCGCGATCCTGCTGAAGAATTTGCCCTCTCCTGTGGTTTGTAATTTAATAGGCAGCACAAATGTATTGATACCTCAGGCTGTTGATGTTGCCATCCACTCTGCAGATCTCTTGAATGCCCCCATACTGAATGTAACCCCAAACCATGATTTTTCCTTCACCAAACTTGACTGATTTCTAAATCTTGGGTTCATGTGGGTTACAATAGGTCTTCTGCAGTATTTGTGATGATTGGGAGGCAGTTTGGAAAATCTACCTTCTGCCACTTTTTCAAATGATCAACTAGAAGTCAAGTTATTATTTGTTGCTCTTACAACTGGGATTGACGGCAAGACTTTTGTCAGGAAGTGTATATTTTGTATCTAAATATAAACATTACTTTTTTTCAAATGCATGCATCCATGTTTGTATTTATATGTACATAATAAATATACACAGCACACACACATATATTATGTCAAAACAAACTTTTTTTTTTTGTCTGAATAATCACGATTAATTTTTGCCCAGCACTAAAAATATTTTATATCAAATTAATAGTATTGCAATATCTATTTTTACCATTAGGTTATCATATTATTATGATCATGCTTTCATGATTTAAGTATATGTTCAAGGTAAACTGATTAGTTAATTTTTAAGTTAGTTTGTCCTAAAATTATCTTCATAATTATACAATTTTAGTCAACGTAACGGTTCCAAGTTACATCAAGTTTACTCAATATTTTTAAGCAAATTGAGCTTTTAAGGCAACATGTTTACTCACTTTTTTGAAGTAAAGCAACTAATCACTTTTTACAGTGTAGGTTGCATTTTGCATCATGGGGGTGAAATTTTTGAGTGATATTAAATATGTTGTCCAACATTTGTTTAAACATCCACCTTTCAGAAAACGTGCACTACTTGCTTTTGTGAAACATAACTCCATATTGTGGCCCACTTTTTTAAGAAATTAGCTGTTAAAATGCTCAGTGTTTTTTTTTGATAGTCAATACTTAAATTTACACCCCCATTCAGAAATTATATTTCAACAATAAACTTACCCTGTGGATTACAAATAAAATGTATGACAATAATCCACAGACTACTTTAAGACCCTTTCTTTAAGCAAATGCACTTAATAATAGGATTTATCGCATCTCTTCTTCATAAAAGTTGCCAGCACGCTGTCATATCATGACTTGAAATATCCCCTCAATTTATTCCATCAGGAGATGAATGCAAATGTTACACACTCAGACTCTGATGTGAATTGTAATTTTCTCATTTCTTGTTCCTATTTTGCATCATGCGAAAACAACGCACTCCTCATTCTTTGCCTGAAACCGTATAAAGGAATAAATGTAAGGTAAATTGGTGTGAAATGTGCTCTACTAACGTCTGGGAGTTATTATGTTTATGAAAAGTTCTCTGATGCATAAATTCAACATATATTGCTATAACATGGTGGATTTTCAGACGTGGACCACTGTTCTGTCGCCTGCTTTGATCTTTGTATTTCTAAACTGTGTTGAAAAGTAGGAGCAATACCTTTAGAGAGGCTAGAGATGGTTCAGTGCTTTTGTGACATCTGTCAGTTAGACAAAGCCTGCCTGTTGAATTCAGTGTGGGAAATATAAGAGTCACAATCCTGTGTGCTAGAGCGTATTTAGCAAAACTACAACAACAAACCCAATGAATACCCCAAAAATTAAATGGTAAGTTATTAATGACAGAATTGTGATTTTTTGGTGTTCCTTTAACAGAGAAATACACTCACCGGCCACCTTATTAGGTACATCTCAACCTCACAGATCTCACTTTTAAATCATTATTTTCTACAGGATGCGTTACAATAATATATTTGTGTGTATACTCACCAGCCACTTTATTAGGTACTTTATTAGTTGTCCAACTGCTCGTTAATGCAAATTTCTAATCAGCCAATCACGTGGCAGCAACTCAATGCATTTAGGCATGCAGACATGGTTAAGATGATCTGTTTGCAGTTCAAACTAAGCATCAGAATGGGGAAAAAAGGTAATTTAAGTGACTTTGAACGTGGCATGGTTGTTGGTGCCAGATGGGCTGGTCTGAGTATTTCACAAACTGCTGATCTACTGGGATTTTCACACACAACCATGTTTAGGGTTTACAGAGAATGGTCCGAAAAAGAGAAAATATCCAGTGAGTGGCAGTTCTGTGAGCACAAATGATGCCAAAAGTCAGAGGAGAACACCGGGTGCCGTTCCTGTCAGCTAAGAACAGGAAACTGAGGCTACATTTCACACAGGCTCACCAAAATTACACAATAGAAGATTGGAAAAACTTTGCCTGGTCTAATGGGTCTCAGTTTCTGCTGCGACATTCAGATGGTAGGGTCAAAATTTGGCGTCAACTACATGAAAGCATGGATCCATCCTGCCTTGTATCAACGGTTCAGGCTGGTGGTGGTGGTATCATGCCAATATAGACCAAAGTCTCTGAGGAATATTTCCAGTACCTTGTTGAATTTATGCCACGAAGGATTAAGGCAGTTCTGAAGGCAAACGGGGTCCAACCCGGTACTAGTAAGGTATACCTAATAAAGTGGCCGGTAATTGTATATTGGCTCTGCTATTAATTGATTTCTGTCCTGATATGTTCCCTTATTAAGTTTTATTTTAAGCTGAAAAATGTTATGTTATTCCACAGCATTCATTTAAAAGCCAAATGAAACATTGTGAAATATTTAATTATTTTTGCCACTGTTGACAAAAATGCAAATGAATCCATTAAAGTTTAATAGCCTAAAACTATTGCGAACCTTCTCAGAGAACAACTGAACATAATTACACTTGTGTTTTATTATTGCTTGTCGCAATAATTTCCATAACTCCAATGGGATGAGTTTTTCTTCCTCACATAAAATTAAGCTTAATGTATTAGAGTACAAAATGTGATGTACATGTTATATGTGTTCTAGGTTACAAATGTTCTGCAAAATATATTATAATTTTTTAAAACTATGTCCCACGTTCAGTTTTTTTAGCATCATGATTAAAATAACAAACAAAAAAGTCCATTAATATTAGAAAAGTAGAATAAATCAAATTGGAACATTCTGTCAGACTTTATTAACAGTGTTAAGCACCTTAATATACAGTATGTTATTATGAACTCAATTAAATTCCTACGCATGGTAGGTTTAACAAATATAGATGACATTTGCAGATAAATTAAGAACAATATATTCTAACAATCTTAATATATTAAACATGTCTATTGAACCTGCTATTTAAGATAACAACAATTGGCAGTGTGGTTTAGAAGATTTTTATTTTATTTAATCAACTTTAAAGAGGCCATATGATGCTTTGTAATTAGCTTTAGTTTATAATGTGTCTGCTTGTACATGAGTAAGAACTACAAAGTTACAAAGCTCAGACTCCCACAAAAGAGATTTATTCTGTCTAACAGAGAACACTGCTGGAGACTTGCATGAAACGCATCAATCCGAGTCTAGTTATAACTTCTACTAAAGCCTGATGCTGTTTGAAATACTAACATAATGCCATCTATATGCAAAGATGGCGCTTCAGTCAACTGTAGTGTTTCCAAATTTCTCATTATTAACTGTTTGTTTTCAATTGCTTTAAAATCCTTGGAAACAACACACTGGTCATCATCAGACTAATCAGAGAACTCTGGGCTTTTGTTATGGAAAAACCTAATTATATCAGGGCATTTCAGACAAACTGGGAATTGAGGAAATTCAGTAATGTACAGTATGTGAAATTACAGTATTGAACATTGAAGAATGCTATCTACACTCGTTATTAGGCCTCTTAATTAGGTACACAAATTCAACTGCTAGTTTATATTGATATCCTATCACAGGGTTTCCGCGGGGTCTTAAAAAGTCTTAAGTCTAAAATTAAAAAATCGAAATTTAAGGCCTTAAAAAGTCTTAAATTCGCTGTTCTAGGTCTTAAATATTTTAGCACAGGTCTTAATTTTCCGATGTCCGTGTAACGCTACGTCTAATGCTCATTTAAAATCTTTTTTTGTTGATGTTTTTTGGTTTTCGTGGAGTTGTAGTTCTTTATTTCACTAGTCCAATTGAAATTAGCGGTATTACAACTACAAATGAGGCCGACATGCAGTGCGCGCGGCGAATGTGACGTCATCGCTGTGTTTGCGCGACATGATTTCGGCTGGCGGGGGCGGGGCTCCCGTAATGATTTGAGACTCGAGTGAGCACTGAACAGTTTGCGCGACGCCGCATTTGATTTGATTTGAGTTGAATATGAAACACTTTGAAGAGATTTTATATGAAACAGGTATGACTGTACACACATCTTCTTTATGATTTGTCCGTGCGTGATCATAGAGATAACCAGATGACCAATAATTCTTGGCTAGAAATTGCAACAGCAGTGGGAAAGGAGGAAAGTTTTTTAAACCTGAGGGATAAAGAGGCCATGGCAAAAGTGGAGACCCAGGTGGTTTTAATATTACAGAATATGTTATTCCACCAGTCATAGTTTTTACACTGATGGTAACAATTTTGAATTTAAAACAATTTACAAGTTACAAACTAAAATTAAGTAACAAATTACGCCTTTGATACAGTTGAAGTCAGAATTATTTGCCCCCTTTGAAATTTTTCTTTCTTTTTAAAATATTTCCCAAATGATGTTTAACAGAGCAAGGAAATGTTCACAGTATGTCTGATAATAATTTTTTTTCTTCTGGAGAAAGTCTTATTTGTTTTATTTTGGCTAGAATAAATGCAGTTTTTAATTTTTTAAACACTTTTTTTAAGGTCAATATTATTAGCCCCTTTAAGCAATATATTTTTTCGATAGTCTACAGAACAAACCATCATTATACAATATCTTGCTTAATTACCCTAACCTGCCTAGTTAACCTAATTAACCTAGTTAAGCCTTAAAATGTCACTTTAAGCTGTATAGAAGTGTCTTGAAAAATATCTAGTAAAGTATTATTTAATGTCATCATGGCAAAGATAAAAAACAATTATTAGAAATGAGTTATTAAAACTATTATGTTTAGAAATGTGTTGAAAAAACCTTCTCTCCATTAAGCAGACATTGTGGGAAAAGGAGGGCTAATAAATCTGACTGTAACTGGAAAGGAATATATGAACCTATCAGTTTACAATATATTGATGCCCTATTTCTAGGCTTTATTGGTGATAATGGTCATGAATGTTGGATCATTATTGCCTTTTAGCTTATAAGTAGAGGACAGAAACTAGCCAGACAGTAATGTGTGAAATGTTGAATGGGCAAAATAATAAAATAAACGTCAGTATTTTTAGTAAGTGTACTTCTTTTTTGTTTTTATTCTTGCCATAATAAAAAATATAATTGTAGAGCAACCCATGTTCTCTTGACATTAATATTTAACTTTAATAGGTAGAACTGTCCGAGATATATGAACAAAAGCAAGTGATGCATCATTTAGATTAAAAAAAAATTAGATATAAAAAATCTTGAATGGTTATAAAAGTCTTTATAATAAATTATGAAAATAATAAAAAAACAATTAACTTGAATGATATTAATGATATGACCTAGTTCCGGAAACTTTCTACCTCTCTGTTTATATATCTGATTTTACTGTCTGTTTCTTTTGACCGACCCGTTATTTAAAAGAATATCTCAATGGCGAACGCGTTAAGTATAAAAGCCTTGTGCGTTTCGTGAGGTGCGCGATGTGGCGTCAGGCAAAAGTATAAATCAGACTTGAGATTTTTGTTTGTTTTTTCTGTAGTTCAATTGTGCATCTAACCTGTCTTTAGTACTGTTCAATTTTATTATATTTATTTTACCACTAATTTTGTGATTTTGTATTTTCTCTTTATGTGTATGCGTGTTTTTGATATTGTGGTATAGGTCTTAAATTTAATACTTAATGGTCTTAAAAAGGTCTTAAAAAGTCTTAAATTTGACATTATGACATTATGATATCTGCAGAAACCCTGCTATCATGACATGGCAACAACTCAATGCATTTAGGTATGAGGATGTGGTCAAGATGATCTGCTGAAGTAAACGCATCAGAATAGAGAAGAAAGATGATTTAATGTCTTGGCTGGTCTGAATATTACAGAAACAGCTGATCTAGTGTGATCTTTTTTTCGCACATCAACCATCTTCACTGGTTGCAGCAATAAGAGAAAATAGTCAGTGTCAGTTCTGTTGGGGAAAATGCTTTGTTGATGCCAGAGTTCAGAGAAGAATGGCCAGACTGGTTCAGCTGATAAATAAGCAATAACTACTCTTTACAAGTGAAATCAAAGGAAGACCAGAAGAGTATATTTGAATGAACAGCATGTTGAAGCTTGAAGCAAATGTGCTACAGTAGCAGAAGACCAAACCTATGCCACTTCTGTCCACTAAGGCCCTGTTTACACTAATACGTTTTAGTTTTAAAATGGTGTTTGCGGACGTCTGAGCTCCAGGCAGTCAGCGGGTGCTTTGAGCAAACCTCCCCAGGTGAGATCAGCGCATGTCGGAGAGTTCATCAAGGATCTTCCACTGAATTTCATCTCACTATAGTTATTAAATGTGATATTTAAATCATCTTGTCTCTATTTAGCGACTCTTTGGTCTTTTGAATCTATTACTTGTTCACAGGTAACGTGTTTTAATATATTAATGTAACCACATACACTGACTCTGCATATTTACAGATCACTTGCCTTTATTTTCTGTATTGTATAAACTTATTGTACATTATACTTTTATAATGGCCATTATTGATTATTAAATCTGATATTCAGCAAAAGAGACAGCATATGTTTCGTATTTTTTGAAGAAAATGAAAGGAGGCAATTATGTTGTAGGTGTTTTGATGTCTGTTAAGTTGTTAATACCAAAATGAAAATAGGCAGTTCCTTATATCATGTTTTCATTTTACTGTCAAGATAGTGAAACAACGTAGCCAGAGGGATGTCAATGACAAGTACCCTGTTCCCTTTGAAGATTTACCTGTGGTGTCCCCAGGAATTTGTTTTGCATATCAAACTTGCGAAGTCTGAACTTAAGAAAAGGATGCAAGACTTGTGTCGTTAATATTGAGAAAAAGCACCAATCAGATCAATCTGTTTTTAGATATCTCCATTTTCCCCCATCCACACTGACATGGAGCAGCAGCGTTTTAAAACCAAAACAGCCTCTTCTGCATTTTTAAAACGCTCTGTTTTCAGGGCTCGAAAACTGGGGTAGTGTGAACGGAAGGCATAACCGTAGCAAAACTTATGCGTTTGAAAAACTAAAATGTATTGGTGTAAACGGGGCCTAAGAACAAGAAAAAGGCTACAATTTGCACAGACTGAATTTGGTCAATGGACACTTCAAAAAACAAACAAAATAAAGACAACAATCGGGAACATAAAATTATTTCTATTTAATAACATATCTTTGAATTAAATGTTTGATTTGGGTAAAATATATAAATGTATCACTGATTAAAACTTAAAGTTTTTTTAACTGTATTTGATAAAATTATGTGGGACCAACTCAGTTGTATTTCATAGCATAATTACGATTTTTGGAGTTGATGTTAAACATTAGTTGGATAGAAAAAACGTCCCTCAATTAAATTGAGTTTGTCCAATTAGTTGTCCAAATAGTTTTTTTGAGTGCAAGGCAGCATAGATTTATCCTAAATTCTATATTCTAGGCTGGTATCAAGTACACTCTAAAGAAATACTGGTGGTTACAACCTTTTGCTGGGTCAAATATGTCAAAAAAGTTAACCCAACATGGGTTGGTGCATATTTGACTCAACATTGGGTAAATACAGCCCAGCACATTTAAAGTGTAATTTAATGGTGTGTGGAACATTTTTGCCACAATTTGATCCTCTTAGTACCAACTGATCATTGTTTAAATGCTGAAGTCTTCCTGACTCTTGTTGCTGATCATGTCCATCCCTTTATGAACCCTGTGATCTCATCTTCTAGCAGGAAAACACTCCATGTTAGCAAGCTCAAATCCTCTCAAACTGGTTTTCTGAACATGACAGTGAATTCTCTAAACTCAAATAGCCTCAGCAGTCACCTGATCTTAATCAAAAGAGAAAAAGATTTACATCTTGAATGTGTAACACGTTTCCAGCACCATGTTGAATCTATGCCATGGAGAATTAAGGCAGAAACTGTACCTAATGTTGTGGTACACTAAATACATAAACTAATGACCTTTAAAATATAATCATATTGCCATACAGTACAGAAATATTTGAACCACTGAATGTAGTCAAATAAGCTTTGAACCTAGTATGAAATTAGACCAAAATATGCCATGCTGTCTTAAATACAAAATGTTAAAATAGCACACGCGGGGCTTGATTAGGTTATTAGTTCAGACACCCAGTATTCACTTTTGCTTTGCATTTGTCCTTGAGATGTGAAGGTACAAGTTTAAATATTAATTACCGAACATGAAATTTAACTGCATAGTCATTTTAATGGAAGATTCTGGGTGTCAGTTTTATTACTGTAATCCTCAATGAGAGTCTGTGTCATTCTATGAACCGATCCACCTCCATGAGTTTATGTTCTGATATTTTTTATGTTGTCATTAATGTATAATCTCTAATGGGATACCTGTTTTACCATGCTGGTGTACTGCATTTAGGAGGCCTTTTTTATGTGTGAGGTATTGAGGCACTGTGATGGCGTAGTGGGAATGCAGCAGGATGACGTGGCAGATGGTTTATTAGAGCTGATCTCAGCTGGAAGGCCTGAATTACTGAGGGGACAGTGACACTCTCACAGCCTGTTGCAAGACACACGCACACACACACACACATCTTACGGACACAACTTGGTCACTCATTGATCCCATAGAGTGTTTCCAGATCACACAGTGATCTCAATGACCACATATGTTAGACAGATATTCATCACGTACAAACATGATAACCACTGTCCATTCAAGGAAAAGTTCTGGAAGGATTCTTGCGAAGGAGAATCAATTTTTTCAAATTTTTACTACGATAAAAAAAAAAATACAAATATGAACAAACACGTTACACAGCATATAAATGAGCAGAAAGGGAATGTAAAGGATGTGGGTGTACTATTTTGATTATAGTCTGTGTGATTAGTTTAATGGTACAATATTAAAACCTTATTTTGTGTACCTTCTCATGACACGTAATAGAATGAGAGACCCATCCTCTTACGTAATTAGCACTTGTTAATTTACAATACTAAAAATGCATTGTAAAAGAAAATTAATTGAATTTTTTTACTTGCTGCCTTATTTTTTTTTGTTAAATCATATTATCTTTTCGAGTCATCTCAACTTACATTCAGTTCAGTTCATTTCACTTTTATTTCTATAGAGCTGTTACAATGTAGATTGTGTCAAAGCAGCTTAACATAGCAGATCTAGTAAATTGAAATTAAAACAGTGTCAATTGTTTCAGTCCATTTTTCAGAGTTAAAGTTCAATTTAGTTAACGTTCCATTTCAATTTATGAATCAAACTGACTTAAAATATTAAGTTAAACTTTTTGTATTTAAAAAAATGAGTTGAAACCTGATTAACTTATTAAAATAAGTTACAACATACATAAAGCAACATACAAATATTTGTTGTCTTGACTTTTTGTCATTAAATGTTTTTGCAGTGTGCAGGCAAAACCTTTTGAAACTAACCATAAAAGAACAGCAGGCGCGTCTTTATATTTATCTTGTTCTAAAACACACAAAATAATACTTAATTTTAACATTTACTCCTAGAATGCGTCTCAATCAGCTGCCTTGTTCGGTAGTCAGGGCACTGATCAGGGGGTCAGCCATTTTAAGGATTGTTTCACTCGGAAAATTCTTTTTGAAAATTGGTTACCTAAAACGTCCCACAATGCACTTTGTAAATCAGGCAACATCGATGCTCAATAAATTCCCAGACATTCTGAAGAAGGCGTGAGACGATGACCGTTTAAGACGATAAAGGTTTATTACAGTTTGAAAAAGTCAAGGTTTTAAAACCGCTAACATTTTCTGTTATACTGTTCCTACGATATATCATTCATTCATTCATTCATTCATTCATTCATTCATTCATTTTCTTTTCGGCTTAGTCCCTTTATTAATCTGGGGTCGCCACAGCGGAATGCACCGCCAACATATCCAGCATATGTTTTATGCAGCGGATGCCCTTCCAGCTGCAACCCATCACTGGGAAACATCCATACACAATCATTCACACAAATACACTACAGACAATTTAGCATACCCAATTCACCTATAAACACATGTCTTTGGACTGTGGGGGAAACCTAAGCACCCAGAGGAAATCCACGCGATCACTGGGAGAAAATGCAAACTCCACACAGAAATGCCAACTGACCCAGCCGAGGCTCGAACCAGCGACCTTCTTGCTGTGAGGCGATCATGCTACCCACTGTGCCACCGTGACGCCTCCTACTGTATATTATTAATATTTTATAAGTGTTATGACTATTTTATTTAGTTATTTAGGGCGACAGACAATATCTCCAGCAGTAAAGGACCCTCCCCATCAAAAGCTACTTGTCAGCCCATGATTCAGCAAACATTTGAAAAAGAAATCACTTATGCACCTACATACAATCATGCTATGGACCTGAACAGTGCAGTGGCTTACTTATTTTCAAAGAAAAGAAAGATATCCAAAGATTCCTTATCAAGTTGGTAGAAATCTGGGTTTTTGAAACTAATAAAATTAGCAGAAGTCAATGATTTATTTGAATTATTTAGCCTCACATGTTTACTGTTCCAAAATATTTAAAATGTTTCTTAAAATAAAATGTATTGTGTTTAATGTAGAACAAAGTTGTAATTTTTTACCCAGACATTTAAAATGAGCAGTACCATGAGACAACGAAAGTGATATTTTTATCCAAGGCTATCATAGCTTCAGATTCATAGACTGTAAAAGATATGGACGCAGTATCCGTGATGTCACCCATAGGTTTCTGAACACTGCAAAAGAAGCTACAAGTAGTTTTTGTCTGTGCGTCATCGCACCAATCGCGGGATACCAAACAAGGGCAAAGAGGCGGAGAGTGAGCGGAGCTACAGACACAGGCTGGATTCTCAGCATTTTGCTTAGACCTGGCTTAAAACAGACTTTTTACTTTGGGAGAAACGTTTAATACTTCATCACCTGTGACTCGTTTGTGTTCTGACCACATGTGCTTGGTTGTACACTATATCAATAAAGTGTTTAGACTTTTAAAAACATTGTTGTAACACATTTAGCCACTAAACATTGTTCCTAAGACGTTTTTCTACAGGAGGAAAGCGCGAATTATATCCAAACACTTCAAATATAGTCTGTGTTACTAAATGCAAAGCTGTTTATAAAATCCAGGCATAACACTGTATGACAACGCTTCAGATGACTGTTTTATAGCCTACAGCTAATCAATCTGTCAGATTCTGGAGTGCATTCAAGTTCTAAAGAACATTTAAATGATAAATGATCTTAAAACAAATACATTTATAGAGATGGTATATAAGTATATAATTTCACCCACCTGGGAAATGGAGGCAACTTGAATGGTTTGTGAGCACAATTAAGTGCACACAGCATGCTATAGTATCTGATAATTGCAGGAAATAATTCCAAAAGGCAAATGACTGTGTAAAGAAACATTAACCAAAACAAAAATGCGATGAATATGCCGAGCTCAGCGGCTAATTAGCCAGAATCAGCTGAGTTGACGAGAAAGCGAGCAGCTAGACCTAGCTGTCACTCACTTAATATAACTTCATAAAAACAAAACGGATGAGTTATAAAAAAATTCACCCCCCTCACAGTTGTCATGAAGGGTAATCATGGCCATATGCACCAAAGCCATCTTTTGTACCAGGCTGTAAACATGTTTTTATCAGCTGTAAAAATGGCCAATTTACCAATGCAGTCAGAAAGCACTTGGATTTCCTGGAGCCAGCCCCCCAAGGCGAGTCAATGAATTGCAGTTTTAGTTACTTCTGTATTGGCTTCCTGAGGGAGAGTGGGAGGTTGCTGCTTGGTCAGAATCTTATACCGGCCCATGCCTATTCTGAAGCATGAATTACCAAATCACCAAACATAACGACAAACAAGTTTTTTTTCTTTTTAAGAAACCGTTATATTTAACCATCAATGAACAAAGGTACAGAACAATCTAGCAAACATTTATAAACGATTAATAGTTAAAATGTACCTTGTATATGAACTTTTAAAATCTTTATAAAATAAATATTTAAAAATGTCAGTTATGTTGTTATTCATAAATTCCTACAAAGAGGACGTTCTCATGTCGCACTCAGTGGCCCAATGTCAAGTTGATCTCTGCCTTTACCAGTGCCTGAATTAATGTACACAATTTATTGATCCCCAACCTCGAGAGCTATCCACTTGTTAAGTCGTGACGTATGGAATGCTGTTTCTGGGTCCAAGCTGCTACTCATTTGAATTGAGAAAATATTCGTTTATGACCACTTTTTAGTCATATCAAACATTAAAGTGATCTTAAAATCATGGTGTACACAACAGTTTCTGGACTTGCTGCCTCTCAGACACCAATATTTTAACAATTGATTAAAAATTTATAATTTTCTGGCCATCAGATATTAGGCATAGATATAAATATTACGATTGTGATTTTCGAAAGTATTACATGGCTTTGTAAATGTTTATTATTACCATTTGTTCAGTCTCTCCATACAGTTTGATAAAGCGATTGAATCCGGAAGCTGCTTCACGTGATGTCACACTTAACAAGCGGATATGAAGCAAGACACAGCCCTAGATTCAAAAGCAAAACATGCTGGGAACTAGAAACTAGCTTGGAAAAATGGTTCTCATATAAATAATCTATCCCAATAGGGTTAAGATAGTTGAACAACCAACACAATCTCACAGCAATTCGTAACTTTTTGATTTAGTGGCTAATTCGTATAAATTTGTACAATCTAATTCGTACAATTTAGTTCGATTTGCTCATCCCCCAATGACGGTTGGGTTTAGGGGTGGGGTTGAGTGCCACCCCTCCTTTTTAAAATCATACAATTTTGTACGAATTAGCCACTAAACTGACAAAACATGAAATGACTTACGTTTTCTCGTAAGATCAGGCTGGAACAACCAGGGTTACCAAATAAGAAATAGCGCACAGTACAAAACTGGTACAGATCACTACATTTTCACTGTTAAATGAACAAATTGTTGTATGGTAGTTATTGTTTTCGTCTTAGGTGATAGGCCATTGAATATACAGTATTTCACAGTGTGAACAAAAGCAATTCCTATCTAGATATCCCATTAGGTTAAGGAGTAATTTCACTTTGGTGTATACCTCAAGAAAAGTTTATTTATGCTGATTTTAAAGGAGTAAATAATAAGATTCTGTCATTCTTCCTTACTCTTTACTTCAAATCTATTGTAATCAGTAGCCATTGACTTCTTTTTATCTGTCGAGCCAGTTTTAATGTGTATATAAAAAACGTATTTTACGTTTAACAGAAAAAAAGAACATTTGGAACCACTTAAGGTAAATTTTTGGGGTAAATTATGCCTTTAAGTATAAAATCAGTATAAAATGTAATTCATGCATTTCCTTTGGTGACGCTATTGGCACAGAAATTAGCCACTTCACCTTTAAGCCTATACCCAAAAGGATTAGCCACTGATTGCGTTATACACTGGTGTCCAGTGCCAACCACTTACAGTGACTGTGATTGGGTGACCTCTGAGAGAAAGGACAGATGGTCTTAGTGATCACACTGTTCACCCACGATCACCATATCAATGGTGGGCCATAGCCACTTTCAGGATGACATGCCAGGCGTAGTTTGTCTTTGGGTTGTCTTGCGTGTCTTTTGGAGGACACACTCTACCATACACCACTAATTAGAGGCAATAAAGACTCACACATCAGGGAGAAAAACACACTTGTGAAAATGGCCTCATGCTGGGTACAATATTGCAGGGCAATGTGAAAAAAGCAGAACCTGTCACGTAAGGGCAAGACGGAGAAGACAATCGGACCACAATTTATTCATGTATGGCTGTAGCTGTATATATTGCTTAATGCCAGTTGAAATTAGTTATATACACAACACCAAAGCGCTGTAAAAATACCTGTAAATTAAGAGTTTTCTGTTTTTTGTATTTATTTATGTATTTGAGTTGCAATATGGGACTATGGTGTTTCTTCCAATAATTTTTGATGTTGAAAAGTATGAATAAGTGACATTTATGTTAACATTTTTACTAGTTTGAAGTGATAAAATGTCTGTTGTAAACAACAGAATCCTGGTGTTAAATTATCACTATTTTTCTGTTTTTTTAGAGACCTCATTCTCTATCTTTTACTTATTATACAATATATATTTTGTCAAACCACAAAAATGTGATAAAACAGGGCTGCCAACTTTTGGCTTTAGCTTGGAGTGAGAATTTAAGCCACGCCCATACCCCCCAAGCCATGCCCCACACCAAGCCATGCCCTATTTATTAATAAATATATAAAAATTATAAATATATTATTTTAAAAAATACTTTGTATAAAATATTTATTACAAATAAGAGTACTATTACTATTATACAATTATTCTATTCTAAATAAATAAAAGAAAAAAATTAATTCTAAATGTTAATTTAAGAAATCTTTTGCATAAATATATTAATTTCAGGACAGCATGGTGGCTCAGTGGTTAGCACTGTCACCTCACATCAAGAAGGTCCCTGGTTCGAGTCTCGGCTGGGTCAGTTGGCATTCCTGTATGGAGTTTGTATGTTCTCCCCATGTTGGCGTGGGTTTCCTCTGGGTGCTCCAGTTTCCCCCACAGTCCAAACACATGCGCTATAGGTGAACTGATTAACTAAATTGGCCGTAGTGTATGAGTGCGTGTGTGAATGAGTGTGTATGGGTGTTTCCCAGTAGTGGGTTGCAGCTAGAAGGGCATCCACTGCGTAAAACATATGCCGGAACAGTTGGCGGTTCATTCCGCTGTGGCGACCTCTGAAATGGAGACTAAGCTGAAGTAAAATGAATGAATAATTATTAATTTCATTAGAATGAAATTCTATAGACAATTATATAGAACAAAAAAAAATATGATAAAATCATCTGTTGTGTGTTGTCTAAGATCAATGTCTAAATATATGGAACATACAGAAC
This sequence comes from Danio kyathit, assembly GCA_903798195.1. Lineage (NCBI taxonomy): Eukaryota > Metazoa > Chordata > Actinopteri > Cypriniformes > Danionidae > Danio > Danio kyathit. The sequence continues at coordinate 35,650,141 of LR812530.1, forward strand.
CTGTTAAATAACAGATTTTTTTGTTGTTGACATTTTCAATAAATAATAAATTGTCTGTATTGGTGTTGTGAATTACTGTTAAAAAAACCTGCTAATAAACTGTCAGTTCTTTTCTGATATTTTAGAGACTTTATTAAATTAATTAAATTGCAATATATTGTTTCAAAACACTAAAATGTCAAGAAATGTCACATTGTTAACAGTTAAATTTTCAACATCAACACTCAATAGATCAGAGATCAACATCTCATAAAATCATAAATAAATTCATGAAAACAAATGTGCATCATGACATACGGTAACTGATAATTACAGATATTTTGTTTACAGTCTATAACATTCCTTTAAAGTAAAGTTTATTACTTACAATGTGACAGTTCAACCAAAGTGTCATGGTCACCAAGTAAAGTGCCCATCATACACTCTACACATCACATCTGCCACTGAACAAGACTAAACATCTCATAATCCTCAACACCTCAAACCTGCTGCAGATCACTGACTACACACACTGTATAAGCACCACTTTCACACACAGTCTTTGCTAAGCCTTGTATATCTCTATAGTGTGCATAACCAAGCCTTTTCTTTGTCTTGTCTTGCCTAGCCATGTTTTTACCATTTATTTGTTTATGTTTGTTTTGCCTCCTGCCTTGACCTTTTCGCCTGTTACACTGACTACTCTTTTGGATTATCTGTATGCTACCGTCTGTCCCTGTATTGAACCTTGCCTGCCTGACCACTCTAAATAATTGGAACTTTATATTTGTGTACACACCATCATTACACCAAGACAATAATGTCTCATTGGAGTGCAAGCTGTCTAATTCAGGTTTCCTTAATAAATTCAGCTGCCTTATATTTTATGAAATCAAATGACAATCTCCAGTAATTTAACTTAAACTCAGTTGAAACTCTGATAATTAAAGTATACAAATTATTTGAATAAACAGAATCATAGACAGATTTTTTTTACATTTATCTGTGCTATTGTATTGATGAAATTGACGCACAAAAGAAAAAAAACCTTTTCAGTTTTGTGAACTGAATCAAATTGTGAATTATTCATGCATGGTTCATCATAAGGGATTGTCAATAGAGGACTAATCTCTAACTGAGACTTGGTTCTGGGGAAAATGAGGTCCATTTAATGAGATATGTAAAAGATAATTATGATTATGACCCCGAGATGCAAAATTCTCTGCATAATTGAAGATAAAATTGCAGAAGGAGACATTGTAGCCCAGAGGCTAGACAACAAAGGACCAATGAGGAGAAAAGCTTATTAGATGGGTGGTTACAGAACAGTGACTCTGCATTTTTTCTGGGATTAAACTCCATAAAGTTAAAGTTTTAGTTACAGTTAATGCTGTTAAATTATTTATCTACTACAATAATGATTGGTAGATCATGGGCAAATTCTTGATCTGGACATAGATGCGGTGTATAATAATCTGGATAATCCAAAAAGAGCGACACATTAATAAGTAATGTTATGATAGCTGTTTTAACATTAAGATATGATTGAATTGCCTCTTTTTACAGTTATGAAATACAAGCAGGAAATGTTCATGGGCCATTGACATGACCACATTGAAGTTGTCTATAATGGCTGTAGCTGTAAATGTAGCCTAATGCCAGTTGAAAATAGTTATATGTTACTTACTGCACAAAGCACTGTAAAATATCCATAAATTAACAGTTTTGCCTGATTGGGATTCATGTTTTTTGTATTTGAGTTGCATTATGGGACCATGATCTTTTTTTAAACAGCTTTTGATGTTGAAAAGTTTTAAAACGTTAATTTTATTGATATTTTAATAGTTTGAAGTAACAAATTGTCTGTGTTTACTGTACAAAAACCTGGTAATAAATTATCAGTACTTTTCTGTTATTTTAGAGACCTCATTCTCTATTTATTATTATACAATATTTTTTTTTCAAACTTTGAAAATGTCAATAAACGTCACTTGTTTAACTGCACAGTTAAATTTTCAACAGCAAAAGATGTATGTTCCATAATGCAAGTCATAACTGTAAAAAAAAAAAAAAAAAAAACTGAATCATGACATAAAGAAACTGCTAATTAACAGATTCAGAACTTCAGATAATAAAACCAACAAAATACGAGACATGACCTGCATACCAATTACCTAGACTGATTTCATATTCAGAGAAACTACGTATATTGTTTTTAGTTCAAGAGATAGTTCAAAGTGGAGCGTCAGCGGTCTTTACATACATTAGAAGATTATTAAAATTCAAACCAGATACAAGAGTCTGATATATGCCGGGTTGGTATTTTGCGTGTCTACTTACACCTTATTGTCCCTTTCAGAGTCTCCAGAGTCTGGCTAAATCACATTTATTGTCAGGGGAAGGAGAACTGAAATTATTCATGATGTAAGGCTGACAGATGTCAACACATATAATTTTAAAGTCTTTAAATAGCAGATTATAACATCATAAAGCTGGATGTAACCACCTTAGACCGTAGACATACAGGGCCAGGTTTACTAAACAGCAAATTGGTGTAAAAATGCAATCCTATACTACACCTGGTGGAAGTGGAAAGTTTTGCAAGTGATCTACTGACAATTTAGGAAAACCTCACAAGCATTTTCAATGTCTAATGAAACACATTTAATTAGTAAATTAGGTCACAAAAAGCAGAGCTTATGACAAAAAAAGTGCTTGATCTTTAAGCAACACAGGCACAAACCATTTGTAAGGCATTTTTGTAAATGAATTGTCATTTTAGATAATTATGTTTTTCATTAATAGATCAAGACTGTATTGAATTTTGAGAATTAAGTTACAAACATTGTTTCATGTATGAGCTATTCAAACTGTGTCAGAATTACCTTTTCTTTTCAGTCGGCTCTTTTAAATGAATAAGTCATCTAATTTGTTAAAAGATCAGTTTACCCCAAAACAAAACAATGCTGTTAATTTACTAATCCTCAGGCCTTTTTTTCTTCAGCAGAACATTAAAGAAGTTTTTAGTTTGGTGAAGTCACTGACTGAAATTCTTTGAGACGAAAAAAAACAAACATGCAGGCTAAGCAAAATTAAAATGTTACGTTATTAACAATATTTTGAGGTCTTTTGAAACTAAATGAATTGAAAAATAAATGTCTGAGTCCTGAGGTTGTGTAAATTAACAATAAATTTTATTTATAGGTTGTTCTCACATGACGTCATTGATGACACGTGAGACTCAGATGGAAGGCAGGAAGTGGTCCTTCTACACAGGAATTGCTATCAGAACATAAAAAACGTTTATGTTTGTGTTGTTTATAATTGTTTAAAATGGCTACAACGATACATGCCGAACAGCTTTGATAGATTTCCAAAAGTTTTTGCTCATGAAGGGGGAAAAGTTCAAGAAATTTCCTGAAAAATGGAAGAAGAGGCGGCATGCAATAAACGTTTATCATCCATGTGTACAAACTTTTATTGAACGTGATAATTCATTTGACATCACTAATAAAGATTTTATACAGGCCTAGATATGTGTATTATATGTTTATGTGTTATATAAAAATCAGATAAACACCACTACACACAGAATGTATAACTTACCCTGCCATGTAATTGCTGCAATAAAATCTCCATCTTGTTTTGCAATAATGGCATGGCTTTACTGCCATTTTGGCAGAATAAACAATCGTATCGTTAACATCTAGATGTGTAGCAGCGTTGAATGTTTGATGGTAAGTTCAGTGACAGGAACAAAAAGAAATGCAACCCTTGAAAGGAAAACTAGACTGTTATTATTACGGAGCACTGTTTACCGTCCACTAAAATATATATAATAATGATGATAATAATAAAAATGTAGACTATGGGTCCTCGCTTTTGTATGCTTTCATCTGTTTTTTTGTATATGTCTGGAAGATATAAAGTTATCCCTATGGATAAAACTATAGTAATTTGCTATATTATGTACATATACATTAATGTATGTAATGTATTACTATAATGTATATATACATTACTATACTATATGTTTTTGAACCACACTATAGTAAAGTGTAGAATTTATAGTAGCTCTTTGTTAATAAAAGCTAGAGAATACTGGTAAACTGATCAACTGTAATACATACTGTAACGTTAATGTAAGCTGTGGTGCATTCTGTGATGATGTGTGATTATAGTGTAGAAAAATGTAGCCTATTAAATAAGTTAACAGTTGTGTTATACCATAACCATAGTTACAACAACAGTTTAATTCAAGCATGCTTCAAAACACTATAGAACTTACTATAATATATTTTTCATGTAATAGCTTACAGTATACAGCCTCAATGACAGGCAAATATATTTTAGTTTAGTAGAAAACTCGGTCCTCTTCATAATATAAGGGTCATGCCCAACTTATGTGGTTATTTTCTGTTTATATCTCCTTTGAAATATGGTATAAATCACAAAGATACAGACTTTCCTCTACACCTCCCATTCAATTTTTTAACTTTCTGCCCTCCATTTAAATTTCGTGTGTCACCAGAACCATGTGATTGAAAACAACCTATTTATGAATGAAGTAATCTTTTAAGTTTAGTCAAATCTCAGTAAAGTTGAATTCATATGAACTAGTTGAATGATTCATTCAATCTGTATTCGATTTACTGTCTCAAGAGCCATTTTGTTTTCTTTGAAGAAAGATGATCTTATCTATCATTACCAAAAAGAAATGTACATTTACTGTCAACTTTCCCTGTAATCAATTAAGCTTTTTCCATTTAAGTTGAAAGGAAGTCAAGAATGAGTCTCTTGTAAGTCCTTTTCCTATTTCCTGCAGGAAGCTGAACCATTCTGACAGAGCTGACAGTCCATGTCTAGGACAACAATTACAACCTGACATGGACTTCTGGATATGAGGTGCAACCTTTTCTCCTGATGACTGCCATCTGATGGACATCAAAGGGGAGGATGAGGACAGTACATGCAGGCCATTTACGGTCACAGGAAGTAAGTCTGATGCTCTCTGACAGTGCCAATCCCTTTTGTTCCTTTTGATGGACTGACTGAATAATTTATTATATATAGGTGTGAGTGTTTTCTTGGTTTCAAAAGCAATGAGCTGCCTATAAAGAATGCATATTAAAGAGGTCACGAACGGAGGTTAAATTTAAATTACCCATTGCACTGTATGTGTGTGCTATTTTTAACCTTATTAACCGTAAAATGTATAAATACACAAAAAAATCAATTATTACATTTTTGGGTCCTTAGCGACCCGGAATTTGTGTGTGTGTGTGTGTGTGTGTGTGTGTATATATATATATATATATATATATATATATATATATATATATATATATGCACCAACAGTCTTGATATTTAAAAATGTGTACAAAATGGTCAAATAAAACATATTTTGTTATCTGTTGGAATATGGAAGGGTTTATTTTAAGAATCTGCTTCATTTTCTGCTTCATTCATTGCACTCATCTCTGTCATTTCACATTTTTTCTGAAAGGTTCTGATAATATTTAATATTTAAAATTCTTACAAAAGTGTTGTTTTATAAATTTTGTTTGTTGACATCTTTGTCATCAGTTCCTTGATCAAGCAATGTTATTTTTTAATTTTATACTTACATAATGCATTAAAAAAAAAAAAAAAAAACAAATATATATATATATATATATATATATATATATATATATATATATATATATATATATTCATTTATTTACTTTTCGGCTTAGTTCCTTTATTAATATGGGGTCGCCACAGCAGAATAAACTGCCAACTTATCCAGCATGTGTTTTTTTTTTTTACGCAGCGGATGCCCTTCAAGCTGCAACCCATCCTGGGAAACATCCATACACCCTCATTCACACACATACACTATGGACAATTTAGCCTACCCAATTCACCTATACCACAGGTTTTTGGACTTGTGGGGGAAACCGGAGCACCCGGAGGAAACCCACGCCAACACGAAAAAAACAAGCAAACTCCACACAGAAACGCCAACTGACCCAGCCGAGGCTCAAACCAGCGACTTTCTTGTTGTGAGGCGAACGTGCTACCCACTGCGCCATGGATAGCTATGGTTAATGGCTATTTTAAAATATTTATAATTTCAGAGAGACAGCGCATCGGTGGCCATTAGCCTGTCATTGAGCAAAGACTGTTGACTTTGTTCATCCACAAGATGGCGACAGAGACCGCATAATAAGCCCTAAGAGAAATACAGCGTAATTTCAAACTACAGCTGATCAAATCATTATTAAACAGGTAAATGACTTTCTAAATTGATCTCTCTCTTTTGTCTGCTGTAGTACTGTATTTATACCATAGTATTATTGTGATCTCTCGATTGCAAGAGAGAAATAGGCCTACTGGAAAATTTCTGTAGATTGATGGCATTTCATGCCGTTCAGCCATATAATCTTAAAATGTAAGCAAAATCACCTGTTTTGTCATCACTTTAGACATCACGCTAGAGAATCATTCAAATAGTAGCTCTAAAGTGACTTTGGTGAATTAGTAACGGTTTCTGCTGTTCTGACATCCGCTGCAGATGTGAATGAATGGCAGAAGAAAGTAGTTCCTCTTAAAGAATTTTGAGCCTCTCCGTGTTTGATTTTCTTTTTTATATACACGATTATGCCGTCGAACTGTTGTATAAACGCAATATCACACTTGTAGCAGAGCGATGTGGCTGTATATCGTTTAATGTGAAATAACTGAACATAAACATAGGAGGCTAAGAAAAATACTCATTTTGGGAGAAAATTTCAGATGGCTCTTGATGGTGTCTGAACTCTTCATGTATGTGTGTGTATATATATATATATATATATATATATATATATATATATATATATATATATATATACTATTGAAAAATATATAATGCAAGTATAAAAGAAAAAAATAACATTGCTTGATCGAGGAAAATGTGTAAGGTTGAAGTCAAAATTATTAGCCTTTCTACGACTTTTTTTTCTTTTTTAAATATTTCCCAAATGATGTTTAATATGAGCAATAATTTTTTTACAGTATTTCCTATAATATTTTTTTTTCTGGAGAAAGTCTTATTTATTTTGGCCATAATAAAAGCAGTTTTAATTTTTTTAAACAATTTTAATGTCAATTTTATTAGCCATATTAAGCTATATTTTTAGATTGTCTACTCTACAGAATAAACCATTGTTATAGAATGATTTGCCTAATTACCCTAACTTGCCTAGTTAACTTAATTAACCTAGTTAAGCCTTTGAATGTCACTTTAAGCTAAGTACTAGTATCTTGAAAAATATCTTGTAAAGTATTATTTACTGTCATCATGGCAAAGATAAAAAAAAAATCAGTTATTAGAAGTTATTTATTAAAAATATTATGTTTAGTAATGTGTTGAAAGAAAATATCTTCTTTCCGTTAAACAGAAATTGGGTTTATTTCAATCAGAAATATTTTGGTAACGTAATTATTAGCACATTTTTTATTAGCTGTGGTCACAGTCTAAATACTCCATGTGTGTATTTGTGGGGTTAAAATTATTGCAAACCCGACACTTATGTGGTTTCGATTCAGTTAGCATGCTGTCTAAAATGGTTGATACCTAAGCAGCTCACCAAGTTTTCTAACCTTCTGTGTTGCCCCTTAAAAAAGCACTCAGGCATCAGAGTGTGAAAACGTCTACCTGACTCATGATTTAATAATTCAGTATACTTCTCTGTATATCCTTACTTGACTGGATGGGATTATAGTCTCAGTCATATCTGCCACTCCGCCAAGCATTCAAGCACCATGACGGCCTCATAAACATGTTCATTAAAACCAGGTCAGAGGCAAATATAGTCATGAAGTTTAACGACTCTCATTTCTTCATTAATGGCGGCACGGTTTAAAAAAAAAAAAGGGTGGGGGTGGGGGTTCTGGAAGCGGAAAAGCAATATTTTGCATTCGTGCATCCATTTCTGCTCTAATTAATTTAGCTTCTTAATTATGCCGGTTTGATTGTAATGTATTCAGTTGATTAATGATGCTAAAGGAAGGTTTGACTCTCATCTGGAGAGCAATTATCAGTGCACCCGAGCCCTAGTGCACCTGTCAAGCTCTGAACCCAACTCTCTTATAGTCCTCTTCTGTCAGATTGCTTCTGGAAGGGACTTGATAGTTTTGGCACAAATGCACAAACAGTATTTTTAGGACTTACTAATGATGATCTATTATTTGTGGCTTCATTTCAACCAATTTTTATTGTTGTAGGCTATAAATAATCTTTAATAATGATGCTTCTTATCCATTCATTTACTAGCACTGAATGCTATCCTCTCCAAGTCTTTAATTGCGATGTGCTTTCATGGTCAATTTGACACCCGGAAGCAAAAGTAACCTGTAAGTAGCAAAGTAATCATCCTGCTATTAACAAATATCTAATTATCTATTTACGGATGGTCGCTGAATATGTGCCTATGTGCTGAAAAGAAGGTGCTTGTTTGTCTGGGCCGGTTTACAGAAATAGCTGCTAAATGTAGATGGGATGAAAGCGGGAGCAGGATGAAAGACTTGTCACCACTTTCTTTTTGCCTTTTTTTAATTATTTTTCTATTGTGCGATGACACATTCAGTCTTCAAATACCAAACCTTTGAAAGCGAACACCCTTCAGTCCGCTGAACTACAAAAAAGAGACAGCAACTAAAGACAGACTAACTCTGTTGGAATATTTAATTATGTGACAGATTCTTTCATGTTGTTTGATGCATGTACACAAACAATCTTCACATAGATTTTATTCCCGCACAACAACATGTTCATAGAGGACCCTAGAAGGTCAAGGCTCCTAATGTAAGAAATACAAAATATGGGATCTTTACTGGCCTTAATAGTTTCATGAAGAACTCTTGACATACTTGGTTCTTTAGATTATTAAAATGTTATTCACACCTAGGTAAAAAAAAAAAAATCTTAAAAATATGAATTCAGTTTTCATTTCAACTGTTTTCAATCTGAAAAAAGACAAAGAAATACAATATACCATATCTAGTATGTCTAAAAAATTTAAATAAATTAATAAAAATAAAAATCCTTTTACTTAGCAAAGATATGACTCATTAATCAAAAGCGATAATATGATTTATTCAAAAAAGTAATCCTAAAAATATGTGACACAAAAATATTTATTGTTTTGTAGCTGCACAGCTATTCACAATGCATGAAAATAGATGAGTTATTTCAAATGGTAATAATAATTTTCACTTTATTTTTGGATGGAAAAAAAGACTGCAGTGCTGAGTCTGCTCCACACAGGTGAGTGGGCTTGACAAACCACCTGTCCGACACACTCTTTTCTCTCCATTTGTTCAAAGGGGAGAAGCTAAGACTATAAAATACACAAGACATGTCACTCATATAGTTTTAAATGGGGAAAAGTGTAACGGTCAGTATGGTGAATGAAGCCCTGCCTTCTAGTACAGGAGCCAATCATCAATCGATAGACTGACGTTTCTCTGGGGAGAAGCTCGGACTAGGTGTGTGCTTTTATGACAGTTTGGTGGTCAACAAATGCACTAGAATTTCAGCGAATACTTGCTTCACAGACATAAGAAATCTGTACCTTTAGATTAACCATCTATACTTGAAAACTATGGAGCCAGATCAGTCTCAAAAAGAATACATTTACAAAATAAAGTTCATATATCCACAACACCATTCACATTTACAAAATCCATTTAGTAACCTCAAAACATGATTGAAAAATGCACAAATTCAATTCATTTATTCAAAACATGATTTATAAATGCGCAAATCCAATTTGTGAATTCAAATATTTATGATTTTTACTCTTGAATTCATGAATTGTGTGTTTAAAAAATTTATTATTTTTGAGACTGATCTGGCTCCATACAAACAAAAAGTTTTTTGGTTTTGTAATCTGTATGAAACGAACGCGAGGTACAGTGTGTTCTGTCAAACGCACATCACATGACAGCAACTACTCAAACACCCCACAAAATTGTAAACAAAGAGTCGCTGTCATTTCTGGAAGAGATTCACCATCAAAACCAAGTTGTGAATTACTTCTGAAGACCACGCAATCTGACAAAGCATTATTCAGAGGATGATGATGTGTAACACGGCCATAAATGAGGTTGGTGTTGTGACCCCGTCCCTTTCGAGTGTGCACGTGCATTAGCTTGGTCAACAAAAAAAATGCAGATTTTGTTTAATTCAAATTTTTATAAACTAAACTTATGAGACAGCTGTTGTTTAATTTTATTGAGGATTCCAAATATGTAACGTAAGGGTAAGCTTGGCAAACAGTTTTGGAGAATTGGATGTTTCCCCATTCAGACCGAATGCCCATGCATACTGCCCGAGAGGCATTTCAAAGATGGCCGCAGAGTGAAAGGACTTATCTCAAAGGGACTTTGGGAGAGGGCAGGGCAAAAAAAAAAAAAATAAAAAAAACGTAGATTTTTTTTTTTTTACTAACTTAGACTTGTCATAACATTTACAGTGGAAGTCAGAATTATTAGCCCTCCTTTGAATTTTTTTTTTATATTTCCCAAATGATGTTTAACAGAGCAAGGAAATTTTCACAGTATGTCTGATAATATTTTTTCTTTTGGAGAAGTTCTTATTTGTTTTATTTTGGCTAGAATAAAAGCAGTTTTAAATTTTTTAAAAACCATTTTAAGCTCAAAATTATTAGCCCCTTTAAGCAAGTTTTTTTTCGATAGTCTACAGAACAAACCATCATTATACAATAACTTGCCTAATTACCCTAACCTGCCTAGTTTACCTAATTAACCTAGTTAAGCCTTTAAATTGGCCTTTAAGCTTAATACTAGTGTGTTGAAAAATATCTAGTAAAATGTTATTTATTGTCATCACGGCAAAGATATAATAAATCAGATATTTGAAATGAGTTATTAAAACTATTATGTTTAGAAATGTGCTGAAAAAATCTTCTCTCCGTTAAACAGAAATTGGGGAAAAAAATAAACAGGGGGGGGGGGGGGGGGGGGGCTAATAATTCAGGGGGCTAATAATTCTGACTTCAACTGTATATACTGCAATTCTCTGATGATCTGAAGTGCTTCTTTTATCCTCATTGGTAAGTTGATGAGTGATGAGTTGAAGATGAGTGATGAGTAAATGTAAAATTCTGGAGTAATAATGTGTATTTTCACATCAAATCTGGCATTTGTCACTAAAATCATGACAGTTTGTCACATTACACTTAAGAACCAGTGATTTCTGATGTTAATAATGTTTAACCTCACCCCAAGATCACACTTTTGAAAGCTTGAAAAGCTACAGTGAATGTGAATATTTAAGTAAGCAAAGATATCAGTTTGTACCTCTTACAATACTTTACAATCATATAGGCGACCAGAACATTTACATATATTCTTTTAAATAATAGATGAGTTGGCGACACGGTGGCTCAGTGGTTAGCACTGTTGCCTCACAGCAAGAAGGTCGCTGGTTCGAGTCCCGACTGCGCCAGTTGGCATTTCTGTGTGGAATTTGCATGTTCTCCCCATGTTGGCGTGGGTTTCCTCCAGGTGCTCCGGTTTCCCCCACAGTCCAAAGACAAGCGGTATATATAGGTGAATTGAATGAACTAAATTGGCCGTAGTGTATGAGTGTGTTTGTGAATGAGTGTATGGGTGTTTCCCAGTACTAGGTTGCAGCTGGAGAGGAATCCGCTGCGTAAAAACATATAATGGAATAGTTGGCGGTTAATTCCGCTGTGGCGACCTCTGAAATAGAGACTAAGCCGAAGGAAAATGAATGAATGAATAACAGATGAGTTTGGATTGATAGGATGGTGATTCATGACAGCTTTTCAATCTTGAATTTTTAATGTCACTCTAAAAAGCGAATGTTGCATCAGTGGGCTTTGAGAAACTTTTCCGTGTGCGCATCCGTGATGGGCAGTGTGTAACTCTGCAGGCTCTCTCCTTCCGTGTGGCGTGCAGATGTAATCAGGGCGTCTCTCCGCAGGGGCGTGATGAGCTCATTAAGATGGATCAATCTGAGGAAGCGGCGCCTGCTGAACTGATAACGCCACATCCATGTCTGATACCTGTTCCTGCCATCCTGACTCCCCATCGACCAGACATCAGGGCACACTGACATCCAGAGCTTTTCAGCTTTACTGCTCCCCCGGAGGGATCGCGCCAGTCTTTCATCTGTGCTCCAACGACGGCGGAGCAGCCCTTTGATCAGTGTTATTATTTCCACGATTCGTCATTTTACCGTGTTCCTCTCACACATGTTGGCAGGTTTTGCCAGTGAGAGTAAATAGTCCCTCGGAAGAAAGCGCAAAGTCTGATCACAATATCCGAGATCAATGGCAACCGTTCGATTTTTTTATTTTATGTGTCAGCTCCGTGGTTTGGTTTCAGATTGTAAGTGACATGAACAATAGCGGATGTCGGATGCATGCGAAAATATGAAGTCGGTTTAAGAAATAACATGTTAGCGGATGTATTAATTCCTACACAGCTCTGGCTATTTTTAGGCCGCAGCTAAATGTTTCATCTTACGCATTGTGACAGATCGATGGAGAAATAAATAAATAAATGGGATAGACATAGCCAACGAAACCTATCTGTGGGTATTGGTGTCTGTTGTGAGTTAATAGGATGTCAGTGAAGATTGATGGCCATGCCGTTGGGGGAAAGGAAGGCTCGGAGCCGTGTGCATTTATGAAAATGGGCCGAATGGACAAGAGGTGGGCATTATTCTCAAACGTCAGAGTGCTGGATTCTGATCCAACTTACAGAGGATTTTAATTCAGTGTTTAGATATTATCTGTCCTGAAGTGATTTGGGTAGAATTAGAGCACCATTTCATCACACTATTATCCAGAGTTTTTCTGTCATTTAAAATTGGGGATGTAGAATATATTTTAGGAAGATTAATGAAAATTAGCCCAAAATCCAAAAGTAGTCAGTATCCAACAGCAAACAGACTGATAAGCAAAATGGCTCAAATAGATAAGAAATCGGTAACTTAAAGAGTCCTTGCTAAAAGAAGGCACACTAAAAAAATGCTAGGTTATTTCAATCCAATTCTGGGTGTAATATAGACTAAACCAACTGCTGGGTTATTTTTTAAATTAAATTAATAGGATCAAATTTAAGCTGGGGGAGCACGGTGGCTCAGTGGGTAGAACAATCGCCATACAGCAAGAAGGTCGCTGGTTCGAGTCCCGGCTGGGTCAGTTGGCATTTCTGTGTGGAATTTGCATATTTTCCCCGTGTTCGCGTGGGATTCATCCAGGTGCTCCGGTTTCCCCCCACAGTCCAAAGACATGTGGTACAGGTGAATTGAATACGCTAAATTGACCATGAGTGTGTGCAAGAGTGTGTGGGTGTTTCCCAGTGTTGGGTTGCGGCTGGAAGGGCATCCGCTACATAAAACATATGCTGGATAAGTTGGCAGTTCATTCCACTGTGGCGACCCCTTATTAATAAAGGGACTAAGCTGAAAATGAATGAATGAATTTAAGATAATGTTCGAATTAGTCCATATTTTTCCCAATTTGGGTTTAAATAACTCAGCATTTCTTAGAGTGCACATATGTTTATAGAATTGCCCTATAATGTCACTTTAAACCTTTGTGTTTTGTCTTTTTTTGCAAATTTTTACATAATTTAGACCATTTTACCCATGAAGCAACAAATTGTGACAACATTTTTCAAGCTCAGTTGATGTTCTGTTTCTTGTGGCATGTTTTGATTCAATATTAAATGTTCAGCACAAAAATCAATGAACGTAAATCTGGCAACATAAGAAAGAAGACAAAAACAATAAAAATAAACCAAGCACTTTATATTAACTAATAATTCATTTATACTACACTAGCAAGAAAATCACAGTGAAAGTGGGACAGGTCTACAACTCAAGGATCTCGCTAGAAAAAAACTAAACTGCAAACAGAAATGATGCAAACGCTTCATTAAAAATCTTTACAAGAACAAAATATTATGACCTGCACATAACCTACTTTAATAATTCAGTAAACATTTTAAGCCAAACTTGAAGAACAAGCCAGAAGATTATTATAATCGGTGAACATGGCAACACTTCAACTGTGCGTTATGTGATCAGCCAAGCACACAAAACACAATGTCTCTGTTGTTGGGTTTAGTTACAATTATGGTTATTTGGTTGCTGAAATATAATTTTGGTTCATAATAATTATTAGTTAACATTCAAAATGCCTATAAGGTGATTGTCGTTATATTAGTTCAGAATTAAATTCACAACTACAGTATACAGGAGAGCAGAGTTCTCATATGGAAAAACAACTCTGTACAGCTTTGTAAATCATTGAACTTATTAAAGTTGATGGATGACGGTACAGTGTCTATTCTCATAGTTTAGCAGTTTTTATTTGTAATGTTTGTAACTAAAAGGTTAATCCTCTATTACGTTTTACCAATAGACCCTACACTCAACTAAGTGTTAACAAAACTAGTGTTGGTGTTAACAAAATAGCAAACATAAGGTAAATTTTTTTTTAAGTCAATTATGCCATTTTATTCACTTCTACTAGCTGTTCTGTTAGAAATTTCAGGGAAAAACTACCATACTTAATCTGTTTATGTGATTTTTAAAAAAATATTGTTTTACAAAATATGCACTATGATAAAAGTCATAACATAAAATTGTGCAAGAACATATGTGAAATTAAATCTTTATTTATCAAGAATCAGAATTTGTGTAAAAAGAATGGTAACACTTTTTAGTTTAGGTCACAATTCATGCTATTAACTACTGGCTTATTACCTGCCTATTAATAAGATATCTGTTCTGCATCCCTAATCCTTCCAAAAACCTAAACCCAACTTCTACCTTACTAACTATTAATAAACAGCTATTTAGTCATTTATTAGCCTAGTAGTGTTAGTTAATAATACTTGTTGGGGTTTTGCTGCTGCTGTAGTGTTTATTTTAGCTGGAAATTGCAGTGAATTGTATATTTGGAGATTCTTAATGAGCCAATGGTAGGACTTTCAGCAAATAATCACTTGCACCTCACATCAAAAACATACTATAGTAATTTAGAGTAAATACTACACTGTTTTTGAACCATTATATAGTAAAGTGTGTTATGCTTATATAATAGTATTTACAATATGCTAATGAATGCTAATGAATGCAAGAGCATACTGTAGTTTTAATCATAGTGAACTGACAAACTGTAATAAATATTGCAGTATACTTTAGTTTTTTTATGTCGTAAACTGTGGTGTATTGCAGTTTAAATGCCAGGTGCGATGCAAGAGTGTTTTGCTAGTTTTAGCCTGGTGCAAGTAGCATTTTCACATCCTGCGCTACGTAGTACCCATTTGTGTATCCATGGGCATGTTGGTCTAAAAAGGAGGTGTGTTAAGGTGCATTGCTGGCAAGTTGCTATTTTAAAAAAGGCCATGCCATTGTCCAATTAAAAGCAGCTCTTAAATCAAAGAAGCCTTTTAAATATCTTTAAATATAAAAAAAGTTAAAGGACCGAAATGTAGAAGATTACTATTGTCTACATAAATATAAAACCTGCTACCTTCTTCACCTCAGGGGATTTTGGTGTAATGTGGCTTATTCTGTAGATGATCTGCTCGCTTTAACCTTATCCACAAGCAGATCCATTTCCTCACTAGTGAAGTGTTTTCAAAGTAAAGTTTGCCATGTAAATAGCTAATGTGCCATTTGGTGTTACTGCAACTCCCTCTTAAGGGGAATGGGAGATGAAACTCTCATACATGCATGTTATGCCCAAAACAAATACATTACTCATTAAGAGAATAAGGCAACCCAGGCTATATTTCTGGGGACAGCGAAATACAAAACCAAAGGTATGTCTGCTCACAGTTTTTGTCTTTGCAAATCTACCAGAGGCCACTGTGTACACTTTGATCTCAAATCTCAAATTTTCTCCCAACCGATAGTGTTTTCAAAGCAATCTAGAAAAAGAAAAGTGATTTCACCACATTTTTAGCCTGATGTTTATTTATTTATTTATTTGCTTTTGCTTTACCTGCTTTCTGAATCCACTCTTCACCGGACTCGAACCCCGTCATCCCGGTCAACTCTGCTTCATGTACTAAGTCTGCCGATGTATGCGTAATGGAGTCCATACTGAGTTAAGCATTTGGCAGCGCAAAAAGGAACAGAAGCCGTCGGTGGTGTCACACCGCCCCGTAGCATTCATTTTCAAGACAAAATGCAGCCAGATGGAGCAGATGTATTCTGGCTACATAATTTGCACTCTCCAGAAATGTAGACAGGCATGTATCAGGGCTGCAAAATTCTGGCTAAAATGAGAATCACAATTTTATTTTTGCTTAAAATTAAGATCACGATTTTCTCACGATTCTGTAGATGTAAAATAAAGGTTAATATGAGTAGACTATTATTATAGTTATTACTCAAACATAGAGTAAAACAACAATAATATCAGGCCTATATGTAGGTCTATTGTTGGTTAAAATGATAAATTTTGTATAGACTTTGAATTGTGGACTTGAACAGACTTTAAATTTGTCCTGGTTGTTAATTCACAGTAAAGTGATGACATCAGAATACAACTATTCATAATTTTAAAGTTGAATTATTGTGTTTGAGACTTGTGCTTGCAATCTGTCATTGAGAACATTATTAGACCATATTTTTCACTGGTAAAATGAAACATTTGTCATTATCAGATTCCCTCTTGCATTATATTCAACATTATATTGTAGTTATAGTAGTAGTAGTAGTAGCTATAGTAGTTATACTGACACTGTTAAACATTTATTTTCATGTACAACACTTTGTATTCGCTATGAAAGAAAAAAAACATCAAATTCTTGTCGTAGTCATAACTTTAAAATGCGATATAATCATTTAAATGATGTTTCACTTTCACTGCCGAGTGCACTCATGTCATGGCTGCCGTCACTTTGTGAAAAAAAAATAATACATGCAAATCATGCTTCACAACTTTATTACTGTTATTTACAGCCTATGCAGGTTCTGTTCACTAAAATAGACTTCATTGGCAGGCACGCACGTGTCCTCTCGGTAGTAAACAATCAGTGCGTCAGCTCACGTATGATTTTATGGCTGCATATACATCATTACATTAAGACAGAAATTATATATTATTATTTACTTATAATTACAGTGTGTGACACTTTTAATACCATTTGGAGGTGTCCATGTTGCTGAGCAACGTATATAAAACAATGTGAAGACTTGTGCAGTTGCCTTTACGCTTCTCTCCTGACCTTGAAAATAGAATTGGCTGAATCGCAGAAAAGCTGAATTAAGATCGTGTGTAGGGTCGAATCGAGATTGCAATCTTTTTTCGATTAATCGTGCAGCCCTAGTATGTATCCACAATGAACCTGTGTTGGAATAAGGACAACTCGTTTAGACCATGGCACCGCCAGGTGCGCAGACCATTTTCCATGTCCTTAAAATAGCACAAGTGGATTAGAAGACGCCCCAAGTACTGCCACGCCATGTGGTTTTGACCAGTGGTTCTCAAAGCGGGGGTCGGGACCCCCTGAGGGGTCGCAGGACAATGAAGGGGGGGTCGCCTGGTGATTTCCAAAAATCTATTTATTTGTATTAAACCATAAGAATTACCATATTTTTTCTATAACCTATTGAAGAGAAAAAATAGTCGTTTATAGTTTCTATATACTATATAGTAGCTTATAGTTAATAGTTCTATTGAATTGCGACCCCTGGGGTAATTACATTATATTAAAGACCTAACAATAGCGTCAGATGCAGCAGATTGATTTTATAACACCAGATTAAACTTTCTGGCACATTTACAGTACTGACATACATTAAAAAAATTAAACGAAGAATAGACTTGGGTCTATTCGGCTGCGTCCGAAACCGCCTACTACTCAGTAGGTACTGCGTTTGAATTTAAACGTACTACTCGGCCGTTAGAAAAGTACGTTCTATACAGTATGAATGGAAGAAGTATGAATGGAATTCGGACGTACTACATCGGCCATTTTGTCATGGTCACGTGACCTACCTGCGTCAGTTGCGTCGCTTCACTTCCATTCATGAATTCTCTCTCGGGGCATCATGGGATAGCGCAGCGTGCATGGGATGCGCACTTCAAAATCTCGCCGGAAGTAGTAAGTCATCCGGGTACTTCTCGCATACTGATTTTCGAATTCAATGAATTCGGACATACTACTCGGCTCGCATACTGATTTTAGTGTACTGTATAGTATAGAAGTATGCGGTTTCGGACGCAGCCTTGGTGTGTGTGCGCCATTGCATGCAAGGTTTCTGTATTTATAACAACCTCAGAGGATATTAGGGGTCGCGAGTCACTGCCATTGGTATTTTGGGGGTCATGGGCTGAAAAGTTTGGGAACCCCTGGTTTAGACTATGAGCATAGATCGTTAAAATCTTAAAGTGGTTTTAAATCACAACAGCAACAGTTATATATTGATTTTTTTATCTCTTATTGTGCTCTAAAGTGCTGTTTACCTCAGACTGACTGGGCCGCATAGTGTTGAATGCGACCCTTAGGTGAGGTGAGGCAGGAATTTTTTTTCTGCGTAAACTTGATATGTTTTCTCCAGGGGCTTCCACACCATCTCAGTTTTCTTAGATTAGCCTCTCTCCAAGGATCTGTCAACTATTGAGACCGGACCTAATTCTGCTCACACTGGGAGAGTGGTCTGTTTCTCTCTCTCTCTCTATTTTTTTTCTTTCTCCTCTTCCTCTGCTGCTTTTGCTTAAGAAAAACCCATGGAGACTTTCTGTCGTTCTGAATCTCGCATCCATCAGTCAGCCACTCGAGCGGAGTGTTGTGGGTATGGATGAGATGAGTACCATGAGTGTGTGTGTGTGTGTGTGTGTGTGTGTTGTTGTTGATACCTCAGACTGCCGTCCCTGGGCAGACTCTCACACACATCAGAAAAGGAGCCATCTGCTCTCTTCTGAGGATTTGCTTCAGGTCAAGCTTAAACTGGATGTGGGAGATGCTTCTGGAAAGCACAATGAACCTGGTTTCATTTCACTATAAAACAAACAGCTCTTGGCGGCATGTGCGATTCGATAGACGACTGCTGGATCAGAGGCTCCTGAGGGGAGTGTTATTTTCTTTTTTGCAGATGGGAGGTTGTTAGGCACCCCTCAAGACGCAGATGCTTGTGTTTCATATGTCTAACCTGGCTTTCACTCATTTAGTCAGTCAGTCCATCAGTCACAGATCTTGACGCGAACCACCATCCCAATCTCCCCTCATCCTTCAGCCTGACAGCCATGACAGCCAATCCCATTCTTGATTGGGCTGACACTCAAAAGGAAACAGACGAATGGAGACCATCACCCTCGCTGGCGCTCAGACCCACTGTCTGTAAATCACGACAGCCGTTCCAGCTTCAAAAGCTGCTGGACAGACCAAGAGAGACACACATTCAAAACAAAAAGTCAAAGCAACATCAGACAAAAGATTTACTGTCGTGCACAACTGCTCCTCTCCAAACCCGTCCCGCTGAAGACTGGGTGCACTTAAACCTTCAGATGTGGGGAGATTTATTCAGGATGTTGACAGGAAAATGTTCTTGTTCATAACAGTTTCTTTTGAGATGCTTTGAAGTTTCTGTAATCTACTTTTCGTTTATTCAATTTACTCTGTCAGCAAAAAAGTATTTCGATTACATCTTTTATAGAATAATATAAATTGTAAAATAAAAGTTAATATGCATGCAATTTATTTTGCATAAATTAATGTATATTTGTATTTTCATTTATGAAAATGGAAATGGAAATGATACTACAAGAAATCTCTATTATAAATATGAAGTCCAAATTATTATATATATTTTTTAAAGATCAGTATTATTAGCCCAGGGCGACGCAGTGTTGCAGTAGGTAGTGCTGTCACCGCACAGCTGTCGCCTCACTCGCTGATTTGAGCCTCGGCTGGGTCAGTTGGCGCTTCTGTGTGGAGTTTGCATGTTCTCCCTGTGTTCCTGTGGGTTTCCTCCGGGTGCTCCGGTTTCCCCCACAGTCCAAAGACATACGGTACAGGTAAATTGGGTAGGCTAAATTGTCTGTAGTGTATGAGAGTGTATAGATGTTTCCCAGAAATGGGTTGCAGCTGGAAGGGCATCCGCTGCGTAAAACATGTGCTGGATAAGTTGGCGGTTCATTCCGCTGACGACCCCTGATTAATCAAGGGACTAAGCTGAAAAGAAAATGAATGAATGAACTTTAATAATAAATCTATATA
This sequence comes from Danio kyathit, assembly GCA_903798195.1. Classification (NCBI taxonomy): domain Eukaryota; kingdom Metazoa; phylum Chordata; class Actinopteri; order Cypriniformes; family Danionidae; genus Danio; species Danio kyathit. The sequence goes on from LR812530.1 coordinate 35,670,388, forward strand.
AAATGCTGCTCTTCACACCTCCTTTATTCAGTCATGATGACTTCTGGGACTTCTCAAGCGAGTTCGGTGCGCAAGACTGCACCGGTGCATCCTCGATACCAAGAACACATCAGGGAACTTTCACGCGTCCTCCGTTTTTGCGGTGTCAAAGAAGAACCGGAACAGGTGTGAGTGTGTGGTGCATGACAGGATTTGTAGTTCCTTTGGTGGCATATTTGTAGTTCTCCAGCAATCTGTATGGACTAGATCACTGATGATTGTGACACAAACCATCATTATACAATGATTTGCCTAATTACCCTAACTTGCCTAATTAATCTAATTAACCTAGTTAAGCCTTTAAATTGCACTTTAAACTGAATACTTGAAAAAATATCTAGTAAAATATTATGTGCTGTCATCATGGCAAAGCTAAAAAAAAATAGTTATTAGAAATGAGTTATTAAAACTATTATGTTAAGAAACATTGAAAAAAATATTTTAAAATTATATTTATTATAAATATATAAATACATTTTAAATGATTTATTACAAATTATACCAATTTTCATCTCTTTAGGATGGCTCGTTTAAAAGGGAGAAAGCAACATAAAAGAATCGAGTAAGCATTATAAATGTTTTAAATCAATTTATTCTTACCCAACGCAAAATAGCAATAACATTCTTACCCAAAGGCAATGAATAAACGAATATCAAACAATTAATTAAACCTCCAAAAGAAAAATATACAAACAAAACAAAGAACAACAAAATAATGCTGGCTGGTCCACTAAAGCTGTGTCTCTTCTCCTCGTTGGTTTCTTTTTAACTTCTCCCTATTAGTCCCCAATGACAAGCAGGTTTTTCCACCTACAGAGGAACTAGAATGAGAGCCAAAAAAAACAAGGGGAGGGTTAATCAAAAAGAAAAACACAAATCAAGCCACCGACCGTAGCACATTCATTCATTCATTCATTTATTCATTCATTCATTCATTCATTCATTCATTCATTCATTCATTCATTCATTCATTCATTCATTTTCTTCTGCTTATCAGGGGTCGGATATATTTGTATACATACAGTATATGTATTCATATTATTTATTTTAAATATCATGTTAACCATAAAAAAAGAAAATAAAAAGGTGAATCTATTCTATAAGCCTCAATACTGACCCAGAGAGCAAACCCTTGTATATTAGATATCAAAAGTTCAGAAACTGTCAGATGTTCTGCATTTGGGATTTTGATGAATGCGATTCTGGGCTGAAAATAGAAACTGTTCAGTGTTGTGCCCAAAAGCCCCCCAAAACTGGTCGGCGTCCAGCGCGGTCAACATGGCTGCGTACAAAGATACCAGATGTCACCTTGCTGCCTCTGCAGTTCACTGGAGAGTCTGCAGATAGCACAACGCAAAGTCAACTCGTTCTGTATATTTGTTTGATGGCACGACAATGGCTTTGGCTGCTCGAATGAAAGGTAAAAAAAACAAACAAAATAAAAAAAACAGATGAAGGGTAAACGATCTGTATTATTACAAAGAGACCTTTGAACTGGAATGTGCTGCTAGCTTTCCATCTTTCAGCATCAGCTATGCATCTCTTAAATTGCTTTTAAATTGCATTCGAGAGCAATCATTTGTTATTCTTATGATGTTAATGAACAACAGTCCATTTTAGCCAGTAATATGAAATTGATCGCAAGAAGAAAGCGCAAATCAGTTATCAGATCAGCTTCAGAAACAGGCCAGAGCAGTGTAACACAGATTGTTAATGATGCACATCATCTGTGGCCCAGTAGTGAGTCAACAGCCGTAATTATGATCCCACTGTGAGCTTTGCTGTTGACTCTAAAAAGTGCGGAGATTTACTGTGATATTCCCTGGATGATGAGAGAAACTCTAATTAAATCCAGCAACTGTGGGGATTAAAGGACCTCGATGGGTTTTACTACCTGTGGCAGAGTGACTGAATATCAACACAATCTCAGTACGAACACTGTGATGGGTTTAGCTATTCATAAAAGACAGTTTGGGCCAACGGTTGCCCAGATGACATCAAGAAATATGACATCATTCATGTCAAAGATATAAAAAAAAAACATTGATGTATAACTGATGGCACATGCATATATGCTGTCTATAAATGCTTGATAATTGACTTTGAGATTGCATGTAATCAGCGTTTGTGTTTCGGCCTGGGTCGAGAAATTAATTTACTAGAATGATGCTTTGTTTATCTCACATCTCAACATGCCGATGGAACATTATTTCACCCATATCTTGACATGTTATTTTATAAAAGCTGATAGAAACATCAAAGTAGACACTTTGCTTGCATTTGTATTATGCTTTATTTAAGGGTTGATGATCAATGCATCGCCATGCACTTAAAAATCCTTTACTGCATGGCAATCCGTTAATTATCCCACTTTTTTGTGGTTATTTCCTAAGTTACAGACAAGTTAAAAAATAGTTTTGTTCTTTGCAGTGCATTGTTTGACTGAATTTTTATCAGTTATGACTTGGCCTACACAGAATATGCGCACACAGAAATCCGCAGATTTCCGCAGACTTCTAGCCCATAATTGAGTCTATTTATTTACTTAAAATGTTCATATGATTTATTTATAATAGAGTTTGTAAAGTAATATGTTCTGTCTTTTAGTAGATACATTATATGAGAGACTTGCTTTGTTTACCAAATAAGTGGATCTATGTGGATTTGCATTGTAAACATTAAAAAAAATTATGTATTATTTGTTGATTTTTATATATTAAAGTTTTTAGTTAAGATACTAAAATCATTCCGCATTAATCCGCAGATTTTTTCCAAAATTCTCAGCAGAAATAGCAAAAAATGTCCGCAGATTCTGTCTGGCCCTAGTTATGACGTATGTTATTAATTCTCCTAGTCTCCACGTTGAATCAGCAGTCATGCAGACAGAGAGGAAAGAAACATGAGAAAGAGTGTGTGTGCATGTAAAATACACTGGCATATTGAATAGCTCATAGTAACATGTGTTAGCTACCTCATTGCAAAAATGTTTGTAGCATATTTGTGAGTTGGTTTATGATTGTTGGGATTTCTTTGTTGTATCATTTGGCGAATATATTAACTAGATGATTTGTATTATTTTATTGTGATTCTTTGAACAATTTAGTTTTTGTTTATGGGGATAATGTTTTATTGACATTCCTTATGATGTTTTTCGTCACATACGAAATTATATTGGATTGTTTTTAATGATTGAATATTTTATTAACGACATAATGTGATTGACAATTGAAAAGTGTTTCACACCATTGAGCCTAAACATTTGTGTTTATATTTCTGAAAAATGTGAAATAAAGTAATATAAAGCTATTACTCACTGAATAGAACTACTTGTGAATAAACACATTTATTGCACACCTTCCAGCCAATCAGAATAAAGAATTTCAACAGATCATGGAGTAAATAAATATGATATATAATATTATATGGCAGCACGGTGACTAAGTAGTTGCACTGTCGCCTCACAGCAAGAAGATTGCTAGTCCCAGCTGGGCCGGTTGGCGTTTCTGTATGGAGTTTGCATGTTCTTTCCGTGTTGGTGTGGGTTTCTTCTGGGTGCTCCGGTTTCCCCCACAGTCCAAAGACATGCGTTATAGGTAAATTGAATAAACTAAATTGGCCATAGTGTATGTGTGTGAATAAGCGTGTATGGATGTTTCCCAGTACTGGGTTGCAGCTGGAAGGACATCCGATGTGTAAAAACATATTCTGGATAAGTTGGCGCGATCATTCTGCTGTGGTGACCCCTGATAAATAAAGGGACAAAGCCGAAGGAAAATGAATGAATGAATGAATAATATATAAACTGTATATATCCGGATAACATAAAATGTGACATTAAGCAAAAACAGTGATGTATGACTAATGGCACATGCATATGTTGTCCATAAATGCATGATAATTAAGTTAGGGTCTGCATGTAGTCAATATTTGTGTTGACTAGTCTCTCGAGAAACCAGTTTACAAGCAGGATGTGACCTTTAACCTCACACGTGTGAGCATGGCAGACCTGGTACAAATGTGAAGACAGATTATCTCTGGATTAATCCTTGATTAAATCATCAGGTCCAGCTGATACCTGTCGCTTGCCAGGTCAGTGGATTTCCAGGATGGGCTGGGATGAAATTTCTCCATGGCAACACTGCCTGAAGCCCAGTGCCGCTTCCAGCAGCATCCAGAACAGATTTCTGAGAGGACATTACTCGCATTACTCAAACTGCTGCTATAGCTCTGGGCTATAAACACAGCGGGGTCCAAATGTCTGAAACCTCCAGTAGAAGTATGTCTGTTTTCTGCTTTTCTGATTGAATTCAGCATGAAACGGTTGTCTTTCAGACTGCTGGAAAGCAAACATCCAATATTTTGCTGCTCTTTATCTGTTTATTTATAATCTGAAAGACATTTTCCTAAATTTTACATATTTGTTTAAATTCAGTTCAACCGAAAATTTCATTTTTCCACCTCCTCCATCTATATTCAGAATTTGATTAAATTCAGAATATCGTTCACCTTTTTGTTCCTAATAAAAAGAGATACACTTTTATTGGGTCTTGACAGATTTTATTTAGTATCCAAAATCCTCTTTTAATCCAATTAATATGTCAGCAAAATGAAACAAGAATTCCAAACAATCAAACAGGAATTGTCTCCACACAGTGGAGATCAAAACTAAAGAACAATTTATGAGCACTTTTCCAATTTTGTCAGTAACACCCACTTCAAATGTTATCACTCGATTGATTAAGCATTATCAGTGGTTATCAGCTGATACATTTGGGCCAGTAGGGGCCTTCTGCGCCTACTGGTAGGCTCAGAAGGCTGTTATCACCCATCCACATGGTTAATCAGCTATACTAATAGAGAAGACTCCAGATCCAGGTCTGTTTTTACATTACTGTGATGGTTGGGTTTAGGGTTAGGGTTGGGGTAGACTTTAATAAAATACGATTGATGGGAAATTTAATAAATAATATAAATTACTTTTGTTAACTTCCAGCCACAGCCGTATGTGATCTATAGCTGATTAACCATGTGGATGGATGATTACAGCCTTCTGAGTCTACTAGTAGGAGCAGAAGACCCCTACTGGCCCATATCTATCAGCTGATAACCACTGATAACGCACATTCAATTAAGTGATAACATTCAATTCGGCTGTCAGAAATAATGCAAATTTAATTTAAAATCTAAAGGAAATTTGGTTGTGGCTATACCATGCTGATAGAACAAATGGTTACAGCAGTCAAAAACGTGAGGAAAGTGTACAGGTTTTTTCTTTGAATGACTTGAGGACATCACTAGTCGCTCAAACTGCTCTCACAGCTCATCTCTTTTTGTCTTTTCTACAGTTCAGTGGCTGTAGTGGGTTACAAAAATGTAAGTTTGTCACCATGCATGTTCCCATTCTCAATCAGGTTTAGATCAGTACTTTGAGCTGCCATTTAATTTTCAATATGAAGAAGATTTTTATTCTCTAAAAGTGTGCAGCAGATTTTCTCTAAAAGCAAACATGCAAGCATGTGAACTAAAGTCACTGTGGTATGTGTGTGTGTAAAATGAGCCCACAGAGGTGACGGAGCCTGCTATGAAAAGCTATACTGAAGAATAACTGATGAGAAGCTATGCTGTAGAATAACCGAATATGTAAAGCACTGATTATATATGTTAAATACCTATATGAAGCTATATTTCTGATAGGATTTCAGGAGAATAATTGATATATTATTAAGTTAATGTACAATCATGACAATGGATGAAAACACTTTGGGGAATGTGGGGGCTTTGCTTGCATTGTAGAGTGTGCAGGACCAAGAATAACATGACCACCTAAACATATATTTGACCTTTCAGTAAAGTAAAAACTTATCCAAAGATGGTCCAAACATGGAAGTTAAAAATGAGAACACACAGAGGTGGGGCAAAAATCTGTATAAACCAGGATGGCAGAAAACAAACTCTTCAGATGGTCTAGGGCAGGGGTGTCCAATCTCGGTCTCCTGCATATTTTAGTTTCAACCCCAATTAAACACACCTGAACCAGCGAATCAAGCTTTTTCTAGGTATACTAGAAACATTCAGGCAGTTGTGTTGAAGGAAGTTGGAGCTAAACTATGCAGGACACTGACCCTCCAGGACTGAGTTTGGACACCCCTGGTCTAGGGGAGACTTAAGGTTGTCCTGAATGGCTGTTTTCAGACATCTCACCTTTATATTTCAATAAAGTCTATTTTCTGGTATTCAAAACCTACAGTCTGATTGTGGTTAATGAATGGAAAGGCTGGGTAACTATGACAATTACTAAAGATACTGCTTTTTGCATTGTGATGCTGTGTAAAATTATTAGCCCTCCTGTGAGATTTGAATACTTAGCGTTGTTGCTAAGTGCTGTCCCCTTAGGAAATACCTTTTCATTAAAACATGTATATGACATGTCTTGTTTTGACTGAACTAAGAAATGAGCCAGATTTGTCAAAGCACATGACCTGTACATGTTCTGTATCTTTGCTATATTATTAAGTTAAGTTTGTCTATGTGTGACAGTAAGAGTTGCTGTCATGGCAGGTGATGGGTCTCCGAGTGCTGGCCTGTCATCCTGAGCTGTGCGTGATTCAAACAAAAGTACATCCTTAGTGTCTCCTAATCATCAGGGACAAAAGGAAACTCCTTTTGACAAATATGCCTTGTCACATCTTTTCCCCTAACAGAAGTGCAGCCAACATTCAGGAGTTTGACGTAGATGCTGCTAATACTGCCGAGTGCCCTCTGGATGAAAACATATTAGTGACGCTTGCAAGGTACCTCACATACAATGCTTTAGGGATATTTTTTCAGATGCATGCCCATGAACTCGTTTAAAAATGAATTTGTGAATTCATTTAAAATGATAATATGGCTCATTTAGAAATCTATGAATTCATAACTGCCAAAAGGGAGCCTTAAGGAAGACTTGAGTGCAATAATAAAAAAAACGGCCCTGGAGGTTGAAATGACAAGTTGAGAAATGACAAGTGCCATACAGCAAAACTTCAGGACTTCCTGTGATGTCATTAATAAATATTGATTTTAGGTGTTTAAAATTTTGTCGTCTCTTAAATACTTTTAACATTGGGCTTGTCCAAGTACCCCAGATGTCTTCATTGCACTTGACCTTGTTTGCTTAAATAACATATTTCCTGTATTTGACTCAAGTGTTTAAGTGGACTTGAAGAAGGCAAAAAAATAAGAAAAAAATATTGCATAAACAAATAAATATCTTTAGTAAAAAATGTATATACATTTTGTCACCTTGGAATTATAAGGTTCTATCTGCATTCTGAATGATTTTGAGATATTGAGCTTCAAAGTTTTTGTATTCCATAGCAAACAGTACGTGTGTAACATTTGTTTTTTAAATAAAAAGTCTTAAAATGTAAACAACTTATAAAAAAAACATCCCATAATGTAAATAAGTTGTCATTAAATAAGAATATGTGAGTAACTCAATTTTGACAAAAATGTCAGATAAAACCTTATAATTCTAAGGTGACAATATATGTTTGTGTGTGTGTGTGTGTGTGTGTGTGTGTGTGTGTGTGTGTGTGTGTGTGTGTGTGCGTGCGTGCGTGCGTGCGTGCGTGCGTACGTGCGTGCGTACGTGCGTGCGTGTGTGTGTATATATACAGTTTTGCATTTTAAATTATAAAATATAATTATCATTTACAGGAAAGTTAGTAGATTGCGATAGATGCAATTTTTTTTGTAGTGATCATAACTCACTGTCTCAGTCAGGTTGTAATAAAAACATTTCCATGGGCTATGCATGTACCTCTGCATCATGAATGAGCAGAAATATTTTGATAGAAGATTCACTCAAGCTGAAATGTTTCATCTGTGTCTTTGGCACTTCCAAATGTCAAAACTGGAGAAACCACTACAACTTTATTTCATCATAGTCATGGGATATATACATATATATACAGTTGAAGTCAGAATTATTAGCCCCTCTGTTTATTTTTTCCCCAATTTCTGTTTAACGGAGAGAAGATTTTTTCAACAAATTTCTAAACATAATAGTTTTAATAACTCATCTCTAATAACTGATTTATTTTATCTTGCATGATGACAGTACATTATATTTGACTAGATATTTTTCAAGACACTTATATTCAGCTTAAAGTGACATTTAAAGGCTTAACTAGGTTAATTATGTTAACTAGGCAGGTTAGGGTAATTAGGCAAGTTATTGTGATGATTTGTTCTGTAGACTATCAGGAAAAAAAATTAGCCTAAAGGGGCTAATAATTTTGACCTTAAAATGGTGTTTAAATTAGAAACTGCTTTTATTCTAAGCAAAATAAAACAAATAAGACTTTCTCCAGAAGAAAAAATATTATCAGACATACTGTGAAAATTTTTCTTGCTCTGTTAAACTTCTGTTAATTTCTAAAAAAGTCAAAAAAATTCAAAGGGGGGCTAATAAAACTTCAACTGTATATATATATATATATATATATATATATATATATATATATATATATATATATATATATATATATATATATATATATATATATATATATATATATCCCATAATTCATATTGAACCTTCACCCCAACACTGAGGTACGTTCAGTACAACAAGAATAAGCAACAAATGTCCAGTACTGTCATGGCAGAAGTGTATTGTCGCAATCATCTACAGAACTAAAAAGTAGTTTATAATACAAAAAAAATCTAATAATGAAAAAGAAAACTTTAGAATTAGGAAATTGTGCATTAAACTTTAAAAGGTTAAGCCCAACCCTCTCCTAAATCAACAGAAAAACATTAATTGTGCCCAATTTGGACTAATTGTATTTGTTGTCAAAGTACATAAACCATGTCGTTACCGTAAATGCTTTTGTTATGTTAAGACCACAGTAAAATTAGACAATAAAATATGCATGAAATCCTCTAGAATAGATCTGCATCTTAATGTGCCTTGTGTGTACAATAAAACTGCCCTAGACATGCAAATTTCAGCATAATACATTATAACCACTTTCAAATGTCCAAGCTGGACATTTGAAAACTACTACTACTACTACTACTACTACTACTACTACTACTACTACTACTACTACTACTACTAATAATAATAATAATAATAATAATAATAATAAAAAGAAAACTTTAGAATTAGGAAATTTTGCATTAAACTTTCAAAGCCCAACTCCCTGCTAAAACAACAGAAAAAACAATAATTGTGCACAATTTGGATTGACTATCCTTGTCATGAAAATGTTTTTGCTATGTTGACATCACACTAAAATTAGACAGCAAAATGAATTCTCTAGAATACATCCTCATCTAAATGTGCCTTGTGTGTAGAATAAAAACTGCCCCAGACATGCAAATTTCATCATAATATATTATAACATGGCTCATAACACTGCATATGTTCTGGAGCTGAGGGGGAGTTGAATACACCAGCAATAACGACCTAACCAAATGCTCATTCAACAATCATCACCATCATTGAACAATCGAAACCTGAACCTGTGACACTAAGGTGTGTAAGAATCCTTGAACATTCGGTGCCATTTATCTTCATATCATGAGGCCTGAAACGCATCATACAAGCGATCATGAGGCCACGGAGGGGAGAGGTGATGCCTTTTGCTTATAGGAGCGGATGAGCGATGTGTGAAATGGATTTTTGTGCTCTGCTGTGCTCCTTTCACACTCTGGGCTATCATAAGCTCCGCTAATTCAGCTGCATTGCCTCAGCCCACGTTAATTATAGACTCATTGACAACAGCTCTTACTTTCGGTGCAATCTACCCACCGTGCAGGCTTATTGAGGGTCGACTGAAATGAGATGGAGTTTTATGAAAGCCCCCAGAAACTGCAGCAACGGCCTAAAGCAGTGCTGATGATAATTAGATCCCGTAGCAGAGCTGGAAAATGAAGTTAACGCTTTACTTGAACCCTGTGGTCATGAGACATGCCAAGGATCGTCAACTTTCTCTTGTCATAACATCGTTATATAAATGTCTGAGCAGCTCAAGTCACCGTGTGAAATATTATGACAGGTGACAGGCCTTACTGCTTTTGTCATGAATAAAGCTCAAAAATGTCAACACGTACTAATGCTAGAAAGGAATGTATTATGCATTTTCACATTTGCTTGCGATACATGTTTACATGTTTCAAGAGTTCACACTTAGATATTGCTTGATAATATTCATAGATATATACACTCAATATTGCATACGGACCCTAAGCATGCGTCAATAGCGCCGTCATTCAACCGCAGTTATTCAAGACTAAAGCCAACATGAAGATGCTGGACTTTTGCGCAGTCTACGGATGTAATAACGAGCAAACAAAGAAAACGAAGCACAATGGCATAACATTTTATATAAGATTTAGTTTTTTACGTTTTTTTTGTATGTTGCAAAATTTTGTGCTTAACAAGTATTGATAATAATACAGTTTCTTATTCTACTGACCATAAGGCAAAGTTTCATCAACTCGCACTAAATACTAGGCTTATGCTAGTTTTGTTGAATAAAATCATCAAACAATGTAAATGAAATCTGACAACAAGATGCTGCGGTGCCATAAACTTGTACTATTGTCAGCTAAGTGAGCGAGTCGTACATAACGGAGATTCATTCACAAACTAATCACTCCCTCCGATAAAATGAGAAGTGAAATCAGGAGAGGGTGTGCGTTTCAGGACACGGATTAGATTTTACCTTGAAGAGGTAGGGAGGATAATACATTTGAATGCACACAAACACATGCTCTTTGTCGGCAATGCCCGTGCGCTCACTTATCTATCGATGTAGAAAAGTGATGTAAAATTATAATTTTCGTAATTTAAAAAAATATTTGCATACTGACCACCAGGAAAACTCCCGATCATAGATGTATGTATATATCTCTGGCTCTGGATGGTCAGTCCTCCACTGCACCTTGGTGCCACATTCATTTCAAAGGAGCACTACCCTGTACTAAAATGGTGGCTCTATTGACGCAATTTTTCTAATAGACAACAATAGTGTAGGCGACATCTAATGTAAATATCTATGGATAATATTAGCAGGTTTGGCATGCTGTGCCCAGAGAGAACCCTGAGCTCGGAGATAATTGAGCCCAGGGCTTCCGCCTGGTCGATGAACATGTAAGTGGACATGAGATCAGGTAGTTCTCGAGAGCTCCCCTTGGTAAAGGAGGAAAAGGGGGAGATGGGGTATATGGGGGGATTCTTCAAAAAATTAAGATAAGGGAGTAATACTAGACGGGCTATTTATAGTGAGTTTTGGTTAATCCTATTGGCTTACTAATGATTATAGATGGGAGACCAGCCATGATCAATCATATCACGTGCTTATCTTTAGTTTGTGAAACTTCACTTAAAGAATTTTATTTATATATAACATAATATAATAATTTATATAACATTTACAGCAACAACTACACAAACTTTTGTGGTGCGCTCGTTTAAAAAAAAAATAAAAATGTTATTAATTTTTTCAACAGAATAACAGTGGTACTGGTATTTCGTTACAACAAGTACAGCAATTTTTGTTCAACATTCAAATGCATACACATGCTTGAAAGCAAAGACAGAAATAAAATGAAATTATAAAACCAAATTTAGAAAGACACAGTCACTGAGTACCCTAAAGAAAATTCCAGAGCGAGGACCGAATGTGCCAGAACACCTCAGATCGCTGATAAAAATCGTAGGTTATTTTTTCCAGTGGTAAATGTGTGGTCGCCTGACTTCAGCCACATATGGACTGAAGGTACCTGAGCAGTTGACCATAATAATAATATACACATATACAATGTATATACAAAATATACATATATACAATGTATATACAAAAATTTAATATACATTCTTTATCACAATCAAGACACAGTTCCACTGTACAATTCAGAAGGTATACCTTTGGGGACAAAGCAAAAGATTTTCCAATTATTTTTGAATAACTTTGTGAATCTTTTTCCAGTACATTTTGTCACAGTCCCAAAATACATGCATCACTGCCAATGTCTACCTTACATTTGAAACAACTGAGAACAGTTCGGGAATATTTGCGCTCAGTATTTTTTGTGTTTGAAAATAATTCAACCAAAAAAAAACTGTACTTTTGAAAATGATTAGAATCATTTAGACTCATATAAGATCACATAAGCTGCTAAATTGCATGTTTTGTCCCAATAGTGCCTGTTATTAAATACTTTTGCTTGTGCATGAAAATGTAATAATGGCTGAATGTGAAAAATAAATGCAATAACTGCATATAAAACAATGTATGCATTGTTCAAAAGTTAGGATTGGTGAGATTTTTTGTATTGAAAGAACTTTTACACTGAATTAACGGAAGAAAGAATACAGTAAAAAGCTTTAATATTGTGAAATATTATTACAATGTTTTCTGTAATTGCAAAACTTCCATTCACCAGAAATGATTCTAAAATGGTGATTTGGTATAGGTCGCAGTATCCTTTTTTAAGTGCTGAAAAAGGCAGAATCGGGCTTCCACATGAAAATAAACTCATGTATATGCTTTGTTCTAGTAAAAAATAGAAAGCAAAGCATTTCATTCCCTCACAACACTCTATCAGTTGTCAGAAAACACATACATACAAACATGCAGCTTATGTTTTGAGTAAAATCTGATGCTTGATACATGTTTAAAGATTATTTACATTTACACCAACAACTACACAAACGATGAGGTGTGCTCAGTATTTTTTTTGTTTGAAAATATTTCAACATAAAAATTTACTGTAGGTTTGAAATTGATTAGAATCATTTAGACTCATATAAGATCACATAACCTGCTAAATTGCATGTTTTGTCTCAATGGTGCCTGTATCTTTCACTTGTGCATGAAAATGTAATAATGGCTGACTGTGAAACATAACTGCAATAACTGTATATATAATTATGTATGCATTGTTCAAAAGTTTGGCCTAGTGAGATTTTTTTTGTATTGAAAAAACTTTTACACTGAATAATTGAATAAAGAATATAGTGAAATGCGTTAATATCATGAAATATTATTACAATGTTTTTCTGTAATTGCAAAGCTTCCATTCACTAGAAATGAATCTAAAATGATTTGCTAAAAGTCACAGTTACCTTTTTTTTAAGCCCCGAAAAGGCATAAACGGGCTTCCATGTGAAAATAAACACATGTATATGCTTTGTTCTTGTAAAAAAAAGAAAGCAAAGCATTTCAGTTGTCAGAAAGCAAAACATACGCTGCATGTTTGAATGTATGCGAGTGAAATCTAACACTCTGATGCAATATAAAATATCAATCATTTCACGTCAGCCTTCGGGATCAAAGTAAAGGTGTCCAATATTTGAGAGGCAATGTATTACACTTATCTTTTTGGCATATTGATTTTTAGCTGGAAAACCAAACTCATGTTTCCTGAGGTGTGCTTTGCTTCAGTCACATTTGTCTTCATCCATGTCAGAAGCTGAGCAAATGAGAACACAGCAAGCAAACATATCTGCCAGATTTCTCTTCTTGCCAAAGGAATATGCCTTAAGGTGTGAAATTCTTGTCCGAATATTTCATGTAAAAAAAAAAAATTAAAATACACACTGTGTCTTCACATTGTGTCAATCACGTTACACACTGCCGCAGAAAATTTTGCATATTTTTTAATATGCATTGTCGGCAGCTAGCACTCTGCAACTCTCACATGGTCACCCACTGAAGCTAAGCAGGGCTGCACCCGGTCAGTACCAGGTTGGGAGACCACATGGAAAAGCTAGCTTGCTGCCGGAGGTGGTGTTAGTGACGCCAGCAGGGGGCGCTCAGCCTGTGGTCTGAGTGGGTCCTAACACCCCAGTATATTGATGGGTACTCTATACTGCTCAGTGAGTACCGGATGAGACGTTAAACTGAGGTCCCGACTCTCTGTGGTCTATAAAAATCCCAGGATGTCCTTCGAATAAGAGTAGAGGTTTAACCCTGGCATCCTGGCCAAATTTGCCCACTGGCCTCTGTCCTCACTCTGTCTCCTCTACTCATCAGCTGGTGTGCGGTCTGCCGCAATATGGCTGCCGTCGCGTCATCCAGGTGGATACTGCACACTGGTGGTGGATGAGGAGATTCCCCCCAATGTGTAAAGTGTTTTGAGGGCATATACAGTTGAAGTCAGAATTATTAGCCCCCCTGAATTATTCAGCCCCCTGTTTATTTTTTCCCTAATTTCTGTTTAACGGAGAGAAGATTTTATTAACACATTTCTAAACATAATAGTTTTAATAACTCATTTCTAATAACTGATTTAGTTCATCTTTGCCATGATGACAGTAAATAATATTTCACTAGATATTTTTCAAGACACTTTTATACAGCTTAAAGTGGCATTTAAAGGCTTAACTAGGTTAATTAGGTTAACTAGGCAGGTTAGGGTAATTAGGCAAGTTATTGTATAATGATGGTTTGTTCTGTTGACTATCAATAAAAGTTATAGCTTAAAGGGGTGTGTGTGTGTGTATGTGTGTGTGTGTGTATTCATACCTTTCTGCGAGTCTGTTAAAAGTCCCATGAAATTAAAATAAAGTTTGTTTAGATGTTAGTACCAGTATTGTTAGTTTTTAAGATATCTATAAGCTAGTGTGCTCCAAAACAGTGACAAAATAGAAGATATAAAACTGATATAAGCATGTAAAGCTTGTAGTTTGTCACTTTCAACTTAATGGATCAACGTTTTTATTCACGTCACCTCATACTTCAGTTTCTCATCAAATCATAACCAATCATATGCTCTCTAGTATCGGATATGCCCCGCCCCTTCAAGGCGCTTCTTATTTGCTTTTCATTTGATGCACTTGAGCTCAACCACTAGCTGTGTCCGATTACAGAGGCTGCATCCTCCGAAGGATGCATTCAAAGGGTGCTGCATCATCGTAGCGTGACAAAGGCTGTCTCATTTCAAAAAAATTTGAAGGCTCCTTTGAATGCAGCCTCAAAATGTGGCCTCATCTCACGAGAAAACATAAGTATTTTACGTTTTGTCAGTTTATTGGGTAATTTGTACAAATTTGTACAAGTTCAGTCATACGAAAATGTATGATTTTAAAAAGGAGGCATGGCACCAAACCCCACTCCTAAACCCAACCGTCATTGGGTGATGAGCAAATCGTACTACATTGTATGAATTAAATCGTACAAATTTATAAGAATTAGCCACTAAATTAAAAAGTTACAAATTGCCAGGAGATTGCGTTGGTCCATCATTTCCCAGGTAATGAAGGATACAAACGATGGATCCTTTGCAGTCTCAAACATCCGAAGGTTCATTGCACGCTGATAATGGTAGGACATTTTTAAAAGTAAGCTCCGAATTAAATATATGAATTAGGTTTTATTATACTTGGATATCTAAACACAAGTTTAAAAACAAAAAGAGTATGACATGGCTTACTAAAGAGTCATTTTATAGACAGTTTACATTTTTATGTGTACATGTATGGATCAAAGGAAATATATTTCCTAGATCGTCTCATTTCAAAATGCTTGGTCCGACCTGTGTGGATTTCGAAGAACTCACCTTTGAAGTCTGCATCCTTCAGAGGATGCAGCCTCTGAAATGAGACTGAGCTACTCTTACTGGCAGAGCTGTGATAAAACAAAATGCTATTGGCTGTTTTTTTTTTAAAGGGGAGGAGCTACATTATGTCCCACCCTCTTTTCATGTTTCGGTTGTGTAAGGCTTGAAGCTTACTCTGCTATTCTGAACCAATAATCGAAAACAGAAAGCAGTTGAAGGATGGCATGTTTAAAATAAAAAATTTTATTTGACTCCATTGTAATTAATCTGACTCCATTAAAATTGTAATCATCATTGATAAAGAGAATCTCAACGCCTTAAAGCAGGCAAAGTTTTTTATTAAGCTATATGTTTAAATATACAGACAGTAAAATTAAACAAACTAACATACTGTAAAGGGCAACACGGTGGAGCAGTGGGTAGCTCAATCGCCTCACAGCAAGAAGGTTGCTGGTTCGAGACCAGGCTGGGTTAGTTGGCATTTTTGTGTGGAGTTTGCATGTTCTCCCCGTGTTGGCGTGGGTTTCCTCCGGGTTCTCCGGTTTCCCCCACAAGTCCAAAAAACATGCGGTATAGGTGAATTGGGTAAGCTACATTGTCCGTAGTGTATGTGTGTGAATGAGTGTATGGATGTTTCCCAGTGATGGGTTGCAGCTGGAAGGCCATCCGTTGCGTAAAACATATGCTGGATAAGTTGGCGGTTCATTCCACTGTGGCGACCGCAGATTAATAAAGGGACTAAGCCAAAAAGAAAATGAATGAACGAATGAATGAACATACTGTATACTGTATGCACTGCTGTGTAACAAAGACACAACAAACGCATCGGCATGCGGGAGAAGCAGAGTAAAAGCCATTCTCCCTGATCAACAGTTACCTTTCCTTCTTATACCCTGAGCAAAGCATTGTCAAACATGAGTGAAATAACAACTACCAAAACCAGCTAAACATGAGAGCAAAGTTGAGGAGATAAAGTGGGGGAGAAGTATATTACCATACTTTCCTAAGGCCATGACTCAACTATGGTAAATATATTGTATATTGAAATACAATCAATCGATGTCTCAGTTGATTTCATCACTACAACACTTAAGTCATAAACTGTCAAATGACACCAAACATGACAAAGTTAAATGAAGGAAGATCACAAGCAGATAAATTGTGTATGGTGAAATGCACATGGTTACTGTAAGCAAATGGCAGAGATGTCTATTTGAGCTGTGGTGAACTCTGCCACACCAGGAGGACTCATCCCATGCTTGGAATGTCTCGTTAGTCCTTCATTAGCATAGAAGGAATAGCATATAATATTTACAGTTGAGATTACGTCAAACGTTGAATAAAAATGCACATTTTAAAGCACTGCAGGACCTTTAAGGATCAGTTGGTTCTCTGAAACTGGTGGTCTTCTTTTTAATATATTTCTCCAGAATCCCTAGCAAAACATCAAACTGAGCCTCTGGCATCCTGAAGTAAACTTTTTGAGTGGCAGCTTCTTGATAAGAAGATATTTCCTCTTTCTTTTTCACGGTTAAAGAAAAGAGAGAACGACAAAATCATTCTAAATGCCTGATTTTATTAATTTTTTTACGCAAGTTAATTAATATACATCAGGCTCGGTGTGGAACAAACATGTACACAAATCTGGACCTTTAGTTTTTCCAAAACGACTCAGAGGACATACTGAAAGTGGCACCAAAGTAATAAACATATCTACAGACACATTATGAAGCTGCCCTGGCCTTAAAAACACTTAAAAGGAGATGAAGTTTCATTGTTTATAGTCCTTAAGTTCCTTAATCTTGCTTTGGTGGGCAATAGTGATTGTCCAGTCTGCTTTTCTTCCATTAGCTCTGTGATTGAAGTCCTTGGTGTGTCCGTCATGGTTGATGAGCAGCCTCTGGCTTATGAAGGACCATCTAGTGAGGTCTCTCTTTAATTAACTCAATGACCAAGAGCAGAGGAGCAGAAATCCTCATCAGAATCCTCAATAAAATAACGCAGGACTGACAAAACAGCTGCATAGATAATTATGTTTTCCCAATCTTCCCGCTGAAGGCCTATTGGCACAGAAGGGCCTTTCTGTTCTATATTTTTGGTCCAGATTCAAAGATGTTTTGTCTTTGTGAGATGGGAAGACGGCGGTTAAGTGTCCCTTTGTTGTTGTTTCCTAATAGCCTGATGTCTGAGGATGCTTCACTCTCTCCCTGGATTTAAGGTTGATCTTGTCTGACCCCAGACATTCTGTTTTTGTCTGCTGGTAAAATTGAAAGATTTATAACATCATAACAGAGCTGTTGTATTTATTCGTTCATTTATTTTTTTTACTATTGTTAAAACTGCTTAAGGCATGAAACATTTAAAACGGTGGAGGGGAAGGGCTTCAAAATTTACCCCTAAGAAATGAGACACCACTACAGCACCTGCACACGTCATCATACTGTATGTCATTGCAATTGCGATTTTTTTGGTTTCTATCTTCAGGAAATCATAGAAGGCATATATTATGTTATCATAACAATCTAATGTGGCAATAAGATCGTAACTATACTGCGCATTTACACAGTGGCCATATTCAACTATGTAAACACACAAAAAAAACAACATTAACATTTTACCACACTGTAAAAAGCTCATTCCCAGCCAATAGACTTTTCTGACAGGGTATTCGAGTGTCAGAATGTTGTGGAACTGCTAAACAGGAATTATTATTAGGGATTATAGATAGCGAAATTTAGAGGTTTTATTTTAGCGTTTAAATTTTTTTTAAGCATGAAGGTAAAACATGAACGCGGTTATGAATATAATAAATCATGTGCTTGTTTGTTGTAAAACAAATACTAATTTGTGGATCTCCTTACTTCCGGGTGCAGCTCTCCTGCCGTTGTGGCTGGTGTATTCTGGGAAATTTTCTTACCCCTTGGTTTTGAGTTTGGTCCTGAAAAATCTCAGCTTGAAGGGCTCTCTACCCCTTCCCCTTAGCCCTACGCCTTCAAGCTAAAGAGAATTGGGACAAGGGGAAGGGCTAAGGGGTAGAATTGGAATTGGGCCTTACTGTGATGACACCATTCATTAATACTGGTCTAATTGTGAACGATTAGTATTATTACATTGAAAAAACACCTTTGTACTACTCTTCTAAAATGACTTTGTTAGGGTGTTTTCACACCTGCCTTATTTAGTTCGGCTGAATCGCACTAGAGTTAGTTTTTCCACTTGGTGCGGTTCATTTGGGCAGGTTTGAATGTAGCAATGGCACTCGAGTGCGCACCAAAAGCGGACCAAAAAAGCATACAGAGACCTCCTTGAAGAGGTGGTCTCGGTACGCTTTCAAACGAACCCATTTGCAATGCATTAAAACATTGTTTTTTTCAGCTGCAGCCACGCCTTATTCTCAAAATGTATAGTTTGTCTGAAGTGATGTATACAAACTATACAGTATAGTATACTATGACCAGGGATACAATCAACCAGAGCAGTCGTCCCTCCATAGTAAAAAGCGACATTTTGTTTCTGCCAGTTGGTTTACTTGTGGGAGTTCCGTTGACATTTTCCCGCACGTTAATACTGACCAATCGAAAAGTAGTTTAAGAAATACTTTCAATAACATCTGGCCAATGAGTGATGTGTATTTTGTCACATGACTGCATTTTGATTCTTTTCAACTGGTTCGGACCAAAGCAATCAGTGTGGTGTAAAAAGGACCAAAAAAACAGCAGAAAAATGCTACAGTGTGTCATTTGTTGCCCCTGGTCTGGACCAAATGAACCGAACCACAGATGCGAAAGCACCTTAAAGTTACTTTTTTGTTTGTTGTTTTTTTATTGAGTTTCTTACTTATTTGTCTATTTTTGGTCAAGCAGTGAAAATGATTAGCAACAAATTCAGAGCAGTAGCAGTGTGTTGTTGTTTCAGTACGAATAACCAAATTTTAATGAGCTGGTAGAGTCAATCATTTAAAGACTCACTCTTAAGGGAATCATTTGACCTACAGTTTTTGACGATTTTGACTAGCTTTGCGCATTTTGCAATATCACTTTAAAAATCTGATGCCAAGATGTGCATATATTTTGAAATTACAGATAAAAATGTATATGCACAACTGAGTATATACACACTCTCACTTTATTAGGTACATCTGTCCAACTGCTCATTAACACAAATTTCTAATCAGCCAATCACATGGCAGCCACTCAATGCATTTAGGCATATAGACAGGGTCAAGACGATCTGCTGCCGTTCAAACCGAGCATCAGAATGAGGAAGAAAGGTGATTTAAGTGACTTTGAATGTGGCATGGTTGTTGGTGCCAGACGGGCTGGATTGAGTATTTCAGAAACTGCAGCAGCAATAGATTGCATCGGATGCCACTCCTGTCAGCTAAAAACAGGAAACTGAGGCTAATGAGTTTCGATTTCTGCTGTGGCATTCAGATGGTCGGGTCAGAATTTGGCATTAACAACATGAAAGCATGGATCCATCCTGCCTTGTATCAACAGTTTAGGCTGGTGGTGGTGGTGTAATGATGTGGGGGATATTTTCTTGGCACACTTTGAGCTCATTAGTACCAACTGAGCATCGTGTCAACACCACAGCCTACCTGAGTATTGTTTGGGACCATGTCCATCCCTTTATAACCACAGTGTACCCATCTTCTGATGGATACTTCCAGCAGGATAACCTGCCATGTCATAAAGTGTGAATCATCTCAGACTGGTTTCTTGAACATGAAAATGAGTTTACTGTACTCAAATGGCCTCAACAGTCACCAGAGCTCAATCTAATAGAGCACCTTTGTAATGTGGTGGAACAGGAGATTCGCATCATAGATGTGCAGCCAACAAATCTGCAGCAACGGCGTGATGCTGTCATGTCAATAGGGACCAAAATCTTTGAGGAATATTTCCAGTACCTTGTTAAATCTATGCCACAAAGGATTAAGGCAGTTCTGAAGGCAAAAGTGGGTCCAACCCTGTACTAGTAAGGTGTACATACAGTAGGATAATCAAAATTGCCCTATTTCCATTAAATAACACTATTCTATTATCTTCTATATAAACTAAGCATAACCAAAATGTCAAAGCACAAAACAAAATAAAACAAATGTAAATAAATACAATTAGATTTAACAACTCATGCATGGGAGTCAGTTGTTTTGTTCTTGAATGTCCATTTTGAATTGCATTATAGGAACTTGATCTCAGCTCTAACAACTTTTACAGCTTTTACTAAGTGGCTTATATTGGTATTTTAAGTAGTTAGAGAACACCGATTCTCAGGTTTAATTGCATAAATTGTTGCATAAAATACAAGTAATGAGCTGGCAGTTGTTGTTCTGTTATTGTATGTACTGTATATATAATTGGATTTGTGTCATACATATGTCCCTCCCTGATAGTGTGGCTACTAATATCCTCTTCAGCCAGGATAGTATAGCAATGTCCTTTACATGAAGACCTCAGTGTTGAACCACAGACAGAATCTGAGCTGAAGGAAAGACTCTGCTTATTTCAAATCCCAGGGTCTTACGGTTATCAGCATAAAATGCACTCTATTGTCGGCCGGTGGCTTAGAGTCTGAAGGTGTGATATCGACCAGCGCAGTGTGACTTTGATGCGATGCTTGAACTTTTATCTCCTCAGCTTTTTTTTGGATGAGCTTTTCAATAAGGCTCAGTCTCACCTACGTGTAAGAGCAGAGGATGAGACAGAAAGAAGAGTAGTCTGCTCTTTATCCCTCTCTCATCGCTGAGTATCTGTACTTCACTTAAAACTGCCTTTTTGCTCTAATCCATTCTGGACATGCACACTCTATCTGTCTGGCTGTTTCTTATGCTAGACATTTGATATATTTTGGCTGTCTGGACCTCTGCCCGTTGAGTCTTTACTTACTAGCGTGTTCATTTTCAATATTTCGGTGAGTGTGAGCAATGCGCTGGACTTTTGGTGGCCTAAAAATGAGGTCTGCTAAAATCTACGCATCCCAGAGTAACATTCCTTGTCATTCCTCTGCCCTGGCGGTGACCCTGTCTGTGGTTACACATGAATGTATAACAGTAGGGCCAATCATCTAATGGCCCAGAGGGCAAATCCGGTCTGTTATTGATTTTGAATGAAATTAATTTTGAATGAATTGATTGATGAAATCAATGTCTGATAACAATGAGTTTAAAATTTGCCTTCAGTTAACATATTGATTCTCAACTGGCTTTGCTTGAAGACCCAAGCAAAGACAGTTGATGATTATATATTATGAAAGCCAATGCTGTAAAGTCACAATGTTCCAGATATTTTTAGGAAAACATGTTTAGGAGAACAGGTTTCTTCTTCTTCTTCTTCTTCTTCTTCTTCTTCTTCTTCTTCTTCTTCTTCTATTTTATCGTCATCATCATCATCTTCTTCTTCATCATCTTCATCATCAAATTCTTTTTACAAAAAACTGTTAGGTTTAATAAAAAAAAACATCAGGGCTATAAAGCTTGTTCTATAAATTTTTAAGGTTTATTATTTATTCATCAAAATCATCATCAATAACACTATCGTTGTCATCATCTTCGTTTTCTTTTTCCTTTTCTACTTCTAATTTTTTATCATTTTCATCACAAAATTGAGTTTAAATGTTTGTAAATGTCATAGTTGTTCTTACATTTTAAAGGTTTATTATTATTATTTATTCATTAAAACCATCATCATCATCATCATTATTAGCATTATCATGATCATCGTCAGCATCGTCATCATAATCTTAATATTAAGCATCATCAAAAAAGAAAAAAAATCTTTTTTTTTAAAACAGGGCTATAAAGTCATTATGATCCATATTTTTTTAATGGTTTATTATTATTATTTATTTATTAAAATCATCATAATTAACATTATCATAATTAACAATGTTAAACTTTCAACGCTAAGCGTGTTTTTTTCTGAAAAATTATTGATTCTCTTATTTTTTACTTGGATTCTCAATCAGGCCATGAAAGAAAGTATTTGAGGAGCTTTGGCTTTGCCTGCATTGCCTCTGTCCAAATGACATTTTTAGGCCATGAATTTTCCCATATGGCCTTATGGGTAATTGTGTATCTCACAATAGCAGGTTTGGTGAAATGGGGGCGCTCATGAGCCCTCTTAAGAAACCTGAAATGATAAATGAGGTTTTTAGGGACTTGTGGACTTTACGGATGTGTGCAAATGAAGGCCATGAAACCTCAGGTTCACATCAAGTGTGCCATTTGGGACAGAGCCTGCTTAATCATCCCACTTAAAGCAACAATTCACCCACAAATGAGAATTCTTTCATCAGATACTTGCCTTGTGTAATTCCAAAACTGTATGCCTGACTATTTTAGGAAACTGCATTTTGGTTTCCTTTCACCTCCATTGCGCTTTAATTTTCTTATCACTCTGAGCACTTTATTTTCACACACTGCAGATTGTTATAAGCATTATTTCCAGTTTGTCTGAAACACTAATTAAATTACTATTTCTACAAAGCTACTTCTTCTAAAAAACTCAGATTGGCTATTTGACTGCCTGACTTCATGTGTGTGTAAGAAATGCAACAACATTACAAATCACTGAGCTTGAGTTTTTTTTTATTTTATTGTGATTACACTTTAAATGTTGGGCAAGTCTGGAGCTGTGTGTTTCTGTTAGATAAAATACAGCGCTCAGCATATATACAGTTAAAACCAGAAGTTTACATAAACTGTATAAAAAGGCACATAACCATTTAAAAAAAGTCAGATGTAATGTGACTAAACTTTTTCTCTTTTAGGTAAGTTAGGATTATCACATTTGTTTCTGTTATGCTTAATAGCAGAATAATGAGAGAGATATTTTTGAGAAATTGTTATAACTTTTCTTGAAAGTCAAGTTTACATACAATAAGATTATTATGCCTCTGAAAAAGCTCAGATGATGGTGTCAAGGTTTTGGAAGTTTCTGATTGGCTAATGAACAACTTTTGAGTTAATTGGAGGCACAACTGTAAAATAGTATTTAAGGAAAACCTCAAACACACTGCTTCCTTGTGTGACAACATGGGAAAATCAACAAGCCAGAATCAACAAAAAAGCCAGATTACAATTTGCTAAATTACACTGGGAAAAAGACACATTTTTGGAGACATGTCCTGTGGTCTTATGGAACTAAGATTGAACTATTTGGCCATAATGACCAGTGTTACATTTGGAGGACAAAGGGGAAAGCTTACAAGACTAGGAACACCATCCCAACTGTGAATTATGGGGGCAGCAGCATCATGTTGTGGGGCTGTTTTGCTGCAGGAGGGACTGGTCCACTTCACTGTATAGATGGCATCATGAAGAAAGAACATTATGTAGAAATACTGAAGCAACATCTCAAGACATCAGCCAATTAAAACTTGGCCACAAATGAGTCTTCCAAACAGACCATGACCCTAAGCATACTGCCAAATTAGTTAAAATGTGCTTTAAGGACAACAGAGTGTTGTTTTGGAGTGGCCATCACAAAGCCCTGAATTCAATCCTATAGAAAATTTGTGGGCAGAGTTGAAAAAGCTTGTGCGAGCAAGACAGCCAACAAATCTGACTCATGCCGAGTTCAGACTGCATGATTTTCAAAGTAGTCGTGTCACAGATGTTTTCACACTGCATGACTATCTGGGTTAGCGTTCTGTCGGTGCTGTGTTTACACTGTAGGATGGATCGACGACAGGAGAGTTCATACTGGATGACTTTAAAATAGGAAGAATCACAGACAACTTTGTCTAAACTACGTCTCACAACCAAACAAACATGAGAAGTGACATGGAAACAACGCGAGATCACGTAATATATTTTTCGTTATTAACTACATGATGTAAACTGAAGGCTCTAGCTTTAGAAACTTGTGTTCCTCACCTGGCTTTTGAAGAGAATTAACAATCTCTCCTCAACTTTTTTTTGCTTTTTGACCTGATTGTCATATTGATCAGATGACACGTCAAACAGACACCGTGCTCCTGCCAAATTTACACTAGTTTTTCCTCCATTTCTTGGGTCTAAATAAACGGAAAATGAGCACTTTTAACTTCCCCTTAGCCTCCCGCTGGCCTGCAGGTACCTGTACAAGTAGATGCTGCTCTCTCATTGGCTGTAGGTGATCTTGATGTTATTTTCAATCAGAACACATTTCACACGGCATGATTTGAATCGCCGATAGCTCCAGATATTTAGCATGCCAAATATCTCACGGGTGTCGGCGACTCATCTGCGATTTTCTCAGATCGCGTCTTTGATAGTTCACACTGTGTGATTGTCACTCACGTGAACGAGCACTGATTTGCCTGTGATTTCAGGCATTTGTCGGCGATTTCTCAAAACCTGTCGGCGAGTCAAAATCAGGGCCAAAATCATGCAGTCTGAACATCAATTACACCAGTTCTGTCAGGAGGAATGGGCCAAAATTCCTGCAAACTACTGTGAGAAGCTTGTGGAAGGATACACAAAACATTTGACCAAAAATATGGAAATTAAGGAAATGCATGTGCACATTTGACTATCTAGAAATTAATAAAAAATTCTCAAAAAACATTCTCTCATTATTCTGGCATTTAGCAAATGTAAATCATTTAGGTAATCCTAACGGACCTAAAATAGTAAACAGTTAGTATGATTTACCATCAGACATTTAAAAAAAAATGGTTATGTTCCTTTTTTTAGAGTTTATGTAAACTTCTGGTTTCAACTGTATATTTATATATATATATATATATATATATATATATATATATATATATATATATATATATATATATATATAAATTTTCCCCCTTATACACCAGTGTGAATACTGATATTTTTGTTATTGAATTTCAAATAGGCTCAATTTGAAGGCCAAAGGCTTACGTTTTTCAGTTACGAATGGCCTACAGATGTTTTGCTTTTATATTTTACATTAGGCTATTATTTGTGCATGAACATATCTAGATATAGTAATAAACATACCCTTTGTTTGAAAACAAATTTTTTTGTCATAATTACTGCAAACTTATATGAGCGATAATATCATTAAATGTGGAGGGGGACAATATTTTCCAGGGGAAAGGGGGGTCTCAGGCAAAAAAAAAGTTGGGAACCACTGGTGTACTCAATTATGCTGAGCTCTGTAAATCCATATGCAGACCTTAAACATGAACACAAAAATATATATTACACATGAAAGAAAAAATGATGCTGGTGGAATGATCTTCCCATTTCCACAAGGACTGCTGATTCACTCAATCATTCAAGTAACAACTAAAAACCCATCTTTCAAGATCACTTGAACCCCTGTGAACAACCCCCCCCCCCCTCCCCTCATCACACAACAACCCAAAGTGAGTGTGCCTCACACAGGTGAGTGGGCTTTACAAATCACCTGTAGAAACCCTCTTCACTTTGCTCTCCAAAACAAACAAAAAAACTCTCCCTTACTCTAGCACTTAATTCTCTGAGCACTAACAGTTGCTTTGTATAATTAGCACTTCCTGTTTGTACTGCCTCTTTGTGTTGATTTTCTGACTGTCTCCTCAATTGTAAGTCGCTTTAGACAAAAGCATCTGCCAAATGACTAAATGTAAATGTAAGCAGTTTGATTTTAAAAACAGTTTAGAGATTGCTGTAAGGATCAAAAGCTGCATTTTTATACTGCCTTCAATACTGATAAGATTGTATAAATATATATATAAGCAGACTGTCATTCATTCATTCATTCATTCATTCATTCATTTTCTTTTCGGCTTAGTGCCTTTATTAATCAGGGGTCGCCACAGCGGAATGAACCGCCAACTTTTCCAGCACACGTTTTACACAGCGGATGCCCTTTCAGCTACAACCCATCACTGGGAAAAACAGACTGTCATATTTTATATATACAACATCTAAGCTGAACAACTGAATAAGCTCTTGCTACATTTTATGCTGTCTCATTCCTCCATATATTTAGTGTGCATCACCAACCTGTGGAAGTTGCCTCATTACGCTGTAATGTTACTTTAATTGGTCTTTTAATTTGGTTCTGTGGCATAGCCATCAGACGTGGCCGGCTTGGGGCAGTGCAGCCCTCTCACAGTTTCTCAGGTGGCAGTGTTTATTGCGCCCACCTATTTGCTTTCAATCTGTCAGCAGCAGGGCAGAGCGCAAAAGAGAGGAGCGGCATTTGGCAAGCCATCTTTCACATGACACCCAAACAGTGTGTCCCATCTGCCAGACAGGCGTCCGGGCCGGGACCAGCATTTGGCAGAATCCTGTCTGAGACGCAGTTTTCCCCCTCTCTCCCTTTCTTTCCCATTTGAGGAATGATTTTATTTTCTGTTTTTTTTGTTTTTTTTTGGGAGGGAGACTTCAGAGAGATGAGGTCGTGTGCTTGTTGCATGGCTGAACGAATCTCGGGGTTTTATCTATTTTCAGCTCCACTGAACTCCCAGGGTTTGCTTTTCTTTCCAGAGAAGGACACTTCTTTCTTTTTAAACAGTGTGAGTGGTTTTAAATGCTGTAGTTCAGTGGTTCGGATCTCTCTTTTCATTTGGGGAAGAAAAGAAAAGAGCAAACACAGAATTAACCCGAAGCGACAAGAGGACTTCAGTAAAATAAACTTCAAGGTTTAATCTAACTATGAGGGCTGAAGGGCACTCAATTAGTTATCATTTTCGCCTGCCACAACGCTAAACACAGCCATGCCCAGGCCCCTGCAGGCTGGTGGATGGAAACGTCCTAATTGGAGGGTGATTATCAGGTTGTCACCTGTCCTTATTAGAGGTGCGAGAGGCCTGCCTACCAACCACAGCTTTCCTGACTCACCCGCAGTCAGTGGGCCGCGCTTTGCCTGGAGCAGGATTATTTTCAACTGTCTGCACCTCAGGCTGGGTTTCACATCTTTCCTTTCAACAATCTCATTTGTGATGTGATGAGTCTGACATGAGTTTTTCTATGCCTAGCATGCGCTTTTAGGCATATACGCCTAAAAAAAGTGAGATTTCAGAGCATTATCATGTGAATTACCTCTCCACGCATCAGTATGGCCTGGTGACACACAGGGGTTAAACTTAAGCTCCGGTCAGATCACATGAATTTGTCACAATTTCGGCACGATTTCCTTGACGAAGGGTGTCGTGGGGATTCGTAAACAACAAATGGGCGTCGTGACACAAGATTCAATCGTTTCTTCTCGTGTAATGTGACATAGTTCACAACAACCGATACCATGCCTGCGACGCCTCATGACACCATCGCAGAAAGTCTAGCAAGTTTCATTTTTTTTCTGTTCCTCACGACGAGTTCCGTCACGTGGGTGACACTGTGCAATAGGAGGACATCATTTCTCAGTTATCTCAGCAGGTACTGCCCTTAATGTGCTGGTCAGGAAATTAAAAAATAGGCTGCATATTTACTTATGGGTGGGTCATGAGTGGATAAGATCAATCATTGTCTACCTTTTCTAAAATATTAAGGTGTTTTAAGCAATTTTTAGGAGTTCACACTTAGCTGATGATTGATTATAAAGCTTGTTTGGCATGCTGTCCCAGGAGAGAGTTCTGTCCTCATAAGATCCTCGAGCTAGGGGCTCCCTCCCATTTGCAAAGCGAGAGGGGAGTGAGAGCTCAGGTAGATCTCGAGAACTCCTCTGCTGTAGTAGCTAATCAACAGATAGTAATTGCTCTTAAGAGATAACTACTTACTAGGTGCATGTCTATGGTGCCAATTTGTATTAGTCAATTAACTTAAGTTGCATGTTTTTGGACGATGGGAGGAAACCGGGGAACCTGGGGGCATAGGGAGAATGTGTAAACTCCGCACAGAAATGTCAGCTGGCTTGGTATGGACTAGAAGCAGTGACATTCTTGCTGTAAGGCAACAGTACTAATCACATGTCACCCATCTAGGAAAGAAGGAGGAGTAGGGGTGGAAGGGGGATTCTTCAAAACGAAGATGGCTGTTATATGGAACTTAGGGTATTTATAGCGGCTTAGGAATCATCTGATTGGTAAATCATAAATTGGATAATGCGGGACCAGCCGCAAGCAATCATAAGCAAGTGATCCTCTCGAAATTAGTTAATAAATAATCTTCACTTATATGACAGACTGGCACAAATATGCAGACATCTCCATTCGCACATAGAGTTTCTGAGTTCTCTTTTACTTCCAACAGAGTTTGTTTTTCTGGGAACATGTTCAGTGCTGCGAATACATTGCAAAATTTGTCATTAATAGTGAAAACAGTTTAATATAGGCTTCTTTGAAACTGTGAATATTTCACTTGAATTTTATTTAGGCTAGATTATTTTTATTGGGGCTGCATGGTGGCACAGTGGGTAGCACGTTCGCCTCACAGCAAGAAGGTCGCTGGTTTGAGCCTCGGCTGGGTCAGTT
Source organism: Danio kyathit (assembly GCA_903798195.1). NCBI lineage: Eukaryota > Metazoa > Chordata > Actinopteri > Cypriniformes > Danionidae > Danio > Danio kyathit. The sequence continues at coordinate 35,699,356 of LR812530.1, forward strand.
GGCATTTCTATGTGGAGTTTGCATGTTCTACCCGTGTTCGCGTGGGTTTCCTCCGGGTGGTCCGGTTTCCCCCACAATTCCAAAGACGTGTGGTATAGGTGAATTGGGTAAGCTAAATTGTCCGTAGTGTATGTATGTGAATGAGTGTGTATGGATGTTTCCTAGTGATGGGTTGCAGCTGGAAGGGCATCCGGTGTGTAAAACATATGCTGTATAAGTTGGCGATTCATTCCGCTGTGGTGACCCCAGATTAATGAAGGGACTAAGGCGAAAAGAAAATGAATGAATGAATAAATATTATTTTATTTAACAAACCAACACAATCTCATGGCAATTTGTGTTTTGGCACATATAGCGGACTTGTTTTGAAGCGCTTCACCTCAAATGTTATTTGTTATTCTTGTTTATAGATAACTGACCAACAAAATATACATTAAAATTAGGATAAAAATTACAGCAAAGGAAATTATTTTCAAAAAGAGAATTTTTTTCCAAGAAAAATATACAAAATATATAATGGGTGGATGCTTTGTTTTGATCTGAGGAAAATAAGGATTGAATGAATGCTTCACTGTGACTGTTGTATCACAAATCTCAGTTATATATTTGCAATTTTTTTAATATGTTGTTATTTTAAAAATTATGTCTTGAGCATCTGATTTTCCTTGCTGCTGTTGGTGTGCTTTCATTTTCTCTGTCTCAAGTGACAAGTTTAGGCGAGGGAGTGTTTAATATCCAACCCATGGCAGGAAAATATACATTTAGATTTCAAAGAAAATATCTTAATATTAAAAGGAAACATAAGTTTGATTCTATCCGTGTAATAATATATGCCCTTAAATAATGTAGTTATTAGTTGTCCACAAGCATCAGTGTTTATTGAGATTGAAAAAAGAAACAGAAAATTTAAATTGACATAAGAAATATTGTTTTAGCAACAACATTTGTGACTGCTGTGGGAAATAACGCTCGTCGGAGACGTCATGGGATGACTGATCGTGACGGAACGTGTAGTTTGGCACATTTGTTACCCACGACAAGTGAAGATTTTATTAAGACAAATTCGCATAATCTGACATAGTGACTTTTGTAACTGACAATAAAAATCATGTGATCTGACCAGGGATTTACTTGTACGTCTGTTTGTCAAACATATCCCAGCATGGCCACACTTTAAAACTGTTTACATTGTTTACACTGTAAAAAATATTTGTCAATTAACAGGTTCCGTATTTTGTGATTCGCTTTTGATTTTGCGCTTACTTTTGGTTATGAATTGGATTATGTGACTTTAATCTCTGCTCTGTAGACTTTTGATGTTTTAGCAGTTTGAAACATTACATTGTATAAGAAATAATAGATAGAGAATTAAGTGCATAAAATGACAGAAAAGGCACGGGGGAATTATTACCAGCTTTTTGTACTGTAATTTAAAACATCATACCAGACAATATATTACTTCAAGCTAATAAAAATGTCAATAAAAGTCACACTTTAGAAAAGACAAACAAACTACATTTTTTATCATCAAAAGTTGCTGAAGGAAAGATCAGACTCCCATCATACAAAAAGCATGAATAAATGCAAAAAACATGAATCATAAAATACGAAAAACTGTTAATTTACTGTTCATTTAATTCACCTTTCGTGACTGAAAACATTTATGAATGAGGCATGTTAGAAACTTTTAAAATAGCATAACATGTGCATTTGTGCATTTTTAAGGTGTAAGGGCTAACGAAAATCAGTTTATTATATTCTGCTTCTTTGATTATCCTCGGCACTGCTCACAAGACTAATGCGCAACCACACAACAGCACAAAACATGCCCAATATCATTTTATGCGATCTATTATGTATTATCCATTAACAGGTCAAATCAAGTTCTTTTATAAAACAAATATATTTAATATTTAAACAAATATATTTAATATTTATTTAATATATATATATATATACATTCACCAGCCACTTTATTAATTACACCTTACTATAATCAGATTGGACCCCTTTTGCCTTCAGTATTGCCCTAATCCTTTGTGGCATAGATTCAACAAGGTACTGGAAATATTCCTCAGAGATTTTGCTCCATATTGACATGATAGCGTTACGCAGTTACTGCAGATTTGTCGGCTGCACATCCATGATGCAAATCTCGCTTAACACCACATCCTAAAGGTGCTCTATTGGATTGAGACCTGGTGACTGTGGAGACCATTTGAGTACAGTGAACTCATTGTCATGTTCAAGAAACCAGTCTGAGATGATTCACGCTTTATGACGTGACGCATTATCCTGCTGGAATTAGCCATCAGAAGATGGGTACACTGTGGTCATAAAGGGATAGACATGGTCAGCAACATTACTCAGGTAGGCTGTGGCGTTGACACGATGCTCAATTGGTACAAATGGGCCCAAACTGTGCCAAAAAATATCCCCCACACCATTATACCACCCCCACCAGCCTGAACCATTGATACAAGGCAGGATGGATCCATGCTTTCATGATGTTAATGCCAAATTCTGACCCTACCATCCGAGTGTCGCAGCAGAAATCGAGACTCATCAGACCAGGCAATATTTTTCCAATCTTCTGTTGTCCAATTTTGGTGAGCCTGTGTGAAATTGTAGCCTCAGTTTCCTGTTTTTGGCTGACAGGAATGACACCCGGTGTGGTCTTCTGCTGGTGTAGCCCATCCGCCTCAACATTGGACGCGTTGTGCTTTCAGAGATGCTCTTCTGCACCTCGGTTGTAACGAGTGGTTATTTGAGTTACTGTTGCCTTTCTATCAGCTCGAACCAGTCTGGCCATTCCAACCCCATTGCCAAAATCCCAGTAGATCAGCAGTTTCTGAAATACTCAGACCAGCCCGTCTGGCACCAACAACAATGCCACATTTAAAGTCACTTAAATCACATTTTTCCCCATTCTGATGCTCGGTTTGAACTGCCGCAGATCGTCTTGACCATGTCTACATGCCTAAATGCATTGAGTTGCTGCCATGTGATTGGCTGATTAGAAATGTGCGTTAACAGGCAGTTGGACAGGTGTACCTAATAAAGTGGCCGGTGAGTGTATTTTGTTTAATAATAAAAAAAGTAATTGTTGTGCGTGAAATATTTTGACATATAGCAAATATATCACGAGGTACTAAAGAGACAAATTTATATGCATTAAAATAAAATAACCTTCAACCTGGCGAAGATTTGCACCTGTCCATCCATTACACTCTTCTCCCTCTTCCCTGATCTGATCCAAAGGGACTCTAGGCAAAACAATCCCGAGCTCCTCATAAAATATGGATGTCCGATGTCTGCTACCATGTGACAGCCACTAAATCAAAACATCAGCCTGTCTAATAAATGAAAGAGACATCAGAAATATAGGAAAGACTTTATTCAATATAACATCCCCTCTCAGTAGACCACATTGATAGTAATGTCCCTGATATCACAGACGTGAGCTTTATCATAGATTACATATCATGACCTTGGAGGTTGTGTGACATTCGATCTATATTCTGCATTTATGCAACTGCCAGAATGATCTCTTTCTATTGCATATCTGCTCATTTATCACCTGCGGCTCTTCTGTATGTAGGCCTATCAGACATTAAAAACAGGGATTTGGGTTTTTTGCTGTGATCTATTTAACAGTGCACTTGTTCATAAGCTCTTTAATTCAGTTTGCTATCAGCTTCCCCGTGGACTTCTCATCTGTTTTAATGACACATCATAAAATGTCCAAGGAGCAAAGTTGGTTGAATTAGAAGATGTGTTTTTGGACTGTCCCCCCTTGGGCTCCCATCTGGTGAAGCTCCAGAGTGAGTTGTTCGCTGTGCTGGAGCAGAATTAACTAAAAGTCTTTAGACGGATAGAGGGAATCGCGGGTGGTCGAACGGCTCACGGCGCCACTCGTGTTCTGAATACTGAGCGCCACTTGACTTGATGATGATATTAAACGACAGAGATGGCGTATGAGTGATGGAGACGATACAGCGAGGGAGTATGAATGGGTTTCTTAGGGAAGATTGAGCTTTGTGGGTTGTTGATGAATTTTAATTTCTGATTTAACTCTGTCATTTGTGTTGGCTGGCCGCTCATATGCTTCACATTACATTGACAATTAAATCAAAGGTAAAATATGTATGATTTTTTCATTTAAATAAAAAACCCTAGAACAGTGTAATATATCTAGATATTTTCTAAATGTTTCAGAAATGTTATAATCCAGAGAAATAAGCAACACAGGCTCATTAGGAATATGTGCCCAGGGCTACATATTTGAGAACTGCTAAAATATGTACCTTGGACTATGTGTGGCTGGATTTTGTGCATAAGACGAACTTTACAGGACAGTATGATGCCGGCGTTTTTTTTTCTTTCTAACTGCTTACCTCCATATGGACGGCTTTTCTGACATGACCAGTTTGCTTTGTAGCTTGTCACACTGCAAAAAAAAGGCTTTTCTTTTTTAGATTTTTTGTCTTGTTTCTAGTTTGAATATCTAAAACTTCTTAGGTCAATAATCATTTTCTAGACAAGTAAAACATTTTGTTTTGTTTTAAGAAATAATATTCCAAAATTAATGAGTTTTTCCTTAAAACAAGCAAAATAATCTGCTAATGAGGTAAGCAAAATAATCATGTTGTGAAGTTTCACAAACTAATTTCGAGAGGAGCACGTGATATAATTGACCGCAGCTGGTCTCTCATCTACAATCATTAGTTAGCCAATCAGAATATTCCAAACTCACTATAAGTAGCCTAGCAAATATTACTCCCTTATCTTCGTTTTTTGAAGAAACCCCCCATCCACCCCTTCTCCACCTTTCTTTCTTTACCACGGGGAGCTCTCGAGAACTACCTGATCTCGTACACCCCGTACATGCTCAATTGACCAGGCGGGAGCCCTGGACTCAATTATCTCCGAGCTCAGGGTTCTCTCCCGGGACAGCATGCCAAACCTGCTAATAGCGTCAAGCAATATCTAAGTGTAAACTCTTGAAATTCATTTGACGTACAATTATTTTTCTTACCCTATTGGCACATTATTCTGCTTGTTTATTTAGTTTGTTTTAATGGTGTCGGACTTGGGACGTGAAGCAAAGCAGACAGGGGTTTGAGTCGACTGAAGGACGATTCCAGAAACCAGGTAAAACTAGACAGAGTTTAAGTATGCTCCCGTGATGTTTTTTCTCTTCTATTTTGCTTTTGAAAACACTATCTGTTCTAAACTGTCCTCCTGTTATCTCTTCATTATCATCATTATTAGTATTTCTACCATTGTCATTATTCAGGTAGTTGTTGTTATAGTTGAGGCAGTAATAGTAGTTTTTGTTGTTGTGGTTATAGTAGTAGTTGTGGTTGGTTAAGTAGGTGTGGTTGTTGAAGTAGTAGTAGTTGTTGTTGTAGTTGTTGTGGTTGAAGTAGTAGTAATAGTAGTAGTAGTACTGTAGCTGTAGTAGCAGCAGTAGTTATTGCTGTAGTAGTAGCATTAGTAATTGCTGTAGTATTAGTTGATATGGTACTTGTAATTATTACTATTGTTGTTGTTGTCGTCGTTGTTATTATTACTGTTGTCCTTTTTTATTTATTTATTTGTATTTTTTTTACTGTCATTATATCTATCAATACATTACTATCATTGTTGTCACTCCTTACTACTGATTGGTTTCTATCTGTTTTATTTATATCTATGTTATTTGTTTCATTTATTAATATGTGTGACCTATAATAATTTTCTACTGTTTTGGATGTTGTATATATATACAGTTTAAGTCAGAATTATTAGCCCCCCTGAATTATTAGCCCCCCTTTTTATTTTTTTCCCAATTTCTGTTTAACGGAGAGAAGATTTTTTCAACACATTTCTAAAGATAATGGTTTTAATAACTCATTTCTAATAACTGATTTATTTTATCAGTTATTAGAAAATGAGTTATTAAAACTATTATGTAAAATGCAAAATGAACAGTGAGATTAGCAGAAATGTACTCAGTGGCCTCTGGTGAATTTACAGAAAATAGCACGTATAAGAAAGCGTGCCCCAGTAACGTTATTCGACATTGTGAAAAATGTCTATTGTGGTCTCTAGTGGATTTGTGAAAACAAAAACTAGAAGCATATATAGCCCAGGGTACATATTTCCTGGTTCTCAAAATATGTAGCGCTAGGAACGTATCTCCAATGAGCCTGGGTTGGAAAAAAAAGCTGTTTTAACTAGTGACAGTGATCTTACTCAGCCTTACGCTACTTCTTACTACTATAATAATACATTTTGAAAACTTTGCTCATTAATGAACATAATTGCTGTAGAACTCCCATAGGATGTAATATAGACCACAGCTCCCATGATTCCACACTCAGAGTGTCTTCAGACTACGCCTTTGTTTGTTGTGAATACGTCGCCTCTAGTGGTGAAAATTAAATATTGCAGCTTTAAAGATAATTCAATCATAAATATATAATTTAATCATCTTCAGGTTGTTCCATATAAATAAGGATGGAAGATTCTTTATGACAAAAAGCACCATTAAAATGTAATTAAAAGGATAGTTCACTCAAAAATGAAAACTACCTCATTGCTTAGTCTCTCGCTTGTGGCTATAAACATTCTTTCTCCTTTTTAACACAAAAAAAGTTATTTTGAAGAAACCTGAAAAGCGGTAACAATTGACATCCATATTAGTAGGGAAAAAATTACTATGAAAGTCAATGGGTCAGTAATCAGCATTTTTCGAAATACCTTCTTTTGTTTTCAACTAGGCTTGTGCCGATAGACGAAAATATTGTGTATCGACGAAAGGCAAAGATATCGGTGAGAGCTGAGACCAATGACGATTTAAAGACGATATTTAGCTCATTTTGTAATAATGTAGACCTATTACATGTTTTAATTACATTATTGAATACAATGAATAGAATTATTATTTTTAAACATCATCATTAATAATAAATGAACTACAAATATTTTGACAGCTTCAGCTGTTCATATCAACACCACTTGACCGACACTTTCGGACTGCAGCACCACGTATCTTAAGCATGAACTGAAAATTAGACTAACACGTCCACCTCCCATTTAAAAGGACCTTAATGCATCCTTGTTTTCTTCTGTACATAGATAAATATCATTTCATTTGCTTTACATAGATAAATATCATTTCATTTGCTTTCATTCCTTTATATTATATCCATTATATCCCGTGGATAACGACATGGACCCGAAGTCACCATCAAATCCTGTCCCATGCTGCACTGTTGCATCAAGTCTTGTTTGAAACAATTTTGGTTTCAGCGCCTATTTAGCTGTAAATGGCGCTCACATGAAACAAGACATGGTGATTGGGATTGGTTTGAATTATTTTCCAAGATAAAACTTAATGCAAATGAAGTCGTTTATTAAATAAGTAAAAAAAAATCAGCCGAAAGGTTATTAAATACGTTTAGAATTGGTTAAATAAATGAGCAAATAAGTAGACATAACACTGCCGCTCCCCCATGCGATAGTATCGTTTATTGGTGATCTGAAAATTTCATATATCGCCCAACACTATTTTGAGCAGAAGAAAGAAACTCAAATAGGTTTTGCACAAGTGAAGGGTGAGTAAGTAATGACAGAATTGTTATTTTTGGATGAACTATCCATGTGACAAAGTATATAGTAAATTTAAAATTGTTATAAAAAGACATAAGTATATATTTTGGAATTTGTTTTTTCTTTTAGTACATTATTCTAATGTCCATGTCCGCATGTCCATGTCTGTTTTACCAAACAGTGTGTTCCAGTTGCATATTCTGCTCAGCACATCAAGCACTTTGACACGTGATGCAGTTGAACTTGTCAGCGAATGACAAGGCTGTTCAGAGATTCATTGATTTCTCATGTCCCACATATGACAGGCCTTCTCTTCTCTCATTGGGACACTGGGCACTTGGCTGATGTCACACTCATTGATCTGTGCAGTCTCAATCACATCTCTGACAGAGACAGCAGGTCTATTTTTTGCCTGTGCTTTAGGGACTCATACTGTCTGCATACGCTGGCACGTCATACGTCAAAACCGCCTGGATGATCTCAGCTCAGTGGACAAAACCTTCTGAGATGACCGGTCTCATGCTCCTGCCTTACAATAGATGCTTTTAAAATCGATAGTTCACCTAAAAATCTAAATTACTGCATTATTTACTCACCCTCGTGTCATTCCAAATGTCAGAAGTTTAGCTAAAAGTCTGAGCTACTATGTGTTGAAAATAAAACAGGTACAAAGTGATATTAAAGTGCCCCTATTATGCTTTTTCGAATATTAGATTTTATGTAATGTGGAATGTAGCTGTTTGTGAATGTGAAAGTTCACAAGATCAAAGTGCAAAGTAAATGGAGTTGTTTTTCAGAAGTGAACTGCCTAAAATGAGCCCTCAGTAATTCCTGTTATTTTTTGGGGTCAAATAATTTTCTGTTTTATAACATTCAAACCCCATATCTCTATTGTAAACAACTGCCCTGAACACAGTAACATCAAGAAAGAAAGAAAGAAAGAAAGAAAGAAAGAAAGAAAGAAAGAAGAAAGAAAGAAAGAAAGAAAGAAAGAAAGAAAGAAAGAAAGAAAGAAAGAAAGAAAGAAAGAAAGAAAGAAAGAAAGAAAGAAAGAAAAAGAAAGAAAGAAAGAAAGAAAGAAATCTGTGAACTGAATATAGATGAGACTGTAGCACATGAGTAGTTCCAGCTTTAATTCTTTCACACACCTACATAGGTTGGTAAGAAATTTGGACAATGTAGCCTATGTTTTTCTTTAGCTGTCGACAAACAATGTCTTCTTTCACCCTTAAACAATTGTTATTGTAGTACAGGTCTGGCAGAATTTGATTTATGTTGTCGACAACAGTGTTTTCTGTGCTTCACTTTGCATACACTTTCAAAGACTCATCCTGCCTGACTTCATGCGCTACAGGTGAATTGAGTAAACTAAATTGGCCGTAGTGTATGAGTGAGTTTGTGAATGAGTGTGTATGGGTTGCAGATGGAAGGGCATCCACTGCGTAAAACATATGCTGGTATAGTTGGTGGTTCATTCTGCTGTGGCGACTTCTGAAATAGAGACTAAGCCGAAGGAAAATGAATGCGTTTAACAAAAATGTACTTTTATTTATTATTAACATTTATTTTATTTATTATTAACATTATTAAAAGCTCAAAACAATATATTTTCAGGTTTTGTGATACAAAGTATGGTACAAAAACAGAACAGGATGATGTCTTACACAATATATTGCTTCAAAATACAAAATTATTTTATAAAAGTCACTTTGTTAAATTGTAGAGCAGAGTTTTCAACATTAAACAATATTGGAGCGATCAAGGTCCCTTAATTAAATCTGAATATGTAAAATAACTAACAGGGTTCCCACTCTTTCATGGACACCCAATTTAAGGACTTTTTAATTACTAATAATTTTTATTTGAACACCTTTGTATTTCACACAGTTAGCGTATATACAGTAGTGCCTTGAAAGTCCTTCCTGTATTTAACATTTCACTTACACATAATATTTAAATTATTAATGTCTTAGTAATGATCATGTTTTGTATGTTCTATTTTCAAAAATGTGGACTGAAATATTGGTAAAATACATGATTTGTCATAATTCTTGTATAGATTTAAATTTAGGATTTTTAAATGAAGAATTTCTAAGGGTTTTCCTTAAGTTTTCGAAAGCAGCACAGTACAGTTGTTGAAATAACACAATAAACTTTTAATTCAAGCAATGTTTAAGGACATATGTTTTTAAGTACTTTCAAGAAGGGTGGGAACTCTCAGGGCAGCACGGTGGCTAAGTGGTTAGCCCTGTCACCTCACAACAAAAAAGTTGCTGGTTCAAGTCCTGGCTGGGCCAGCTGGCATTTCTGATTGGAGTTTGCATGTTCTCCTCATGTTGATGTGTTGTTTCCTCCGGGTGCTCTGGTTTCCCCCACAGTCCAAAGAGATACACTTGTGAGTTGAATAAACTAAATTGGTCAAAGTGTATGAGCATGTGCTTGAATGAGCGTGTATGGGTGTTTCCCAGTACTGGGTTGCGGCTTGAAGGGCATCCGCTGCATAAAAACAATTGCATGAATAGTTGGCAGTTCATTCCGCTGTGGTGACCTCTGAAATAGAGACTAAGCTGAAGGAAAATGAATGAATGAATGAATGAATGGGAACCCTGATCTAAACTGAAAAGACCTGTGAAGCATATGCTACAGGAAACTCTTAAGCAGTGGTGTAAAGTAACTAATTACAAATACTCAAACTACTGTAATTGAGTAGTTTTTCTCAGGAATTGTAATTTACTAAGTAGTTTTAAAAATGTGTACTTTTACTCTCCCTTGAGTACATGTTTAGAGCTGTATTGGTACTTTTACTCCACTACTTTCCTTCAACCGGGCGATGCCGTGGCGCAGTAGGTAGTGCTGTCGCCTCACAGCAAGAAGGTCGCTGGGTCACAGGTTCGAACCTTGGCTGGGTCAATTGGCGTTTCTGTGTGGAGTTTGCATGTTCTCCCTGCGTTCGTGTGGATTTCCTCTGGATGCTCTGGTTTCCCCCACAGTCCAAAGACATGTGGTACAGGTTAATTGGGTAAGCTAAATAATTGTCCGTAGTGTATGAGTGTGAATGAGTGTGTGGATGTTTCCCAGAGATGGTATGCGGCTGGAAGGGCATCCGCTGTGTAAAATCGTGCTGGATAAGTTGGTGGTTCATTCCGCTGTGGCGACCCCGGATTAATAAAAGGACTAAGCCGACAAGAAAATAAATGAATGAATGAACTTTCCTTCAACCTTCAGTCACTACTTTATTTTTCCTTGTCTATGGGGATTAGAAACATCAGTCCTGTGATTCCTGTCCAATCAAATCACACATAGAAGGTAAATCACATTATAATGAACTACCTCAAGATATGGGCGATTTATAATTGCAGCAAACTGTTTGGAAGCATTAAAAGTGTCCAAAAATATGTCCAAAAGCTTTACATGCATTGACCCAGAGACTGTTTAGATCCATGTCACTCATGAGAAGATGACGGATGTTTGCTCTATGATGACCAAAATGGCGTCATGACGTCAGATTGACGTTCTAACCCAATGTCGTGGGGACGTTGCATTTTGTTTGGAAATGAAAACTGGTTTGACATCAGAACCCAATGTCAGGCCGACGTCAATGTCCAACAGCCAACCTAAAAATCAACCAAATATCAACGTCTAATGATGTTACAGCTTGATCAGTATTTGACGTCAATATGATGTTGGTTTAAGATGTTGGCTCGACGTTAGATTTTGGTCTCTTTCCAACACAACCTAAAATCAACTAAATTTCAACGTCATTTGATGTCGGTATTGGACATCAAAATAACCTTGTCCTTAGACGCTGGCTAGACATTGAATTTTGGTCACCTGACGTCACAACCTAAATCTAACCTAATATTAACGTCTTATGACGTTGTGTGCCTGCTGGGCAATACATAAATGCACTACAGAATGTTACGTTTACACACATCCACAAATTAGATGTAAATGCATCAGCTTTTTACAGTGTAATACTCACTACTCACTACTCTTGAGTACTTTTGAAAGGGCTACTTTTTACTCATACTTTGAGTAATGTTTACAACAGATACTTTTACTCTACTTACACTACATTTTTAGGTAAGTAATGGTACTTTTACTTGAGTATGAATTTTCAGTATATTTCCACCACTGCTGTTTAGTAGCATATTTTTACAGTGTTTTTTTTTTTTTTTTGCCAAAATCATAGTTACTTTATACAGTGTATGAAAAAGTTGTGAAGAAATCTTTAATGGAAAAAAAAGAAGAAGCTTACAAATATAAATAGCCCCCTTTGTGTCGCACTGAGGACAGAAAGTCTTATGGGATTTGAAGGACATGCTTGAGTAAATCATGTGTTCCTCTCAGATCAATTGGCCTCAGAGGGACGTTCGTTCAGCGAGTTACATCTGCACTGATGTGACACCCGTTTGCTCTCCTTCAGGTTAGCAGTCTCTCAGTCCATGTCCATCTCTGTCATTCACAGCCCACCGTCTTGTTCTCCGTCCTCTCGTGTCAAATGGTGAAAATTGATTGCCGTCTGATGTTTTCACGTTTAATTAGCTCCAGTGTGACACAAGCATGTCCACCACTCATTGCCCTCTGATCGTGCAAAGGAGAGAGACGTCGCATATTTTGAATAAACATCATAATATTGTACAGTCTGCTGTCTGTCTGTCAGTCATTACAGGCTGTTTAGAGAGTCTGGCGGAGCGGTTCAGAGGTCCGGCACAAACAACAGAGTTCATTTCCACCACCTGAGTAACTGGGTTACATGCCTGCTCAGGTGCCAAAACACATTCAGCCTCTCTTCCTGAAATGGCAGATGTTTGCGGTGTTCCTCGCCATCCCAAATATTTTGTTTTTGTACTGCGTTTTGGCTGGATGGCGGTGAAATAAATGCTCGTTAAAATGAACTAGGGGTTTTATGCTTTGGGATTTATTTTTACATTTAAAAATGGCTTGGAGATGTTTTATTATTATTATTCATTCATTCATTTTCTTTTCGGCTTAGTCCCTTATTATTCTGAGGTCCCCAGAGCAGAATGAACCGCCAACTTATCCAGCATATACTTTACGCAGAGGATGCCCTTACAGCTGCAACACATCACTGGGAAACATTCACACACACTCATACACTACGGAAAATTTTGCCTACCCAATTCACCTGTACCGCATGTGTTTGGACTGTGGAGGAAACCCACGCGAACATGGGGAGAACATGCAAACTCCAACTCCAACGTCATCTGACCCAGCCGGGGCTCGAACCAGCGACCTTCTTGCTGTGAGGCGAACGTGCTACCCACTGTGCCACTGTGCAGCCCATTATTTTTTAGATATATTTTGTATTTTTATTTATTTATTTTTAATATTTATTTATTTTGTTATATTTTTTTATATTTAATTTTATTTAATTTTATTTTGTTATTATTAAATTAAATTAAATGTAATTTAATTTAATTTAGGTGATGCAGTGGCGCGGTAGGTAGTGCTGTCGCCTCAGCAAGAAGGTTGCTGGTTCGAGCCTCAGCTGGGTCAGTTGGCGTTTCTGTGTGGAGTTAGCATGTTCTTCCAGGTGCTCCGGTTTACCCCACAGTCCAAAGACATGCAGTACAGGTGAATTGGGTAGGCTAAAATGTGCGTAGTGTATGAGTGTGAATGAGTGTTTATGGATGTTTCCCAGAGATGGGTTGTGGCTGAAAGGGCATCTGCTGTTTAAAATATCTGCTGGATTAGTTGCCGGTTCATTCCGCTGTGGCGACCCCAGATTAATAAAGGGACTAAGCCGAAAAGAAAATGAATAATTTAATTTAATTTAATTTTGTGAAATGTGATGAAAATGGCAGTTTAAAATGAACAACATTTCCTGTGATGTTTCTTTGACCACTGTTGTAACAATAAATCAAGTGTATTTATTTTTATTTATATTTATTTATTTTGTTATTATTTTTTATATTTAATTTAATTACATTTTATTTTCATTCATTCATTCATTTTCTTTTCAGCTTAGTCCCTTTATTAATCTGGGGTCGCCACAGCGGAATGAACCGCCAACTTATCCAGCATATGTTTTACGTCCGGCTGCAACCCATCACTGGAAAACATCCATACACACTCATTCACACACATACACTACTGACAATTTAGCTTACTCAATTCACCTATAGTGCATGTCTTTGGTCTTGTGGGGAAACCGGAGCACCCGGAGGAAACTCACGCGAACACAGGGAGAACATGCAAACTCCACACAGAAACGCCAACTGACCCAGCCAAGGCTCGAATCTTCTTGCTGTGAGGCGAACATGCTACTGTGCACTGTGCCACTGTGCAGCCTTTATTTTATTTCATTTTATTTTATTTTATTTTATTTTGTGATGAAAATGGCAGTTAAGGAAAAATGACAGACATTTCCTATGATGCTTGTTTGACCACTGTTGTAACAATGAAATCAAGTGTTTGAAGGGCATAAAATTGTCCATAGCAGAAGAAACACTCACCATTATTTTTCTTAATGGTCGCAGTTTCAGTCTGAGCGTTTCTGCCCTTTTGACAGTGGAGATCTAATACATTTTTGTTAAACCATTAGCACTTACCATGCGGCTCTCCCTCGGTGGCTGGGAAGAGGCTCAGTATGATTTGTCTCGATGTTCAAAGACTCTGAGTAAAGCAAACTCCTTTTGAAAAGGGAGATGGCAGAGGCCAAAGAGTAAAAAAGAGATCAGTCACAATCCAGCCTTTCTTAGACAAATCCAAATCAAACTTAAGGCTAGATATACTGCAAGTGGATAAAAAAAAACAATTATCACCATGCTTTAACTGTTAATTGATTACGTTAAAAATTAAACATTTTTGGTTTCTATTAAATGTTTTCTGTTGTTTACATATTTAAATGAGGCGTTGTTTCTTTAAATATTCACTAGTTTGATTATATTTCTAGCAACAAAAGCACTGGATGAAGTGAGGTTTCATTTTCCAAATTTGCTATCATGTCAATATGGACCAAAATCTCAGGAATATTTCCAGTATCTTGTTGAATCTATGCAATGAAGGATTAAGGCAGTTCTGAAGGCAAAAGTGGGTCCAACCTGGTACTAGTAAGGTGTACCTAATAAAGTGGCTGGTGAGTGTATTTAATAAACTGTCAAATTAAAGTTTGCTGTATATAGGTGCTGCTGAAGTGGACATTTATGGCTTAATGCAGGAGAAAAAAAAAACTAATTTTGAGAAAACAACATTTTACAATATGTTGATAAATTGCTAAAAATAATAAATTGCTAAATTTGACAAAAGAAACACTTTAAAGTGTATTTTGGACATTTTGGACATTTTTATTTTACATTTGATGAAGAAAACTTTTAAGAAAAGCCAAAAGCTCCAAAAGTTGACCAGTGAATGGAAAACAAATACTGTTTTAAGGCTTAGAACTTGTCATTTCATCCACTATAGCTCATGAAAATTAACATTAATTGATTGTGGCCTGTCAGAATAACAACAACTGAGATCTTTACATTAATAAAAAAACCCTGATACTTTCCATTACATCACATTAATTCAAAGCCTGCACTAATCCTCCGGTCTCAGCTACAAGTTTAAGTAATAAATCTATTCTCTTCTCTTCATAATAAATGCCTCATTATTTAATTCAAGTTACTGAAAAAATGAATATCAAGCGAGACGCTCTTGGTCCTCCAGCACAATTAGGGATAATACTAGTCCATTTAGAAGAGCATGATTGACTTCTCCTTATTTAATTCCTAGTGGCTATTTACTACACTGCTTATATCAGTCACGCTACACTGTTTCAGAGTACAAAGTGCAGAAAGCTGTCAGAAAGAATGAATTACATGCAATCGTCATCAACTTAAAGTTATCTCTGAAAATTATGCAATTAAGAGAGGAGGGTTGAATTTCTGCATGGTTTGTTTTAGGGTAAAAAAACTATTAGCCATCCTCTAATCTAGTTAATACTGCTGCTTACTTTATTAAAGGGATAGTTCACCATAAATAAACATTCTGTCATTATTTACTCACCCTTTACTTGTTTCACACCTTTATGAGATTCTTTCTTCTGTTAAACACAAAAGAAGATATTTTATCACAGTTAAGCAAGCTTGGGAGAATGAATTAGAGTTAGAGATAGATTCAGAGAGTTGGGAAGAAGGCCTTAAGAATATACATGCATGCTCAATTAACATAAGACATAATTTAATTTAATTTAAAACCCTGCATAGGTTATACTTACCTAAGGAGAAACTGCGTAAGATTTTCCCTCAGGTATCTCCCCTCTGTAACAGGTGTAAAACAGCAGAAGGATACCTAACCCACTTGATATGTCCTAAATTACAAGAATTTTGGGAAAATATATTTGTTTTTCTAAAACCCTCCAGAAAAATCTTGAACCATGTCCACTTATAGCTGTTCTTGGGATATTTAGTAACTTAGAGATGTTATTTGGGTATGGTAATTGCCAAAAGGGTGATTTTGAGAATGTGAAAAAATGAATCTGTACCTAAAGTTGGTATGTGGGGTAGAGATCTCATAAACATGCTTACCTTGGAGAGGTTGAGGTTTATCAATAATGATAAAATGGAGATATTTGATAAAACATGGGGACAAATATCATATTAGAACACCTCAATACATTGGAAGAAATGCCAGACCCCTGTCAATAACATGGTAATTAAAGATGGAGTGTAATTGATATTTACCATTCATAATCTATAATGTTTTTAATAATGTGCCCAAACTATTATTTGACAATAAAACTATAGTCAGGATAATGCCTTTTTTCTGGTCATATAAGAACAATGTTACTTTAAATTTACTTTTATTTATGCATTACCTGACCAGCTAAATTATATTTTGCTTTCATGTGCATTTGTCTCTCTGTGTTCTGTTGTGCGGTTGTTCTGTAGGTTAAAATCTTTATGTATTGTATTTTATATGTATTATTATTATATTGTATTGTTTTTTTCTTCTCTGTTTTGTTGTAGTTTTATAAAATGCAAAAACCACATAAATAAATGTAAAAAAAGAAGATATTTTGAAAAATGTTGGAAACCTGTAACCATATTTCTATGGAGGTGATGGTTACAGGTTTCTAGCATTCTTCAATACATACATACATACATTAGTATATATATATATATATATATATATATATATATATATATATATATATATATATATATATATATATATATATATATATATATATATATATATATATATATATATATATATATATATATATATATATATATATATTGTGTTCAACAGAACAGGAAGCTGATAAAAGTTTAGTACCACTTGAGGGTGAGTAAATGGTGAGTAAATTTTTATTTTGGGGTGACCATAAGGAAATTTGTTCATTATACTCAGTATTTAAGGTTTTGTTTAGGAAATAATTAAAGCTCTAATTACAATTAAATCAAAGTAAAAAAAAAAAACATTTTGAAAATGTCTTTTGGTTTGTATATTGACAGCTTATGACCAAACTAAATATTTTTAGATATGTTTGTATATTATGCAGCTTATATACTGTACTTTCCACCAAAATGTGCAATCAATCCCCATACAGTACATTCCAGTTAATTTTCTAGATTGGAATAAAATTCCCCAAATAAACCTTCAAGGGAAATTTTCCACCGCTCCAATTTTCCACCACCTTAATAATGTTGTAAAGACCTCTGAGTATCACCAGGAGACACAGGTATTAATTTTGTTTTATGTTTTTTCCTGTTTATGTTTTTTGACTCTAAACAATGGCCAGTAGCCATTGACTTGCATTTTATGAATCACAAAGACGACAGCTTTAGCTAAAAACATCTTTAAACTGAAAGAAGAAAAACATCAGGTTGAGTAAATTAACAGAAAATATAATTTATTTTGGTGAACTAACCCTTTAAATTCCACTCTAAGAAAAATTTCTATGGTTAAATTGTTTTCCTGAGACCATTACAAGTTTCCCTGTGTTGGGTGTGGGTTTCCTCTGGCTGCTCCGGTTTATCCCACAGTCCGAAGACATGCGCTATAGGTGAATTGGAATAACTAAATTGGCCGTAGTGTGTGAGTGTGAATGTGAGAGTGTGTGGGTGTTCCCAGTGCTGGATTGAGGATGGAAGGGCATCCTCTTTGTAAAACATATGTTGGAATAGGTGGCGGTTCATTACGCTGTAGAGACCCCTGATAAATAAGCGACTAAGCCGAAGAAAAATTAATGACTGAATGAATAAATGAATGAATGAGACCATACGAGCATAATTAGACTTTAAAGGGTTAATGCAATGCTAGTTAATTATATTAAGTCATTGTCATTCTCTTCAGCACAAACACACATGCAAATTAGGTTTATTATAAATACCCCTGAGCGTAAAGTAAGTCCAGCATTAATTTTTGACTAAGTGGGCGTGTCCGCACATCTTCCTCATGAATGTAATTCCTTTAGTGAATCGGGCGAACAATAGACAACACTATCAGCAGGCTTAATTTCTGTCAGCATCCTCAATGCTCTTGATTTCCCTAGGCTTGTGTCTCAGTATCTCTGCTTGAGTCTCAGTTGACCAGCTCGCTCTATTTGGGAACAGTATTGCTGATTGGGCCCCCAGATATACATTACCCCGCTTCTCTTAGGGAATGCCTTCTTGCCGCAAATGCAATCTAATATTGTGTTGGGGGTGCTGCAATTTTGGCTGGGATATATATCCGTATGGCAGGAGCGAATGGATCTTAAGCTGCACAGTCTATTATATAGTGTATTAGGCCTGGCAAGGGCTCAGGCCATCAGAGCCTTGTGCACTTTATCACGATAATGAAAAATCTGCTGAGAGGCTTTGCACCGCACCGCTTTTTGCACATCTCCTGGATTTCCCAGAATGGGACAGCATGCAGTAGGTTTCGTTCTAGGCCAGCCTGCATTCAGGAAAATCTAAAAGGAAGCTTGTTTTAAGTGTGAATGAGACATTGGTATCAGTGAGCTTCGATTCGTGACATTTAAAAGGACAGTGCACCAAAAAAATTCACCTTCTGAAATCGTTCACTCATCCAAAAATGGCTGCAAATCTATTAGTAATTTAATATGAATCATATATAAATATATTTTAAAAATTTTGCAACCAAAATGGTGTTTTTAGATGATTTTTTGCTTCTCCAATGTCATTAAACTATTGTTGTAAAGTACCGTTTTATATATAGCACCAATAATTATAATAATTGTAATGTGATAGGACGCTGAGAAGTGTGGATCCAAATGCAGGGTTTATTCAATAATGGTCAGGCAGGCAACAGTTAACAAGGTCAATCAGATGTATACAGGCTCTCCAGTGTCGTGGTCATTAAACAGGCGAATGGTCAGTACAGGCAGCAAGCAACGTAAACAAACTAAACAAAGCAAGGGTCAAAACACAGCAAAGCAAAGCAAGGGAAACGCGTCATAATGTCACACTACAAAAGCTACAATACAGAAATGTCACAGTACACAAAGTACTGATTGTGTTAGTAATCAGCAGGAAAACCGGAACAGGTGTGAGTGTGTGGTGGATGACAGGATTTGTAGTCCATATGTTGACAGATTTGTAGCCTGAGTGAAAGTGAAGGATTCCCAGCGATCTACAAGCCTAGATTGCTGGTGATTGTGACAATAATTATTATAATATATTATTCTTAGTAGTATAATATTATAATAGATAATAATGTATTAATAATATATTAATTAAATAATAAATATATGGTTAATTCATAAATATATTAAATAAATAATATATAAATGTTATATATTATAATTTTTCAATTATATTATAATAGTATAATATAGTAAAACAAATCAATAATACAGTTATAGTACAGTCTATTGTATTTATATTACATATTAATAATAATAATAATAATAATAAGAAGAAGAAGATGATGATGATGAAGAAGAATAACAGTATTATTATTGTTATTATTATTATTATTATTATTATTATTATTATTATTACTATTATTATAACTATTAAAATAAATCTGTCATACAATTTTATTGTAATTATATTAGGTATAACAACTGTTATCATTAATTATTGATATATCTATATTTATCTATCCACTTCCTACATACAGCACATAAATCTAGTATATTATGTAGTTGGAAGGCTGCTTATATATTCAAAAACTATGAATAATCATTTTTAAAATGACAGTAAATGATATGACAGACTTAAGTAAACAATCCATCTGTTTACTGTATCCATTATCTCTGGCAAATAAATATTGGCAATCAGTGAATTAACTCCTACTTCTTCCAAAATACGTCCCACTCTTCAGCAGAATAAAAATTCCATTAATGCACAGTTCTTTAAAAACACAGGAGTCAAGTGTTAAATAGCCCTTTGTGCCTTGAAGAGCTCTGAAATGAAATTAAACACTATTAAATGGCCGAGCCTCAGGCTGCCAGTGTGGACTCTTACATTCAGAGTCAAGCTGTTCTTTGCATTTATGATAAAAGATACGCTGCTCTCTAATGATGGCCAAACGTAAAACAAGTCATTTTATGACACCGCCTCTGACATACTTTAAAAATCCAGAGTGAATAGGAGCGCTACTGAACCCTGGGTTATCTTCATGTTTCATGCTGCTCGTAATTTACCAAGGGTTTCACAGTAATCACACGTTTCTACAATCCTAAACCCCTAGGTTAATGTGCTTATTTGCATATCCACTGTGCCAGTGTGATTGATTGGAACAAACACAGCACTTACAGCTGATTGGCTGTCAGTTTCCAAGCATCTGGTCATAATATTTTGACACCACTGGACTGATGTGATGTGCTTTTATATAAAATGATTTATTGTTAAATAAAAAGCATAAATAAACTCAATTTATTTTCATAGTTCCATGAAGAACCTTCATTAGAACCTTTTCATTTCACAGAAGATTCTTTATATTGAAAAATGTTCTTTACATTTTCTTCACAGTATAAACAAAAATGTTTTTAGATTAAGATTTATTGGGGAACTAAAAATGGTTAGACTACAGCATCAATGTGAAACCTTTATATTTAGTAGTTAAATCAAATACAGTAAAGTGTCATTTACAACAACTTCCACATTGAAACCTGTTTTTTTAAAGTTTGCTTTCAGGTCCCCAAATTGCAGTAAACTACCTGACAAAGGTCTTGTCGCCTCTCCAAGTTTTAGGAACAACAAATAATATCTTGATTTCAAGTTGATCATTTGGTATCAGAAGTGGCTTACATGAAAGGCCTCTTATTTTTACCAAAATAAAATATAATAATGCCTTGATTTTTAATTATTTAATTAGGACATTAAGGTCTGACTTTGCTTAGATAAAAGTCTTGTCACTTAACACAAATAATGTACAGTATAGAATATAAAGTCATGGTGCAGTTGAAAAAGAATGAATATTGTGTATGACTCCCATGAGCTTGGAGGACTGCATTCATACATCTCTGCAATGACTCAAGTAACTTATTAATAAAGTCATCTGGAATGGCAAAGAAAGCGTTCTTACAGGACTCCCAGAGTTCATCAAGATTCTTTAGATTCATCTTTAATGCCTCCTTCATCATCTTACCCCAAACATGTTCAATAATGTTCATGTCTGGTGACTGGGCTGGCCAATCCTGGAGCACCTTGACCTTCTTTGCTTTCAGGAACTTTGATGTGGAGGCTCAAATATGATAAGGAGCGCTATCCTGCTGAAGTATTTGCCCTCTTCTGTGGTTTGTACTGTAATGGGCAGCACAAATGTCTTAGATACTTTAGGCTGGTTATTGTTGCCATCCACTCTGCAAATTTCTCACACGCCCCCATACTGAATGTAACCCCAAACCATGATTTGTTCTTCACCAAACTTGACCGATTTTTTTTTGAGAATTTTGGGTCCATGCGGGTTCCAATAGGTTTTCTGCAGTATTTGTGATGATTGGGATGCAGTTCAACAGATGATTCATCAGAAAAATCGACCTTCTGCCACTTTTCCAAAGGATCAACTAGAAGTCAAGTTATTATTTTGTGCTCTTACAACTGGGATTGACGATAAGACTTTTTGTCAGTTAGTGTAGTTGTGTACAGTATAAATTAACAGCCAAAACATACGAAATATTTGCATTATAAAAGAATAGTTCACCCAAAAATGAAACTGTATTTACCATATACACTCACTCACGTGGTTCTTAACATTTATGATTACTTTCTTCTGTGAAACACAAAAGAAGATATTCTGAAGAATGTTGGGGAAAAGCAGCCATTGACATCATTAGCAGGAACAAAAAAATGTTGTGGAAGTCAATAGCTGTTTTTTTGTTTAGGTTTAGATGATGAGTCAACGATGACAGAATTTTTATTTTTGGGTGAACTATACCTTTAAGTTGAAAATGGCGATTTTTAAATGCCACCCTAAAGCTAAGTTCTGCCAGCGTATTTAAAATTATTGCTCATAACTATAGTTTGTAACCCATGAAACTTGTGCCCATAGTTGACCAATGATGTTTTAGGAAAAGCACACACCCCTGCTCAGGTGTTTATTACATGATTTATCTGACTGTTCCAGAACTTGCTTTATCAACTGTAAACAATCTCTGGCATATATTTGTATTGTACCAGCCTGCTTTAATCCAGCATGCGTCTCTGCCAGTGATCAGGTGGAGTTTCTCTCTCCCATAACCCGGGATTGTTCATCTACATTTAGCCCCGCAGGGTTTTACAGCAGCAGAAAATGGGTCAGATTTGTGGAGCATGACTGGATCAAAGTCCTTCCTGGACTGTGTATCATTTGTGACTATGCTGCATGGTCGTAATTACGAAGTCCATTCATTTACATTATTTAGACATTAAGACATGCTTCAGTCAACTATATATATATATATATATATATATATATATATATATATATATATATATATATATATATATATATGTGTAAAACATTTAAATGTTCTGTAGATTTCAAATATTATACGTTTAAAAGTTTTTTCTCTCATATTAAGTTTTTTTCTTCAGCATTGAGCCATAAATTTTAGCACTTAAAAACACCAGACGCTAGTTTTTATTCATATTTATATTCTAAAGGTTTTTACAGAGGGATATTTGTGTTAATTGATCATTTGCCTAATGATATACAGCTGTGTTTCTCAACCATGTTCCTGGAGGACCACCAGCTCTGCAAATTTTTCATGTCTCCTAAACCAAACACACCTGATTCAGATTATCAGCTCATTGGCAATGACTGAAAGACCTGTAATGGGTGTGACAGACAAGGGAGACATCCAAAACATGCAGCGTTGGTGGTCTTCCAGGAACGTGGTTGAGAAACACTGATATACACCATATTATTGTACTAAACATTTTGGGCAACATTTTAATATAATGGTCTATTAGTTATTGCTAGTTAAATGTATTTACTAACATGAACAAACAATGGACAATACATTTATTACAGAATTTATGAATCTTTGTTATTGTAAGTTAATAAAAATAAAGTTGTAGTTAATGTTAACTCACACTGCATTAACTAATGGTAACAAGCAGACTTTGGATTTAACTAATTCATTAATCAGTGTTTAACTATGATTATTAAATGCTGTACAAGATTGTTCAAAATTAGTTCATGTTAATAAATAAATTAACTAACATTAGCTAACGGACCATTATTATCAGTGTCACCAGTAGTGTTAACAGTATTTCCTGAATTATAATAAAAAGAGATTCCCACTACCCTTTCTTTAAAAACATTTGAATGTGTGAACAGAAAAAAACATTTGAAAAAACATTTCAGACAGACCTTTGCTGTTTTGATTGAAATAAATACTCTGCTTTTTTTATTTGTCACCTAAAGTCAAACATTCAGTCAATCTTTGGGTCTGGCGAGAGCACTTTCAGCTTAATTTAGCTGAGCATAAATCATTGAATTTGATTAGTCCATTAGATTTAACAACAACAATATTTATTTATAAAAACAACCAAAATTGACCAAAGTGCTGTGCACAGGAGTACTAAAGGCAGAGAAGCAGAATATAATAAAAACATTTAACAAATAAAAGCAATAATACCGTGATCAAGGAGTATTAAAAGCGAGAGAAAATAGATAGGTCTTTAAAACGGACTTAAATACAGAAATGGAGGGGAGAAGTCTAATGTGAATTGGTAAGAGTGTTCCAGAGTTAAGGACCAGCAACTGCAAATGCTCGATCACCTCGTTTTTAAAGGCGTGTTCTAGGCACGGTGACTAAATTAAGATCATAAGATCTCAATAAACGAGAGGGCGTAAACGAACAGATCAAGTCAGTAAGGTACTGATTAGCAAGATTATTGACGGCTTTGTAAAAAAAATAATAAAATTTTAAAATAAATTCTGTATTTAATGGGTAACCAGTGAAGTGCAGCTAAAATAGGAGTTACCGACTCATACAGTACTTGCGGGTGCCAGAGTGTAGTCTAGCAGCCGCATTTTGTACTGGATGCAGACGAGAGAGAGAAGGTGTTTGGAACCACCAGAACTCCTCCTAGAGCTAGCCGGCCATGTAAGCTGTGTGTTCAGGGGAAAAGGGCCTTAGTCAGGGAGGTGATCAATAACCCGATGGTCACTCTGTCTGAGCTCCAGCGTTCTTCTGTGGAGAGAGGAGAACCTTACAGAAGGACAACCATCGGTGCAGCAATCCACCAATCAGGCCTGTATGGTAGAGTGGCCAGAGGGAAGCCACTCCCCGCCTGAAATTTGCCAAAAGGCATCTGAAGGACTCTTAGACCATAAGAAACCAAATTCTCTGGGCTGATGAGACTAAAATTGAACTCTTCGGAGTGAATGCCAGGCATTACGTTTGGAGAAAACCAGGCACCGCTCATCACCAGGCTAATACCATCCCTACACTGAAGCATGGTGGTGGCCGCATCATGCTGTGGGGATGTTTTTCAGCAGCAGGAACTGGAAGACTAGTCAGGATAGAGGGAAAGATGAATGCAGCAATGAACAGAGACATCCTGCCATATCACCCTGCAGCCCAAGACCGGTTACTCATTGAGGCTACGCAGGGCTGAGCCTGGTCAGTACCTGAATGGGAGACCACATGGGAAAACTAGGTTGCTGTTGGAAGTGGTGTTAGAGAGGCCAGCAGGGGGCGCTCAACCTGTGGTCTGTGTGAGTCCTAATGCCCCAGTAAAAGTGAAGGGGACACTACACTGTCGATGGGCGCCGTCTTTCGGATGAGACGTTAAACCGAGGTCCTGACTCTCTGTGGTCATTAAAAATCCCATGGCACTTCTCATAAAGAGTAGGGGTGTAACCCCGGTGTCCTGGCCAAAGTCCCTCAATCGGCCCTTACCCATCATGGCCTCCTAATCATCCCCATCCACCGAATTGGCTCTATCACTGTCTCTTCACTCCACCAATAGCTGGTGTGTGGTGAGCGCACTGGCGCCGTTGTCCTGTGGCTGCCGTCGCATCATCCAAGTGGATGCTGCACACTGGTGGTGGTGTGGAGAGTCTCCCCTCATGATTGTGAAGCGCTTTGGGTGTATGGCCATACACAATAAATGTGCTATATAAATACACATTACATTACATTACATCCTGAATAAAAACCTGCTCAGAGTGCTCTTGAACACACACTGGGGTGACGGTTCATCTTCCAGCAGGACAATGACCCAAAGCACACCGCCAAAATATCAATGGAGGGGCTACACAACAACTCAGTGAATGTCCTTGAGTGGCCAAGCCAGAGCCCAGACCTAAATCCTATTGAACGTCTCTGGAGAGATCTGAAAATGGCTGTACACCGTCGCTTCCCATCCAACCTGATAGAGCTTGAGAGGTACTACAAAGAGGAAAAAGACAGGTGTGCCAAGCTTGTAGCATCATATTCAAAAAGACTTTAGGCTGTAATTGCTGCCAAAGGTGCATCAACAAAGTATTGAGCAAAGGCTGTGAATACTTACAGTATGTACATGTGATTTATCAGGTTTTTTTTAATAAATTTGACAATTAAAAAAAATCTTATTTCACATTGTCATTATGGGGTATTGTGTGTAGAATTTTGAGGAAATAAATGAATTTAATTCATTTTTAATAAGGCTGTAACAAAAAAATGTGGAAAAAGTGAAGTGCTATGAATATTTTCCAGATGCACTGTATGTTATCAGGCACCTTTTGAAATTACTTCAAAAACTAGCCGTTACTTAACTTAATAACAAGTTTCTGGAATCGCAGCGTCTTGTTGTCATATTTCATTTACATTGTTTGCTGGATTTATTCAACAAAACTAGCATAAGCCTAGTATTTGCAAATTGGTATAACGTGACTTGTTGAGCACAAAAGTTTGTAACATACAAAATTTAAAAAAAACGAAATCTTATCTATGAAATGTTCTGCCTTTATGCTTTGTTTGCTTTTTACTACACCTGTACGCAGTGCAAAAGTGCAGCATCTTCAGATTGGCTTTGGTCTTGACTAAGTGTGGTTGAATGACTTTTGTCCTGGGAGCACTGTACAAATGTGGCGGCGGTATTGGCGCATGCTCAGGATCCATATGTGATATCTAGCGTATATGTCTATGCTAATAATCAAGAAACTTAGCTAGCTGGGGGATATTTTCCGATGCCACAACGTTTCATTTTCTGTCAGTAGTACACAATGTAACTACAAAAGTGTAAAGCTTTAAACAGAAACATTATCAAAGCTCTTTTTGGAATTTTTTTTGAGTGAGATGCCAACGGTCTAATCTGATTCAGTGATCTATGCTAAGATTAGCTAAAAGTGCTCCTGCCAGATCCGGAGATCGGCTGAATGGATTTAAAACTGGTAAAAACTCAACAGTTTATCTCTAGGGGAGTTATAAAATTAGCCTATTTCCAAAACAGTGAAGTGTTCCTTTAATTACAGAGAATTGCACAGCATTCATTTAATCTGTAAATGCTCTTCTTCATTAAAAAAAAATATAAATAAATAAAGAAAAGAAAAAGAGCAATTGCGGGATCACTTAATACACCAAATTTATTGATAACATCATAATTAATGTAACTATTGTAAAACGTCTCAGACTGGAGAACTCGAAAACACAAGCACAAGTCGGCTACATTCGTAGAGTTGAACTGAAGAGAGAAAGCGATTAATTGAGCAGATATGAGGAAAGAGAGAGTGAAGAGCTTCTCTGTGTGGATTTTCAGTGTATTTCTGAGCGTTAATCAAAGCCAGTCTATCGACGGCCGGCCGGCATGAATGGAAGCCTCTGTAGTTCATGTCAACACTAGTGAATTGGTAATAATTAAAACCGAAACGGAGGGTCTAGACAACTTGAGGCTGGTGCTGCAAGACGAGCCTTTTTCATTAACCTTACAGAAATCTCATATTAACCCTGATGTAGCACAGATCGTATAGAGGAAACTCGATTAACATCACCTGAAATGAGCCCATGAACTGAGACCAAAATACACTTTTAACACTTTTGAATGATAGTTTTGGGGTATAATTCTTTAGATGTGTGTTTGATGTTTGGCTGGTAACTAAATGAAAGCTTTATAATAAAACAAAACAAAACAAATGTATATATATTAAATGATACATTAAACAAATGACTTTTGCTGCTTGTTCAAACTGCTTATTTAGGAGTTGAAACAACACAATTCATATGTTTTTAGGGACAACTTAATTGTTTAGTGTTGAAACCACTAAAGTTTGTAAAAAAGATGAAGTTAACTTAATCAAAACATGAAGGAATTGTGTGGAACCCAGCATTTTTTACAGTGTAGTATTTATTTTCCTCTCTTGTTTTGTTTTCAGTTAATTTTATGACAACAAATGTAATGCTTTAAAATAAAAAAAAAAACAAACAAGTTTGTATGGTTATTAAAATAGAAAAGTATTTTAGGAGCATTATTTTTTGGTACCATTGAGATACTGAATGGTACAAAATCATTTTAATAATTCATTCGTATTTCATTCATTCATTCATTCATTCATTCATTCATTCATATGAATAATATTAATCATTTTAATAATTAATTCATATTTACATTCACTGTTATCATTTTACTTTACTTTTATTTATTTATTTTTTATTTCAGTCATATATCTAGTTACAGTTATTCATTCTATTTGATGTTGTTTATTATGTTATTGTTTATTTCTGTTATGCTGAAAAAAACTTTCTTTATATATTTTTATTATTGTTATTGCTATTATTATTATTATTATTATTATTAATTTAGCTAATCTTAAAACAACAATATTTATATATATATATATATATATATATATATATATACTAGGCATGCAACAATGCAGTTAGCTCACGGTTCAATACATACCTCGGTTTTTTAACACGGTTTTTAACTCGGTTCGGTTCTGATGGCTTAACACATAAGTGTTTTTTTTTATTGTTATTCTATGCTTAGGCAATAGGAACAGTAAGAAAGAGAAAAAAATAAAAACGATTTATTGCAATACTCCTTTATTTTACTTCAAAGCCAAGAAAGGTACACTAGTTCCTAGTGCATTGTATAATAAAAAAAAAATGAACACTAAAATCTCACAGCTGCTGGTAGCCTATGTACAAACTGGGCATTAAATATTAATTAAATCTTTTTAATAACTGCTTTCTTATTGTATGTAGTTTCAAATAAAATTATTACTCTAGACATTATTGCTTTTATTACTATTACCATTAAAAATAATAATAATAATAATAATAATAAAAACAATAATAATTAATATTAGAGTGATTTCTGAAGGATCATGTGACTGAAGACTGGAGTAATGAAGCTGAAAATTCATCTTTAAAATCACTGGAATAAATGATTAAATTAAATGATAAACTACTTTTGAACAGTTATTTTATAGTGCAATAACACTTTACAATTTTACAATGTGTGCTATATTTATGATGAAATAAATGTAGCCTTGGTGAGCAGGAGAAGCTTATTTTAAAATATTTAACAATCATACTGACCCCAAACTTTTGAGCAGTTGTGTATATATTTTATAAGCGAAAATAAGCACTTTAATTTTGACACCCACAGACATAAATACAAATCAGAGAGGTCAGACTTTCTCATACAGAGCCTCATTTCAGTTGTCAAGTTTTGTAAAAATCTATTGAATTAATCTATTAAAGAAACGTTGGCTAGAATTATGCATTATAGGCTTAAATTACAAATAAACAGATGAACCGATCATCAGATCATGCATTAGATCATGAAGCAGATCAATGTTGATCTTTCTTTCGAGCTGTCAGTGCAGAAATGAACAAAACAACAGGCCTAATATAACATATTATAAGATTAAAATATGGAAAGATTATCAGTTGGTAACTTCGTTCAATCTTCCTAACTGATAAACAGCTCTCGTTAATATTTCAGCATGCTTTCACTTTCGCATTAGACACGAAACGCAAATTTACCGGTAGGAATGACATCCCGCCCTGCTCATCATTCGTATATATGGCTATTACACAATCATAATACACTGTGGTATAGCCTGGGTCCTTAGTTCGTTAAATTGTTTTGTTTTCTCACTACAATCGATTTGCTCAATCGAGCAGAGACCACCTCATTCAGGCGATCTCGGAGCGATTGATTTGGCGCTGATTTGAGCGCGATTCCTGGACTGGCATATGCCAAACGAACCGCGCTAACGGGGGGAAAGAGACAGATTTCCGAAACGTCTATGTGTGAAAGCGCCCTAAGATTGTATTTGAACGCAATTGACAGACAGTCGCAGCCAAACTTTTGTGACAAGGCAGCACTGGCCCGATCGGACACCTCCCTTATGACCATTCTGTACACTGGCCCGAGCGTCTCTCATGCTGGCCCCGGGCCATCGGGCAGTCCTTATTTTCGAGCCCTGTAGTGATTGAATATTTACTCGCGGGGAGGAGTTTCCTCATCTCAGCTCGTAAACTTACAGGGACACACAAACAGTCTATTCGGAGAGAAATAAAACGCACATAAATTATTCAAACGTAAAACCGGAAAAACCGCAATTCACAAGCGCGTATTGAACCGTGGATGTCGTACCGAACGGTTCAATATTGTATTGAGAATTGTGGCATCTCTAATATATACACACAGTGTTTCCTCTAGTATTTTTTCCAGCTGTGGCGGCAGGCCTTTTGATCTACCAACTACCTGTGGCGTTATTTCAATGACAGATGTCGTGACGCAGTATTACAAGTCGAGATCGGATTTATGTAATACGAGCATGCAGATCTCTTTGCTAGCGCGAGGATTTCCTCTGTTCGTGCACAAAACTTCTTGCACCCCCTCAAATATCCGCTGCTCAAGTGCAGATCTTCTTGTGCGCTCTCGAATAAACGCTGCTGAACTGCAATTTTGCGCGTTTATGTAGTGAATATGTCTCCAACATTTATTAGATTGGCTAGGAATATTTATGAATGTCTCCAATAGACCTACAGAGCGGCAATAATGCGTCCTGAGGTAAAGTGAAACGGCTATAAACTCCAGCAAGATAAAGTCTTTGTTTGTTGTATGCAGAGCCATAGACCTTTATCTATAAATAAAATATAATTATAGAAACTGTGTTCATCATAACTGAAAGCTATACGTCGTGTTTGCTGGCCTCATGCATCACATCGCATCAGCATGTCACCTTAAAGGGTTAAACAAATAACGCCCAGCACCACTACAGTTACAGAAAAATTTGCGCTGTTATAATTTACTTACCTTTTAATACGTTTTGGTGCAATTATAATCCGCTATTTAAAATAAACGCCAATGTTTTGAATGAGAAGCTGTAATGTTGCCGTGGCGGGATGAATTTTGGTGTGGCGCCCCACCATGGTAGAATGAATGTAGCGGAAACCTTGATATATATATATATATATATATATATATATATATATATATATATATATATATATATATATATATATATAAGCAATATCACAAGTAGCAGTGCGATATGGCTGTATATCGGCACTGGTGGGAGTTGACGTTGTGCCTTAGTGTCCCACCAGTGAAGATATACAGCCTTATCGCACTGCTACGAGTGTGATATCGCATTTATACAATAGTTCGACAACATAATCGTGTATATAAAAAATAAAAAAAAAAATAAAAAATCAAGGAGTCTAAAAATCTTTAGACTCCTTGAGGAACTACTTTCTTCCGCCATTCATTCACATCTGCAGCTGATGTCAGAACAGCAGAAACCATTGTTCATTCACCAACATCACTTTAGAGCTACTATTTGAATGATTCTTTAGCGTAATGTCTAAAGTGATGACAAAACAGGTGATTTTGGTCCCATTGTAAGATTAGCAGGCTGAAACGACATGAAATGCCATCAGTCTACAGAGATTTCCCATATTTCTCTGTTGAAATTGGGAGATCACAATAATTATCCCCGAAAAAGCTAAAGCAAAGTAAACACTACCAGATTACTATGGTATAAGTACAGCACTACAACATACAAACAAGACAGATAGACTTAGGCCCAATCCCAATTCTACCCCTTAGCCCTTCCCCTTACCCCTACCCCTCGTTTTGCGCGTGCCCGCCAAGGTGTAGGGGTGTCCCAATTCTCTTTAGCTTGAAGGCGTAGGGCTAAGGGCAAGGGGTATACACCCCTTCGAACGAAGATTTTTCAGGAGCACACTTGAAACGGAGGGGTAAGAATATTTCCCAGAATACACCTGCCACAACGGCAGTATAGCTGAACCCGGAAGTAAGGAGATCCACAAATTAGTATTTTTTGTCATTATTACGAATTTTTACGACAAACAAACATATGTTTTATTATATTCATAACCGCGTTCATGTTTTACCGTCATGCTTTTTAAAAAAAACGCAAAAAAAACCCCTCTAAATTTCGCGATCTACAATCCCTAATAATAACTCCTGTACAGCAGTCCTACAACATTCTGTCACTCCATAACACTCGAATACCCTGTCAGAGCAGTCTAGTGGCTGAAAATGAGCTTTTTACAGTGTCTGCTATAATGTTAATGTTGTTTTAGTGTGTTTACATAGATGACTATGGCCACTGTGTAAATACACAGTACAGTTACGATCTTATTGCCACATTAGATCGTTATGATAACATAATATATGCCTTCAGTGATTTCCTGAAGATAAATACCACAAAATAACACAACTGGAATAACTACAGCAGTCGCGATCGTCTGATCTCATATGAAGCAAGAGATCGTGATGACATATGATGACGTGTGCAGGTGTTGAAGTGCTGTCCCAATTCTTAGGGGTAAGTTTTGAAGCCCTTCCCCTTAACCCTCGGTTGTAAGGGCCAAGGGGAAGGGGAACGGGAAGGGGTAGGGGTACAAAAATAGAATTGGGATTGGGCCCTAGAGTGTCACTTACCAGTTTTAGAATGATTTGATAAGCTGTAATTTGAAAAATTTTTACTGAGTTTTTCTTCCCCTAAGGATGTATTATGCAGCCGCTGTCACCATCTTGTGGCAAAACCTTTGCTCTGCACAATGACATGCTGAATCCGCAAAATTATAAATATTTAAAAATCACACTATCCTTATAAATAAAATGCATAGGTGCAATCTAAACAACTATTGTCGCCTAAAAAAGCCTCAAAACTACATTATGTTGCCCAACAGCAGCAATATTTGTCAAACTGTAGTGAGTCTACTGATCTGCTGTGAGCGGAGTAATACACAAGGGTGAAGAGGCTGTACGAGTGCTCATATTGCAGAATAACATATTTATTTATTTGCAGAACATTATATTTCAAATAACAAATATAGTTTTAATTTTACTTAGGCTAACTATAGTAACTTTAGTGTAAACTTTAGATGACTGTATTCAGTTTCTTACACTTACAGAATACATCAGATACACAATATTAAACAAATGCCATGCACCAGAATATCAAAATAATCTACTGGGGCAACAGTTTTATATGGATCCAAGCCTTGTGCCCTGTGCTCATTTATTAAGCAGCATAATGAAATATGTAGAATAATGAAGCGGGGCGTCTTTGGGCGATTTAATGCACCATAGACTCAATGAAGTGCTCACTGGAGACCAGGATTATTAGAATCCTCATTCTGACCAGCAAAAGCACATTCACATATGCTTTCAGTAATACATTGCACTGACAGGAATTACATGCGTTTTACAGCTTTATTTAGACTACAGCATGATAATTCTGGGTAAGAATCTAATGTAAATTGGTGTGTAGTTGACATAGGTGTTACGCCTGATGCTCACAGGAAGAAGGCACGGGGTCTCAGGATTTATCAAAAGCACATATATTTATTAAAGGACACTTACGAAGATCACAGGATGAACAGGGCTTGAAGACAAACAGCAAGACATGTAGACATCAACAATACCAGACAATGAAGGACTGAACACAAGGACTATAAATACACAGGGGATGATGACATGATAACACACAGGTGGAGGAACACAGGTGAAGGTGATGAACAAAACGATGGCAGGAACTGGAGCAAAGGAGCACATGGGGATGGTCACATGACGAAAACAAACACACGAGGAAGGCAGGTTGTGACAATAGGCACATGTAAACAGATACTTTTATCAAATTTAATTGAGGAAAAGCTGACGTTAATGGCTCAATCTTGCTAGTGTCACTTTTATACCACTGAGTAGAGTTGGGTTTGGGGTTATTTCGATACCAGTGCTAAATCGATACTTTTAAAACGGTACCGGTGCTTGAACCGATACTTTTGTACCACAAAATTATTTGACAAAAAAATAATAAATGTAATAATTTTAATTGAACAATATAATTAAAGTTTAAAGTATACATCAATTTAGATTTTATATATTTGAATTGCATTAATATATTTATTTTAATCATTTGATTATTAGCATGAATGCAAGATTTGCATTATGCAATTAACATTACATTAGCTTACTAACCTGTGGAAAGGCTGATTATCAAAATCAGGCAACAACTTCTTTTCTAGGGTTTGGGGCTTGTGACTACGTTAACATGAACATCAGTAATCTAATGATTTGCCTTAATCTGAATAAGACAATAATATGATTAAGGTGTTTACATGAGTTGCTTTTTGAATGTTCTTTTCATGAGCCCGTTTTACATGTTATAGCACATAGACCGATTAACGTCGTTGTGTCACTACGCTATCCACGCTTCCTCTGAAGTTTAATGTAAATAAACTTGCAATTAAAGGGACTGTTTTTTGATAGACTGTCACATAAGTTATTAATGAAAATAATAATAATGATAAATGTGTGCGTAATCAGTTTTTTTTTAACGGGACTAAAATTCAAGAACTATTATTTTACTGTAATTAAAAGCAAAATTATATCACTAGAGGGCTGCACGGTGGCGCAGTGGGTAGTGCTGTCGCCTCACAGCAAGAAGGTCGCTGGTTTGAGCCTCAGCTGGGTCAGTTGGCATTTCTGTGTGGAGTTTGCATGTTCTCCCCGTGTTCTTGTGAGTTTCCTCCGGGTGCTCCGGTTTCCCCTACAAGTCCAAAGACATGCGCTATAGGTGAATTGGGCAAGCTAAATTGTCCTAAGTGTATGTGTGTAAATGAGAGTGGATGGGTTGCAGCTGGAAGGGCATCCGCTGCGTAAAACATATGCTGGATAAGTTGGCGGTTCATTCCGCTGTGGCGATGCCTGATTAATAAAGGGACTAAGCTGAAAAGAAAATGAATGAATGCATGATATCATGAGAAAAAGCACATTCTTTGGGCTTGTAAAAATTAGATATATTTTTTCTTACCACATTGCTTAACACTAAAATCAGGATTTAAGATGTGAAATAAAATCCTCCTCATTGCTTTGGGCTGCGTAATAGGCACTATATTTCCACTATATTGTTGTGAGAGTAATACATAAAAGTGTCAGGACTGAATGCCATTGCTATGGTGAGGAAATGATGCTACAAATATTAAAATGACCTGTACAGGCCACATGCAAGTACAACACAGCATTATATATGATCCTAATTTACAAAAAAAAAGCACATCAACCTCCATTAGACCCCGTTGCTCTCTGAGAGATGGATATATATGGACCAAGGGTTGTACTGCCTTTTGTTCTGTCAAGGACATGCATGACCTGCCTTGATTTCATAGATAATTTCTACAATAGACACTCTAATGGATCCAGCCTCCAAAACTGATTTCCTTGAGGACACACACAACCCTCGGTCTCGGTGACTCTAGGAATGAACAGATATGCTGAGGGTCTCACATATTAGTATTTCAGTCACTCAGTCCTTCTTCCAGACACAAGGTATAAATTAGGTGCTTAAAATAAAGCAACCTCGTATTAGATGGGATCCTCACTGTTTATTTTCTTTTTTCTTTTCTTTTTGACATCAGTGTGAAGCAACCAGATTTATCTAAAAGTTCAAAAGCAAATAGGCCATTTTGTCTTGCTAACATCCTCCTGATGTAATAAGTTAACTAAAGTTTAGCCAGGGCAATATCATAGGCATACAGGCTAATGTGATGGAGATACGACAGCTGGATAGTACAATTATTGCCCTCTAGTTTTTGCAGTCACAGAATATATAATGTCAATTGAAGCTATAAAACATGTACATATAGGCTAGCTATGGAAGTCGGTGGCTATCAGTGTGTCCTACATTCTTCAAAATATTTTATTTTGTACAACAGAAAAAAACTTAAACAAAAATAATATATTGAAAAGGGATAGTTCACCCAAAAAATTTAATTTACACACACTCAAGTGGTTCCAAATCTTTGTTTCTTTATTTTGTTGAACACTAACGAATTAACGATTAAAAAAGATATTTTAAAGAAAGCTATAAACTTGAAATCATCGACTTCCACAGTAGGAAAAACAAATACCATGAAAGTCAATGGTTACAGGTTTCCTGCTTTCTTCAAAATATTATTTTGTGTGTTTAACAGAAGGAATAAAAAGGTCAAATAGGTTTGGAACAAGCAAAAGGTGAGTAAATGGTGACAGAATTTTCAGTTTTGAATAACTATCCTTTTAAGGGTGAGTATATGGTGAATTTAGGGTGAAATCTCCTTTAATATTTTTTTACAGTACAATTATTACTATTATTTAATAAAAAGTGCCCTTTTTTCCATTTGAGCCCCTTGAAAGGTCTCTGCACGTCCCTGATCTTGTGATGTAATATATGAAGAATGTATAGTGTCAGGGTATTTCTTATCATTTGTTTGTCCTTTTTTCAGAGTTTGCAAGGTTTAAATTAGGTGTAAAAAACAGCAACATAATTTTATTAGATGAGTTGTCACAGTTTTTCTTTTCTTTTTTCTTTTTTAATGTAATGCAACCAAAACACACAATTCATAACTTTTGGATTTAGTGGTTAATTTGTATGAAATTGTATGATCTCATTCGTATATTTTTTGTATGAATTGCTCATCTCCCAGTGACGATTAGATTTGGGGATGGTGTTTGGGGCCAGGCCTCCTTTTAAAAATCTTACATTTTCCTACAGCTCAAATCGTATAGGAGAGGGAAGATTTTCATTTTGTATGTTCGTCATGAAATACCATGATCTGGTGGTATAATACAGGCAGGTGAAAACTAGGAATTAAAAGTCAAAGACATACCAAACATGGTATGAAGAATTCCATCAATGCATTCACGTGAATAGAGATGAATTTCCATTAGGCAATGCGAATGATGCAGAATGCGCGATTTGTTTGCTGTGTACACACATAATTTGCCTCAATTGTGTCTTTCAACACGAGTTAAAAAAATTGAACCTGAGCAAAAAATGTGATGTTGGATATGCAAGCAGAGGAGCTAAACATCCAGCGCTGCTTGGGCTGTGGCCATTAGGGAGAAGGGAGATGTTTCTGATTTTATGGCAGTAATAGCAGGTCATCAAACAGGACACCCATCAACTTCAATAGCTGGAAGCGGCTGTCATCCAGATGCAGTTCCTAAAGGAGACTGTGAAATTTACAAAGTTTTGTGTACCTTTGGATGGTGCCGTCAACCCAAACACATCGGCTTTTGGCTTTCTGGGGTTTTTGGGACAGTACAAAGCAGCAAATAGTTATGTCCAGACTCACAGATAACACATGGATAAAAAATGAATAGGGAAAAATGCAATGGTGCAGCCCTACCGCCAAGTAAAATGACTTGCAGATAAATTCAGTGGTCAGTCAATGAATGAAGAGGGAAGATAAGAGAATGATGCCTTAAATTTTGGAATGTCCATCACACAATACTATCGCCTTGAGTTGTAATATATTTACAGCAGCAGGATTTTTCTCTTTATTTGTTTTGGCAGAGGTCACTGGAGGTTTGGCATAGGGAAATGGATTTGCTGCTTAAAGAAAGGCTTTTATTGTAAACTCGGTCGGCGGTTCAGACTCAAGCTCTTCTTAATTAGAAATGAATGCGTCTCCAAGAGCTCACTGGCAGCCTGGTAAAGTGTAGTTTCACTCATAGCGGGTCTATGGCATGGCAAGCTAGGGGATGTTAATTTGCTGCCATGTTATGAGCCAAGGCCAACTGCTGCCACTGTCACCTTGGAAGGACAAAATGAGCGATGATAAACAATGCGGGATTTGTTCGGGACAGTTTGGCTTCAACCTTTCGACAGGACTACACACTGACATTTATTTATCTATTTATTTTTTATTTATCGAAAACTCTGAATTACTAACTCATAAGATATAAGATCTGTATATATGTGTATATAAATATATATACAATTAATGTCAAAATTATTATCCCCCCTTTGAATTTTCTTTTCTTTTTTAAAATATTTTTCAAATGATGTTTAACAGAGCAAGGAAATTTTTACAGTGTGTCTGATAATATTTCTTCTTTTTCGAGAAAGTGTTATTTGTTTTATATATATATATACATACATACATACATACATACATACATACATACATACATACATACATACATACATACATACATATATATTTATTTATTTTACTTATTTATTTTTTCAAATGATTTAGTCCCCATACTTATGGTTTGGGTTTTTGTTTTCTTTTATTTATATGTGCATTTAAATGTCTGAAGAAGCATTCTTATAATTTACATATTTCATTTATAAATGTCTATAATTATAAATTATACGTCATATTTTAAATTCATGTAGTTTTAAAATTCATAAGACAAAAAAAATCATATTTGTTTTGCAATAGCTCATTTTAATTAAATGTAGAGAGTAGCAAAAATCTTAAGTGAAGATGAAAGGTTTTCTGTTTTACTTTAAACTGAAATAAAAATAAATTATTATAAATGAATTGAGCAAGTACCAACAATCTCATTTTTAGTGGAGAAAAAGATAAGAGACTGCTGCATATGTTTAATTACTGTACATGTATGAAGGCAAGTATAGAAGTATATTTAAAATGTACATTTTTAAAAGATAAACAAAACATAATGAAATAAAGCACATTTAAGTCAGCTTTCTGAATGACATTGTGACAAATTTTGTTGCGCTCACAGCAAAAAAAAAAAAGGTCTCCCATGCTGAAAATATCAGTGAAATTTGTAAAAGGTTTGGAAGGAAAATAAAAAAAAAGGTTCAGACTTTGCTGCTCATCCATATGTTCAATTCCACGTCTGGAGGCAAAAAAGTACAAGTATATCCATTTCTTACATCCTACATATATTGCTTCATTCTCCGCTGGCCGTACAGATGATCTATTGCTTATATATGGCCCAGTACCTACTCAAGCCCTTCTTGACACAAGGTGAAATTGGTCTTTGCAACACATTTCCAGCTCTATCTAAAGACTGAACCTCTGGCTGTTTCAGATCGCTTGCAAACAACAGAAGTGGAATATCATTTCACAACGTTATCAACATTCCTGTTCTTAAGCTGTTCAGGCCAAATGTACATTAGTTGAGTAGGTCAATCTACATTTAACTTTCAATTGTTTTTTAAACTATAGCAATGCAGATTTTTATGCAGATTTTATACAAATATATACAGTATTCTATGTATGTACAGTACAGTGCACAGTAAAATGGTAAACTACAGCGGTGCTGTTTTTATTGTTTTATATAAATAAACTTTGATCTGATATTGATTTGATTTAATTCAGAGTTAAGTACATAAGTAGATTATTGGATATAATACTTGTCCCCTATCCAAGTTTTATAGAAACAACAAATAATAACTTGACTTCTAGTTGATCATTTGGTATCAGAAGTGGCTAATATGAAAGGCAAAGGCCTCTAGATTACACTTATTTTGCCAAAATAAAATATGACCATGCCTTGATTTTTAATTATTTAATTAGGACATTAAGGTCTGACTTTGCTTAGACAAAAGTCTTGTCACTTAACAGAACTAATGTACAGTATAGAATATAAAGTCATGGTGCAGTGGAAAAAGAATTAATATTGTGTATTAATGAGCTTGGAGGACTGCATTCATACGTCTCTGCAATGAGTCAAATAACATATTAATAAAGTCATCTGGAACGGCAAAGCAAGCGTTCTTGCAGGACTCCCAGAGTTCATCAAGATTCTTTGGATTCATCTTCAATGCCTTAATCTTACACCAGACATGCTCAATAATGTTCATGTCTGGTGACTGGGCTGGCCAATCCTGGAGCACCTTGACCTTCTTTGCTTTCAGGAACTTTCATGTGGAGGCTGGAGTATGATAAGGAGCGCTATCCTGCTGAAGAATTTCCCCTGTCTCATGGTTTGTAATGTAATGGGCAGCAAAAATGTCTTCATACCTCAGGCTGTTGATGTTGCCATCCACTCTGCAGATTTCTCACACACCTCCATACTGAATGTAACCCCCAAACCATCATTTTTTCTTTACCAAACTTGACTAATTTCTCTGAGAATCTTGGGTCCATGCGGGTTCCAATAAGTCTTCTGCAATATTTGTGATGATTAGGATGCCGTTCAACAGATGATTCATCAGAAAAATCTACCTTCTGCCACTTTTACAAATGATCAACTAGAAATCAAGTTATTATTTGGTGCTCTTACAACTGGGATTGACGACAAGACTTTTGTCAGGTAGTGTAGTAGTGACACTGTTTTCCCACAAAATAAAAATAAATAATAAAAAAGATTAGACTTTCAGAATCAAGCCTTAAAAGTTGGATACTGGAATGTAACATAATATATGCGATATATAGTAAAAGGTTATTTCTCAGTGCTGACTTTCTCTCTCAATTGCAAGATAACTAAGAACTGTGAGATTTAAACTCATTATTGTGAGAAGGATATATAACATTGAATTTGTGTTTATTTTATTTAATTGATTTATCGATTTATTTACACACACACACACACACACACACACACACACACACACACACACACACACACACACACACACACACACACACGCACATATATATATATATATATATATTTTTTTTTTTTATTTATTTTTTTTTTTTGTCTGCATTTGAAGTAGATCAAACCTTTCATCAAAGTTGTTCTAAAACTAATAAAAAACACCCATTGTGGAAACAATTTTTTCACTTCAAATAACTACTGTATGTGCGCGCATGTGTGTTTATAAATATGTAAACGCTGAGCATCCTGGGCAGCATCAAACATTAGGGGCAGTCCATTCAAATCTGTCAATCACCTTTCAGCTCGACAAATAATGAGGCTACTTCAGCAGGCCAGCTGAGCCAGAGGGTGTTGAGGGAAAATAAAAATCAGATTGACCTAAAAAAAGAGCAGATTTCTCACTGGGTTTTAATTGACTCATTTTCCACATAATTATTTACTTTCAATCTACAAAGGCAACAAATAATTGATGGCAGACCACTGAATTATTACAGAATAATTCACACCCAATGTGGTCATGTGGCTACCAATTTTTGAAACATTTAATGGTATTACTAACGAATGACTGAGTTGTTAATATGCAGCTTGATGCATTTATTAGAAAGTGAAATGAAGTGTCTGTGGATAACCTGAGCAACTTTTTAAATGATGAAATCAATGGAAATAGTTTGCCATTTTTATCCTGCTGTTTAATGTATTTATTTGCTTCCTAAATGTCTTTTTGTGAGTTGTGGTTCAATTGCTGTTGTAGGCTGTAAAGAACTTTAAAAGAACTAAAATAGTTTAGCGGTTCAATTTCCTAAAAATTATTTAAAAAAATGTTCATCAACAATTCATAATTGAGCATTCACCGCCTCATTAGTCATAAAAGCAAAATATTGTAAGTGTAAAAGCCATTTTTCAAAGGTTATTTGAAATGAGGCTCTTTTTATGTAATTTCGCCAGGTCACATACAGTAGTAGTAGTAGTATTGAAAATCTTTTATAAAATTTTGAATGGAAACAGTACTACTGTATATTTGATATAATTTCTCAAATCTGAATTAATAGGATTCAGAGAAACAAGTACAGTTGAAGTCAGAATTATTAGCCCCCGTTTATTTTTTTTTCCCGTTTTCTGTTTAACAGAGAGCAGATTTTTTAACACATTTCTAAACATAATAGTTTTAATAACTCATTTCTAATAACTGATTTTGTTTTATCTTTGCCATGACGACAGTACATATTTTACTAGATATTTTTCAAGACACTTCTATAAATTTAAAGGCTTAACTAGGTTAAGTAGGTTAACTGGGCAGGTTAGGGTAATTAAGCAAGTTGTGTATAAAGATGGTTTGTTCTGTAGACTATCGAAAAAAAAATTTGCCTAAAGGGGCTAATAATTTTGTCCTTAAAATGGGTTTTAAAAAATTAAAAACTGCTTTTATTCTAGTCGAAATAAAACAAATAAGTCTTTCTCCAGAAGAAAAAATATTATCAGACATGCTGTGAAAATTTCCTTGCTCTGTTAAACATCGTTTAGGAAATATTTAAAAAAGAGAAAAAAATTAAAAGGGGGGCAAATAATTCTGACTTCAACTGTATATACTCGAAGCTGTGCATATGCATCTCTTAAAAAAGGAATAAAGTAAGAATATGCACATTAAAGATGCTGTATGCAAGTTTTTTAACTCCTATGATTTCTAAAGCATAAAAAATACCATAATATGTTTGCAGATATTTAAGAAACATGCTAAGTGAACATGTTTATCTGAAAAAACAATGCTGAAGTCAGATATTCTGCTTTGAAAATGTGCTTTCCGTGCAGGAACGCTCTCTTTGTGTTGGTTCTTTTAACCCGCCCACTGCCACTTTAGCCATTTATATTTCAGCACTGCGGGTTGCCTTGTTGGAAAACCACATATTTCATTCATTCATTCAGAAAGGCTCTCAAAGCATGCGCCAGTGACCGAAATACGACCTCCGGTGGACAGTAGCAGACTCTGAAATAAGATGCAGATTCACAGTTCCACATGAGGTTATTAATTATCAAATAATATACATATTAAGGACGTAAACGTTAGGTGAGCAGATTACATGGTAACCCAGTGTCCTAACAACACTCTACGTGACGAGATTTGCAGTGATAAGCAATTTAGCTGTTTGCACCAGAGGAAACATGACAGATATTTAAATACAGCCATTCAGAAGCACAGAATATGCACTCACTCACGAAATGGTAAAGTTTCTAATCTAATTAATACATATTAAACCTCTTTAACATAATTAAATATAGATGCTGAATCACTGATGTGTTTGTTTGCAATATTTCACAGTTCTAAAGTTCAATTTCAAATGGTTTATTTTATTTTTAAGATCTGATATAAAACATCTGCTGCTGCTTTCAGTAGTATGGCAATACATGTCTAATAAAATGACATTAAAACTCATTATTAGCATTTAACACTGAATAAAGTACATGAGGTGTACCTGAGGTGATCATGTCATCAGGTTTTCTGTTGTTCAGCTGCAAAAAATAGAAACCGTTTCTAAAATATTCATTTGAGGCATTGGTTAGGACAAAAACTCCTTTTAATATGGAGAATATTCCTTCTATTGCTGCTTTTATTTCGAACACGACTTAAATTAACCTTAAATCAGCTTTTAGGCTCGATCCTCAGACTGTTGGTCCTCAATCTGGCAACCTGCTCTTGTATGTGTTTTGACCCAGGAATGCAATACCTAGTTCAACCACTGGGTGTCAAACTTACATACTGCACCTTTAATTAGAACACGCCACAATTTTATAAATACGAATGACTATTAGCACACAATACACACTCTCAAATTTGCATACAGTATGCACGACTAATATTAAGGCTTCACGATTACTTTTTATATCAATTATGTGATTTTATTGCGTAATCTTGAGTAGACCTTAAAATGAATGAACAGCTTATAAACTCACGGTTCTGTTAAAAAGTCTCAATTACTCTTTTCTTTGATGGTGGAAACCATTTTTTCCCATTGCTACAACCTGCAATCATGTACAGACAAAGATAACCAGCCTCTAATGACAAGAACATCCCTTTATTATCACAGAGTTGTCATTTGAAACACCTCGCCATGAATGTTTTTGAAATAATTAGCCGGCGGCGCATGTCTTTGATTCAACAGAGCCATCTCAAAGGGTATGCTTAACCAAAGCTAATAACCCCGAAACCCGTCCCGTGAGCTTATACCGAAGGCTCGGCAGGATTGGGGTGAATAGGGTCATTCAGATATGAGCGTCTGTGACCTGCTGTCGCATCATGAGAGCTAGAACAGATGATCAGTACAAAGGTTGAGAACTGTTAATTCACACAGCACAGGGTTTCCTTTAATTAAAACAGTGAGCACGAGGTCTCTTCGTGAGTATGATATGACAATCAGAAGACAAAACATTTGTCCAGCTAGACCCGATGCAAACTTTTACAAAAACAACCGAATACATACATCGTATAAAAGTTGCTTATAAACTACGGAAACCCACCGGAACCCTTTCAGACAGCTCCTTTTGGATTAATGGACTTTAATGTGCAACAATTAGTTACAGCTCTTCAATTATAGATTTGATAGATTAAGACAGACCCTGGATTCCTGATATCGCTTGCTAGTCGTGGATGAGATAAATCACACAGAACGGTATAGTACACGTAATACTCATAGGTTAATTAACATTGTGCTACAATTTTGATAAAATCCCCTCATTCGATTTGGATAAGCTCAGTGCAGACAATGTACTCGTGATTGTGCGGAAGCTTTCATTAACTTAACATTAGCATCATTCGTGTTGTGACCACATTCAATCAATAGCGCACTGATAGGCTTGCAACAGAGTAAATAAATGTACTGTATATATTTTGAGATGTTGATTGTTGTGCGGGGGGAAACCTACTCGTTTATCAGCCTGTTGAGTTGTTAATTGATGGACTTTCTGACTGGCAGCCTCTCAGTGGTGTGTTTCTCCATCGTTCCCTTCTCTCGCCAGGCAGTGAAGCCCTTGGCTCAAGGTGACCAGCAGCATCTGGGACAATTTGCAGCCCTGAAGAAAAGCAATGAAATGAAGGCGTGACAGTGCAGGTGTGAGTAATTGTTTTATTGTGAGCATGTATAGAAATGTGTGCGTTCCCTTGCCTTTTGTCCAGCACTTTCCATTATTTCTCCTTCTTTCAAGAATGGCTCTGTGACAGTACGCTATGAAAAGGTGTTTACAAGAAAATTCTGTTTCAGTTTTTCTACTTTACAATTTCATGTCTAATTTAGCGATACATGGCATTTCGTATTTATTAGGGAATTTACTAGGAGTTTCTGTGTGGAAATAGTTTTTGTCATTGTAGGTTTGGGGTGTGTGACACTTTCAGTCCAGGCTCATTGGATATTGTATATATGTCTCAGCCTTAACTTTTGCAAAAAGTAACATAAGTTACTCCGAGTACATTGCGTTGCATGTTTCAGATTAAAAATCCACTAGAGGGCGCTGTCTACATTTGTGCAAAACTGAAACATGTTACTTGGGATATGCTTTACATTTAGTTACACGTCCAGGAGTTGCACTTGTAATACAGATCACCTAGAGAACCTCTGACCCAAACCCCTTCCTAAACCCAAAAGCAAACGTAAAAGAAAAGTGTATTGTGGCCACATAGTTTTACAATGACTCTCCATTGCTTTTATCTCTTTTGTTGAACTGTGCTTTTAACTTAAGTGCTCTGCATCACAAGTACAACACCGTAGAAAGTGAATGACCGAGCAAACTAACCATGCAAGAAATGTTGTACATATTGACATACTGTAGATATATTACAATAAATAGACACCATTAAGTCGATTTATGGTATTTATTTGGTGTTGTGTAAAAAGCCACATGAAAACAATGCTTTATTTGCCGAAAATTTATCC
This sequence comes from Danio kyathit, assembly GCA_903798195.1. Taxonomy (NCBI): domain Eukaryota; kingdom Metazoa; phylum Chordata; class Actinopteri; order Cypriniformes; family Danionidae; genus Danio; species Danio kyathit. Next base: position 35,744,093 of record LR812530.1, read on the forward strand.
CTTTGAATATCATTAATGTGAAAGGGAAAATTTTTTTGGTGTCATACTGCTCTGTAGCGTACTGTAGCTTTGAATCTGCAGAATCCTTAAGTATTTTTTTTTGGTTTGTGGCCTACAAAAATATAGGTTGAGGCACGTATTTCCAATGAGCCTGTGTTGAATATTTATTATTGTCTACTATAGTATTGTAATTGCTGTTTTAACAATGTTATGGAGTGCGTCACTCACTTCTTGACAGTCAAAAATCATTTACTACTTACATCTATAATAAAAGTTTTGACAGCACAAAATATGCCAGTACAGTTTTTTTGTGATATGACACAGTAATATCACGTAAGCAATAGGGCCATTTTCCACAATACCAGTGTAAGTACAAGCAACTATGGCATAAAACAAAAGTTAATTTTAAGCAAATTACATTTTAGACACATTTAGTTTTTTGTTTTTTTTGAGTGAATCATTTAAAGATGGGATTTTTTGTCACTCAGTGGTTTTAGTGTCATATTTAACTATGACAGATCTAAACCAGCCAAGATATCCAGCAGCTAGTTCTCTGCAACTCTCACATGGTCGCCCACTGAAGCTAAGTAGGGCTTCGCCCGCTCAGTACCTGGATGGGAGACCACAGGGGAAAGCTAGGTTGCTACTGGAAGTGGCCAGCAGGGGGTGCTCAACCTGCAGTCTGTGTGGGTCCTAACACTCCAGTATAGTGAAGGGGACTCTATACTTCTCTGTGAGCGTGTCTTTTGGATAATGATAATTGGCTTTATCACTTTGTCACCTCTCCTCATCAGCTGGTGTGTGGTGTGCGGTTTGGTGCAATATGGCTGCTGTCGTATCATCCAGGTGGATGCTGCACACTGGTGGTGGATGAGGAGATTCCCCCCCAAAAATGTGTAAAGCTCTTTGCGTGTCCAGAAAAGTGCTATATAAATGTAAGGAATTATTATTATTATTATTATCAACACATTAAAAATACACTAATTTAATTATTATTATAATTTGTCAATATCACACACCCCTAATGTCGAAAAAGACCACTCTTATAACCTCATGAGTGGCAATAGATGTCCTAGGAGATTTCCATGGGGCGGAATCACAAGCAAATCTGATCAGACACATTCAAATGAATGTGAATTATTGATGTTCTGCAAACACACATCTGCCTCGTCATTCCATTGCATCTTTCACATGGCTGAATGAGACCAGGCCCCCTTGACTTTTAAATGCATTTCATTTTTCACCACAGCTACCTGTGGCGTTGATATATTGCTGCTTATTTCTTCCAGAGGACGATCCCCAGCCTCCCTTGATGTTTTTATATGCATGTATTGAATCATTTATCAACTGGCGAGATCATTCAATAATACGCTTTTCAGGAACACAGAGAAATAAGACATTGCTGGGATCGCAATGATGATGATGATGGTGATGGCTTTAGCCTGCCTCTCCTTATGCTTGCTTTTTTTATGAAAATGAAATGTGGTGTTGTTCTGCGCCAGGCCTCTTTTTTGATGTCACAGAAACATTATGAAAACAGTACAATTATTCTGTGGTACATAAATCTATCTGCGCATGCTGGCGGTATGAAAGATTAAATCACTGCTGCGGCACTATGAACTGTAATATGGCAATAACAAAGAAAAGCTTGTGTTAAAAAGAAAAAAGTGTAAAGTTTCTCGATGTTTAGATTCTCAAATGCTCCTCGCTCGCCGCTTGAAAAGAGGGCTTCTTATCGAGAGATAACAAAAGCCTTACAGCATAATTACCCCAGCGCAGGTCACCTTGAGCATCACAAGAACGCCGTGCGGTAGAGACAGCCCATGTAATGAAATCCTAGAGTAAAGGACACTTTTTGGTAGCACGTCCTCCTGCATGATCACTCCGCAATGTTGCTTTAATGAGACTTTCGTGACAACCTCAAACGAGTCTCAGGAGCTCGTACACATTCAGATAGAAGGAAGTGTGGTTTCTCCTTTCCTTGTGGTTTCTCTTCTTTTCAATCCATTGCGCCATCCTTCTCTCGCTCTTTCACACTCTGGAGCATCGCAAGTTTATTTTGAGGCACAGACAGATTTCCTCGTGGGTATGTGAGGTTTAGTATACAGGTCAAACAGACTTTGTAGCAGTCATCCGACATCAACGGCAGAAATTCTACACTAAACCTGATCTTATGGATGTCAGCAGACATACTTGGGGGATATTATTAAAGCAATGCTTCTTTCTGTCGTGTCACAACTGCAAATAGCCAATCCCTGTTAAAAGCGGTCTAAAATATGCCATGGCTCTGCATATAAAAGGCAGTGTTCAAAGAGTTATATCCGTCAGCCATCTAAAGAAGACAGCAGTTACAAAGGACTAACTGATGGTCCTTTGTGATTTATTAAAGTGTGAAGATCCTTGATGATGCTAATATTAGAGTACCATTCAATTTGCTCGTCTTCAAAAGCCCGCTCACAGCAAAGAGAGAGAGAGAGAGAGAGGAGATTGGACATTGAACGAGAGACAGAAAGGGAACGTTAGAGCCTGAAGAATCCACTTATTTAGCCCTGCTGTTAAAATAAAAAATATCGGACAATATGTCTGAAGTGCTTACAAAATTTCAATATCATAGAGAATCACACACTGTATAATAGCAAATGTACTTCAAAATGAACACTTCGTATAGTTTAGTGCCCCGGTTTGACTTCACTACTACAACCTTTGAAGAAACACTCTTTGATCCCGTCCAATACACATATAGGAATATATTGCATTTGGTGGACTAAAGAGAACGGCTAATAGTTTACAGTTCTACAAGTCCATACGTTTCAAATTTAACCTTTTGAATATTTCCCTAAATAATTCCCTCAATTATTACATTATTGCACTTAAAAAAATATATTAAGAAAAGAAAACAAATGAAACAATAACCATGGTTTGTGTTCTGCTTGTGTTAAAGGAACAGTTCACCCCAAAATGAAAATGTTCTGTTTATTTACTCAGCCTCCGGCTATCCCAGATGACTTTTTTCTTGAGTAGAACGTTAAAGAAGTTTTTAGCTGAAACGGTGGTCCTTGGTGATTCAAAAAAAGCAAGTTGACTGCTAACAGCACATTGAGAGTAAAAAAAAAACATCTGAAGAAAAAAAAGACACCTACATCTGGGGTGGCCTGAGGGTGAATAAATTAACAGCAAATTTTCATTTTGGGGTGAACTATCACGTTAAGGCCAATTCACACTCCCCCAAGTGATTCCAACCAATGTTAACAGTCACTTCAGTTTAGACATTCCTGACAAATGCAACTTTACCACATCCAATGACTAAATAAAAGCACTGACCAAAGCCAATGGAGGTAACCAGATGAACGTGTCTGTTGCCGCTGGTCGCTGTCTGTCGGTGCAGTGTGAATTGGTCTTTAAAGGCAAAGTCATTTAGGTCAGTAGAAGCTTGTGGTCCAAATAGTTCATAATTGGCACATGGAAGGACAAGTTCACACCTCTGATTCCAGACTGGAAATTCTGCCCCATGTCATGGGCACAATAGGGCTGCTATGAACTACTCTGCTGCCTGGAACAGGCACTAGATGGCCATCCTGTAGCTGTGCGGGTGCCCTATACCCTCCATATACACTGTCACTGGGATGTCCCATGCACGGGAAGATGTTGCATAATTCGGCTGGTCCATATGACAGTGGGCTCTGGTAGACTGGCAGCTCTGGGTAGGAGTAGGGTCTATGCACCAAGCTGGATGCCCTCCTGACAGCTGCCACGTTGTGGAAAATTGCCTCCTTGTAGGAAGGCAGCCTGGTGGACTGGCTATGTCTCAGCTTCTGACTTTTCCTGGAGTTTCGCCGGAAGGCATGAAGGTAGGTGTGATCCATTGGTTGGGCATAACACATGGTGTTCCTCACCCGTCCGTGTACATCCACGCAAGGGAACAGGTCAGGTATAGTTACTCTAGAAGGTGGTGCGGCAGTGGGTCTGTCACCTGGGAATTTTACTCTGTCTGGACCCCAAGTGGCTTTCAGGAACGATGGTCTGCGATGAAGTTTCCTTTTCCCTATCAAAGGTATTTCATCAAATGCGGGGTCAAAGTATGTTTTGGCACAAGAGTTACAAGCTGCGTCTGCTACCACAAAGGGATTTTCACTGAAGGATGAGGAAAGGTGATTTTCAGCAAAACTGTTTGCTTCGGTGTGACATGTTAATTGGTCTTTATAATCATGAAGACCCCTCAAATCCATAGACTCCACCAGGAGATTTTGAGGCCTCTTTTTCCGCCTGACTGCATCTGAGAAGTCATTGTGACAGGACTTGTGGTGTTCGGTGTAAATGTCTCTATATGGGACGAAGGAGGAACCTGTGTGAGCTAGGTCTGATGGAGGGTCATGCATGGCAAGATGCGGTGTGCTTAGACTGGATACAGGAAGCATGCCATCGTAGAGACCCCTGGTCCTGGCAGGAAGCGTGTAGCGAAGAGGAGTTGGCCGTGTTAAAACTCTGTGGTTTACCATTAGCGGTGGGCTGGTAGTTGTGTGTTGTGTGAAAGGTGGAGTTATGGAACGCTGCATGTGAGGTATGTGGTTCTCTGCGACATTAGCAATATACGAGAAGTGACCGGGAACTTTTTCTGTGGTAGTCACCAGAGGGATACGTGCTGGGAGGCTGCCACTCCGTCTGCTCCAGTTCTCAATGGTCTTGGTGGCGTTATCCAATGAGTTCTCAACTTTGGCTGAGGAGACGATGTCCTTGGCTGTCTGAAGCATTTTCAGCATGTTGGCCTGGGCGTAATTGGCGGTGATATCTGGATTCTGTATGCCAGTAGATCTGCCAATGTCTTCGACTCCATTGAAACAGCTGTATATGCCCTAAAACATAAAGTGAGTAATGAGAGTGTATTCCTGCAGAAGTGGTATTTTGTAGGCGTTTCATTGGATTCATTCACAATCTTTCTCCATTATAATGATTAATACAGCAGATTATATTCTTGTAGGAGACAAAAATCAGTTCAGTTTTTCGTGTCAAAGTTTAATGTGCCTCCTTATGGTGAATTATTTCATTATTTGTACTACAATAATGTGGTCATATTTTAACTTAATTTGCCCAAACATCTCTTTTAGTAAAATATTATACAGTAGATTAGGGCTGTGCGATATGGCCAAAAGAAACCTATAATGATTTTTTTCGTATATTTCGTAAATAATCACCTAGTAGGTAAGGATGGGCGATATGGCCTAAAATCCATATTGCGATATACATTGCAGCCTCTTGCGATAACGATATACAGTATATTGCGATATATAAATTATAATAGAACCATTTCAGAACAGGTTACATAGACCCTTAGGAAAGCCAAACTGCAATTTTTTTTTAAGAAATAAAGAAACTTTGCATGTCGTTTTGAGAACATTTATTGTGCAAAAGCAAAACTGTAATTAAACAACACAATGTTGCGGATAAATAAACTAAATGTAGTGCCTTTTAGAAAGAAAGACTTTTCTTTTAAGTCCTTGGTTCCTAAATGCCAAGTTGCAGAGAACAAAAAAAACTGGTGTCTTTTTAGTTAAGGAACTTACACTGTACTGAAATTACTTCCAGTTTTAATTAGTCAAATAAAATTGTGTATTGCAGATACTTTAAATAAAAACAAATTTCAAACCTGCAGCCTAAGGTAACACATTTGGTTTTTAAAAATTTTGATCTCCTAATGAAATTAAAACTGGTCTCTTGTTATTAAAGGAACGGACGCTGTGAATTAGGGCTATACTTCCAGTATTATGCATGGCTATTTTAAATAAAGAAAATTCTTTCATTCTTTCCTTCTGCCCCAAAGTAACACCATCTTTTCTATATAACTTTAATAACTTTAAAATCTCTATCGTAGGCCAATTTTGTTTCGTTTATATCGCATATCGTTTATATCGCCCATTACTACTAGTAGGTGTACAAATTGTATCTAGAACAGACCTATTGGAAAAACAAATAAATAGACTACTGTGTGTGTGCGTGTGTGTGTATATGTATGTGTGTTTATGTATGTGCGCGCCATCAAACACAAGTAGGCTCCGATGTTCCATTTGACCACATGTCAGAAGTAGTTGCGTGTACTTTTGTACATGTTGACAGATTTTTTTTGTGTGCACAAGTTTGTTATTTCCAATGAAGGCGCCCGGCTTGCGTGCATATTGGAAGTGATGCGCGCACGTATTCCTTGCGCACCAAGTTGAAAATATATCTACTTTAAGAATGGTGCAAGCGCTCCGTGGGTCACGTAACAAGAACTGAGTTATCTGCTTCATTCTTTATATAGACTATACACATTAAGACTAATTACCTCAGATAAACACAGAACACCCAAACACTCCGTGCTTTTTAATTTTCTCCACATATTAAACTAGTATCAAAACTGCAACAATGTTTTGTTAGTTTGACATCCTCTGAGAAAACATGGGCGCCGAGTCAGAGGAGCATGAGCACAACTCATGTTGAATGCTGAAGGAAGCGATGCAACTCGCGTTTTCCATATGCTTTTAGACGCGATATGTGACTGACAGGTCTTACAAACTACCTGATTCGGTGATACATCAGACTTCATGTTAACATGTTAACTTTTTTGGGCACCAAGTCCTCCTGTGCTGAACTCATCATACCTGTTTATGCAGGCTATTTGTCATTAAGCTCAGTCTCCTGTTCTCGCCCGCTCTCTTTAGGCACGCTGTGTTATGATTGGTTAAAATAGCAAACTGTGGGAAAATCGTGCTGTAAGGCAATTTAGAAATTGCGCATGTTCAAATCACGATTTTGATCCGATTTCAATTAATCGCACAGCCCTACTGTAAATGCAATGCTGCAGTAAACATTGCATTATGATTGTTTTGAGTGTAATTATGAGTGTAAAATGCCAGTGTATCTTTGAATGAATGAATTAAGCAGTTTAAGTGGTCGGTTTACAGTATTTGCAAAGAGATTTTTTTTTATATAAGAATATAACATGGTTTTTTTTTATACTTTCACAAGGGTCTTTAAGAGGTCATTGTTATATGCAGATGTAATATGCAGATGTGGTACTTAACTAATTGTCAACGAAGTGTCTTAATATTTTTTAAGGGTCCTTCCATGAATATGACATCCAAAAGAACAAAATTTATTTAAAATTTACATTTTCACATCTTTGCGAAGTAAAATTAATAATTTCTTTAAAAAAATAAACAAGCAAAACTACTATATATCGATACCCAGCCCTAGTATTATTACATTGTATACATCTTAACGAAAATGCATTAAAATGGAAATTAGCACTGCAATCTTACCCTGCTAATGCCCAGCAGAAAGTCTAAGTGATCAGATTTGTGAACAGAGTGCCTCAGTTTCCAGTAAAGTAGATGTTCCCAAGCAAAGACTAGCAGGCTGAGACCCATGGCCACAAGCAACATGTAGAAAACACCTGCCATGTTGTCTATGTCTAGTTTAGAGCTCATGACCTCGTTTTTCTCGTTCTGGCATATTCCAGACAGCCATACTGTCTCCAGTCTCTGTGTGTCCCCTGCATGAAAGGAAACAGGGTCAGGAACAATGCCAAAAACAGCGGCAGGCAAAGACTACTCAACTATGACAGAAACAAGAGGATACATAAGAATCACATATGTGGTCTGCCCCAATATGAAATAATGTGCCAACCTGGGCATTGTTTTAAAGCACTAGATGTGTATTCCCAATATAAAGGCTGTTTAAAAAAGCTACCTAATTTGGATAAAATTGCATGTAACATTTATGGTGAGAAATGCATTGTCAAATCTAATCAATCAATCAATCAATCATTCATTCAATCAATCAATCAATCAATCAATCAATCAATCAATCAATCAATCAATCAATCAATCAATCAATCAATCAATCAATCAATCAATCAATCAATTAATAAAGAATACTAAAATAAAATGAAATAAAACAAAACAAAATAGGCAGTATGGTTGCTCCCCAATTCGTCTGAGGTTTTCTCTTACCTGTACTTTGCACCGAAATGCCTTTCATAACCTCTCAATTCTCAGCACATTGAGTTTTTTACACTAAGAGGAGAATGTGATAGCTTTCATGCTGGGGCAGAGGATATTAAGTGTGGACCAGTTCCGGTCCCCCTAGTGCAATTTACCGTCTCCCAGGAACTGGAGAAGAGCCAGGTCTATGGGGCGCTTCCAGCGGGAGTCTTTCTGCAGAGCAATGCCGTAGCCTGTGGTAGCAAACACCTTCCCGCTACCAATGGTGACCAGCTTGCAGCCCTCATCCTTGCCAGCCATATAATTAAGAACTGCTGCATCATATATGAAGGCGTCCAACTTCCTACACAGAGGACAGAAATGAGCCCAAGGCAAATGGCTTAATAATTACACATAATTACGTCAAGTAAATAATTAGCTCTTGTTAATTTATACTCCTTTTTTCCTTGACAAATGGAGGACGATACATTATTTATGCTTGGCTGTTTCCCACCAGCATTTCACTGACCTTTAGATCTCTGCAACTCAAAAATAACTAACCAAATTGCTTCTAAATGATGCCTATAATGACTAATTGAGTTCCTCTCATCACAGAATAATAACCAAATAGAGGATTGCCGTGGTATACGGTAGTAGCATGTACAGTAAGGGTATATTGCATTATAAATACAGTAACATTATCAACTGGTCCTGGATTTTATGATAAATATTTTATGACAAAGTTGGAGCTGCGATTATTACTATGGAAAATAAGTATGCTTTGGTGGCATGCCTCTTGTGACATTTTGTTTTCGGTGGTCCCTGTTGCTGACATACCCTCACCGGCCACTTTATTAGGTACACCTGTCCAACTGCTTGTTAACGCAAAATTCTAATCAGCCAATCACATGGCAGCAACTCAATGCATTTAGGCATGTAGACATGGTCAAGACAATCTGCTGCAGTTCAAACCGAGCATCAGAATGGGGAAGAAATGTGATTTAAGGGACTTTTTAAAAGTGACATGGTTGTTGGTGCTAGACGAGTTGGTCTGAGTACAGTATTTTAGAAACTGCTGATCTACTGGGATTTTCACACACAACCAGCTCTAGGGTTTACAGAGAATGGTCTGAAAAAGAGAAAATATCCAGTGAGCGGCAGTTCTTTGGGTGCAAATGCCTTGTTGATGCCAGAGGTCAGAGGAGAATGGCCAGACTGGTTCGAGCTGATAGAAAGGCAACAGTAACTCAAATAACCACTCGTTACAACCGAGGTATGCAGAAGAGCAACTCTGAATGCACAACACGTTGAACCTTGAGGTGGATGGGCTACAGCAGTAGAAGAACACACCGGGTGCCACTCCTGTCAGCTAAGAACAGGAAACTGAGGCTACAATTTGCACAGGCTCACCAAAATTGGACAATAGAAGATTGGAAAAACATTGCCTGGTCAGAATTTGGCGTCAACAACATGAAAGCATGGATCCATCCTGCCTTGTATCAACGGTTCAGGCTGGTGGTGATGGTGTAATGGTGATGGTTCTTGGCACACTTAGTACCAATTGAATATTGTGTCAATGCCACAGCGTACCTAAGTATTGTTGCTGACCATGTCCATCCCTTTATGACCACAGTGTACCCATGTTCTAATGGCTACTTCCAGCAGGTTAAAGCGCCATGTCATAAAGCGCGAATCATCTCAGACTGGTTTCTTAAACATGAAAATGAGTTCACTGTACTCAAATGGCCTCCACAGATGTCAGACCTCAATCCAATAGAGCACCTCTGAGATGTGGTGGAACAGGAGATTCACATCATGGATGTGTGACATCTGCGTGATGCTATCATGTCAATATGGACCAAAATCTCTAAGGAATATTTCCAGTACCTTGTTGAATCTATGCCACAAAGGATTAAGGCAGTTCTGAAGGCAAAAGGGGATCCAACCCAGTATTAGGGAGGTGTACCTAATAAAGTGGCCGATGAGTGTATTTGAATCAAACACCACCAGTGTTTGTTTTGTGTAGTTTCATTCTATGGCAGCTTTCACGCTTATTCAAATAAATTAACTAACAGAGCAATCACACTACAGTTAGTTTTAATCAAACCAAACTTGCAAACTGTGAACAGACCCTAAATGGTACCACCGTAATATCTTATTTTAGCGCTTCGAGCTCTGGCACACTATCACACACACATAAAGTGTTATCGCTGAAGCCCACCCTGTCTTAAGGCTGTTGAGAGCTTCTTCCACTCCCTTCTGGTTGTATTTGATCATGTGGGTGTGCATGTCAGGGTAATTGCTTCGAATGTTCCTCTCTGTGCTGCCATTTGGGACCGTTCCGAAGCGAAAGGGAGGATAATGTTCCTGGGGTTTTTGAAACTGAAACAAAAAGGAATAAATGACATTTCAATCATTTAGCTGAGGCCGGATGCAGCATAACTTTAATAGTGTAGATCAACTCAGATTACACGGACTTCACACTGAATGACCTACTGCCCGGTGGTTGTGACCTTGGAAAAAAAGATCAAGGAGCTGCTTTTTTTTATTTGTCTTCTCAATGATTCATGCATTTTCATGGACTGTTGGCAAGAGTTGACTCATATTTTCCACAATGCATATTGGAGCTGCTAAAGTTGAATCCAGATTTTGGCAAAAATCTAGGTTCAGGGCTCATTTTTAAAGTCAAGAACACAGAGGAATTCATTCTATATACTGTATATTTAGTTGCTTCTAGTGAGTATTAGCATGGCTCCAAGCACTTGTGTTAATGTTTCTATCAATGATTAATCTGTTGTCGATCTTTCCTGAGGTCCATTTTATTTCTTATTTCAGTTTTGTCGCTTACAGCGTTGCCTTATGAAAAATCATTAAATATTAGTAATCAAGAAGTTGTTTTATAGACATTAGTGACAGGGAACTTTGAAAGGTGCCAATTTATTGATATCTCAATGACAGTTGTGTTTTGACATTGATTTTTGGTCCTTTTTGACAAGAATGGATTGCTTGTCATTTTAACAATTTTTGTAATTGCCTAGCTCCAGAATAAAAAGTTTTTATTTTACAATATTGTTGAATATTTAACATACAAAATATGCATTCTAGATTTGACAAGATCTTTCAGCTTTCAAGAACTCTTTTTTGCTTTTGTCATACATGCTTCTACACACACAAAACACATCAAAAGGTCTCCAAATGCTGCACTGCTGTCATGCAGCTCATTTACAATTACATACAGTACAACTCACCTTTTTGTCACTGAGCCCAGACACGGTGTCAATGTACTGCTCTTGGATCATGAAGGCAGCTAAATTGGCTGTATAGCTGGCGAGGAAGATTACAGCAAAGAACGCCCAGACTAGGACCATAATCTTGCTTGTCGTTCCTTTGGGATTTTCAATAGGAACAGAGTTGTTGAAGACGATTCCCCACAGGAGCCAAACAGACTTCCCAATGGTAAAGGTTGGACCCCCAGGGGCTATAGAAGAGATAAAAATCATATTTAACATGACAATTCTAAAATGCTTATACTGTAAATTTATTTCAATTGTATCAATGGAGCTGAAGCAAGTATGCATTAAGTTGATTAAAACTTATAGCACAGACTTGTAATGTTGCAAAAATTTATATTTCAAGGCAAGCTTTAAGTTGAAATTTCTGTTCATCAAAACAGGGGTGGCATAGTGGCTCAGTGGTTAGAACTGGCGCCTCAAAGCAAGAAGGTCGCTGGTTCGAGTCCTGACAGGGCCAGTGGAGTTTGCATGTTCTCTCCGTGCACGTGTGGGTTTCCTCTGGGTGCTCCGCTTTTCCCCACAGTCCAAAGACATGTGCTATAGGTGAATTGAATAAACTAAATTGGCAGTAGTGTATGAGTGTGTGTGTGAATGCAAAAGTGTATGGGTGTTTCCCAGTACTGGGTTGCAGCTGGAAGGGCATCCGCAGCGTAAAACATATGCTGGAATAGTTGGTGGTTCATTGCGCTGTGGCGACTTCTGATAAATCAGAGACTAAAGGCTGATTTATACTTCTGCGTCAAGTGAATGGGTATGCTTCGGCGCAGTCTGCACGTGGTCACGCTGATGTGCACCTCTCAAAAAATGTAACTACATGTTGCAACGATGTGTAGCGCAAGCTCTGTAATTGGTTGGCTTGGTAGTGGTGACGAGCGTGGTTGGTGCTGAGAGTCGCGAGCCCGATGGAGCGATTGTTTCGTTTGTGCGATTGTGTCGAGTCGCGTGAAGGAGCTCCAGATGGAAACTTTTGTTATGTGTTTACTTTATGATTAAAGTTGTTGCATGTCCACCGGTTCCCGCCTCTGAATGAGCCAGTTTTAGCTACTTGTACATTAAGGTAGCATTCAGAAAAAAACTAAACACCCACAAAGAAACTCAACACAGAAGAGCATAAAAACCTACTTCGAGTTAGAGTTTCGAAAATGTTATTGCAGAGCAACACAAACAGCACGCAGAAGTATAAATGCACGACTATGCGCAAGGGAGGTGCCGTGGGTCATGCAGATCACTTGACGCAGAAGTATAAACCGGCCATAAGCCGATGGAAAATGAATGAATGAATGAATGAATCAAAACTCAATTACTGATTACTAATTTAAAAAATCACCACTGAGACAGCTCAACTGTTTTGAACACTTAAAAATGTATGCAATCAGCATATTAAAATGTTTTTGAAAGATTATATGACACATATTTTTTTCCTTTTTGTCAAATAAATGCATTGGAGACTTCTAAAGCATTTAAAAACTATTTATTTCATAAATTTTTTTTTTTTTTTTTTTTTAATAATACACTTAAGTAAGTTATCCTATACTAGAGATTTTTTTGGGACATTTCGACTGAATTAGACAAAGATCAATCCACACTGCCAAAGACTTTCTTTTCTCATTCCACCTTGACATCGGTTCTTAATGTGGTTCTTGTGTCTCACACACAGCCACAGAAAAGCCAAGCAATCAATCAAAGTCAAATTAGCAAAGCGACAAACGTTAATTAAACCTCCAAAAAATGACCTTTTACACTAGGAGACAAGTACACACCCTGTCAGCTCAGTTTATGTGGATTGATTAGGCTGCTTCCACAACTATTCTTCCTCTTAGAGAGCTTTGGGCCTCATAGAGTGAAGTGTGTTTGAAAAACCAAGGCTGACCTTTGGCACTGACAAGGCTCCGGTTGTACCCAACAGGGCTGAAGTACTCAAAGACGAATACGGTGACTGCCACAACAGTCAGGCACATTACGAACATCATAACCCACACGGCTGGACTGTAAGGCTCTGAAAAACAAAGACAGATGGGTTTTGGCATCTTATTGAAATGCAAAAATTAGCTGGTTTTTGTATTATATTTATTAAGTCAACAAATAAAGGACAACACATACACGTAATATACAAACACACTTCATTGAACATACACAATGACATCACCTATTTACTATATAACTGCAGGTTAAATATGCTTTATTATAATAACTTTAACTGTTAAAAAGCTATTAGTAACTAGTTAATTAAAGTTATTAGTAACTAATGTAGTTATGGTAAATAATAACCTTAACTTTTAATAATGTGCACCTTTTGTAAAGCTGCTTTGAAACAATAATTATTGTATATAACCAAATAAACTTAAATTGAATTGAATATTAAGTTTATGAAGTTGAAGATTCTGTCAAAAAATGTCTGTCCTGTCAAGAATTTATTTTCAGTTGAATCCAACAGAGGCATAACATTTTAATCTAATCACAACCACCGCTGGTGTGAAATCCTAGCCTGTGCCCTTGGAAATGGACGGTTAATGATGGCTGCTCACCCAGGAAGGCAGAAGGTGAGACTGTTCCATTGCTTCTGGCCACCATAACACTGATCCCAGTCTCCACGAATGGCACTGAAAAGTCAACAATCTCTGAGCGCTCCTCGTTGATGGTTAGAGAGCCAATAGCCATGTCTGCACGTTTGTAGAAGACCTTGAACAAGGAGAAAGTGAATGAAAATATGTGAAAATCTGTGGTATGCTGAAATAATGAAGGCCCATGTGAACCACACATACGGTCAGCTGTGGATGAACATTACAATTTACATCCAAGTACAAACTTATAAATATGAATCAACTACACTGTGTATGTATAGTGTGTGTACAATGCAGACTGCAATATCTGTCATGCTAATATCTTCTTGTATCATACCGATTTGCTGTTCCATGCCATTTAAAACGACAATGTCTATTAATGAATATCCATTTGATGCAAAAAGTGTGTGTTTTTTAATTATACTGTATAAAGTAATGCATTCACATATCACATATCATCGGGAAGTAGGCACATTTGAACATATCGCCATGTGTAATCACAATGGATTTTATATAAATCACTTTTGAGGGTAGCACTTTAGTTTACCAATTCTCAATATTACCTATTGCAGGGGTTCTCAACCTTTTTCATTTTGAGGCCCACCTCCCTCTCTGAACATGTTTTGAAGGCCCAAACTGATTGTCTAGAGAAAATGCTTATTTTAAAGCTTTATTTGTTAGCAAAACATTTCTTTTGCCTTCTATTATTCTTTTATTTTTTTACATCATTTTATAAAAAAAATGAATAATTAATATTCATATATATAATGTAAAATATAATAATAGATATTTTAATAATAAAAAACCCCCCGCACAGACAGGTTCAAAGCTGCAGAGTATTTGGGCCTTTCCTTCAATAAATAAACCTGACAAGTGACAAGACAACAGGACATGGCAAAAACAGCTGCTGCTTTGAATTAGACTTACTACGATTCATCTATTGATCTACTATTCATATCCATTAAAAATAAATGTAAAACACCATAAAAACTCTCTAAATCTGTTAAAACACATCTATCTGAAGGCGGTTGGGTATGTAGCTGGACATTATTAAAGTTCGCTGACAGGAACAGTGAATAGCTCTTCACTGAACCACCACAGAGTCTTGCTGGATCCTACTGTACGGGCGCGTGTCCGTTATAAAACACTCAGAGGACGCTAATTTGGACAACTATGCGGATATTTTAAAGTGTTAACACAAAGAGAGCATGCATAGTTTGTGAATCAATGGACTTGTGTGACTCTGATACAGTACGAGTCGCAGACGTGAGGCCCGCACGAGTTGGTTATTATAACTCTAATCATCGTTACCCTTACATTCGCATGACAGTTTGATTTATACAACTGGGAACATAGTCCTAGTTGATGGGCAGTGGTTGGAAATTTAAGCCACAGTCTGTATTTATCAGTAAGGCTATTTTCCAAGCCTGAGTCCAAATTGGCTTATTCAGTCACAGAAAACGAGAAATGCGATTACTTCAATCATTTTAATATGACATTTAATAATGAAATCAAATAATTATAGTATAATATTTAGGTTCATTTCAATCTCGCGGCCCACCTGCAGGATCGCTGAGGCCCACCGGTTGAGAATCCCTGACCTATTGGCTTATTACCTGCTTATTATTAAGATATAGTCTGTTTATTAGTGCTTATAAAGTATGATCCTATTCATACTTTATGATCATACTTCATTCTACCCAATGACTTAACTCAAATACTACCTTACTAACTATTAAGCAGCGAATTAGTACTTTATTGAGTTAAAAGTCTTTAATGGTTTGTTAAAGGTATAGTAGGTGATTGTCTTCAGAAACATTTTTTGTTGTGCTGGTTGAAAGTCTCTTCCTATAGTAATGATTATAGTAAATGATCTAAATGTATTTATTTGTATTTATTTTGTATTTATTTATATTTTTATATTCTGGGAAAGACATAAAACTAAAAAATCTTCATCCAATTAAAAATTGTCGGGCAGACAATTCCCATAATTCTAATTGCCCAAACTGTCAACAAATGCAGATTTGTACATCTTTGCATCCCCTTTTACACAGATCCGCCATTTGCGCATACACGCACATTCATGTGCACATGAGAGAGAGAGAGAGAATGGTAAAAACAAACGCTGAATCAAAACTTTTTAAAATCCTGAATGAATATTGGAGTAAGCTTTGCACACTGGAGGAAGGACGACACCATGGCTGAAGTATTTATTTAAGACGGGTAATGTTCTGTTTCAAAACTATTTTAGTCACGCAAAGCTTATGTAGATTTTGTTTTTTTACGAATGGGTTATATGCACAGAAGTGTTGTTCAGCCACTGAAATCTTCCGGCGAAAGATTGATGTGCCTATTTTCAGTTTCATAAGGGACCTTTTACAACATCGATAATGTAGATTTTTTAATTTAGTTTAACAACAAAACATTAGTAAATAGCACTATTGCCCCTAGCCTGCTTTACTGAGGCAAACTTGTTTTTCACATCACATTGGTTCATTTTTGAACAATGACAACCTGTGACGCGCTCCCTATATTGTTTACCGCTATTCTGAAAATTCGGTCTGAAATAGCATGTAAGTATGGCTTAGTAATAAGTGTAATTCCTGCACGCCGCTGGCCAACCACTAAGCATACAGTAGTCGCTTTAGGACAAAGCGTGTGAGAGAGTGAGACCAGCAATCCTTGCAAGTTTTATGACAAGTTTTGCTTGCTACACAACTGAAAGCGTGCTAGATATAATACATTTTTTAGTTCAGAATTGTAGTATCATAAAGTACTATAAAGTTTTCTAACTGGCGAATGACATGATCTAGTGGGTCTCTGTCATCTTTGGCTTTGGATGGCAGGGTTGGGACTGTGTTTCGAAGATATTATGCGAACCGGTTAGCATTTTGGTTGTTCACCTACTGCACCTTTAACAGCAAGAGTTGTACCTTAAAATAAAGTGACTGATATTTCTTTCTTTTCATTGTTTAAAGAAATCAATACTTTCATTTTGTGAGGATGAATTAAAACTGAACAAAAATAAAAGTGAATTTTTCATCAAATTATTACAAAAATAATTCATTCTGTTTTTACTTTTATATTTATTATATAGGGCGTCACGGTGGCGCAGTGGGTAGCGTGATCGCTTCACAGCAAGAAGGTCGCTGGTTCGAGCCTTGGATGGGTCAGTTGGCATTTATGTGTTGAGTTTGCATGTTCTCCCCGTGTTCATGTGGGTTTTCTTCTGGGTGCTCCGGTTTCCCCCACAAGTCAAAAAACGTTGTATAGGTGAATTGGGTAAGCTAAATTGGCCATAGTGTATGTGTGTGAATGAGTGTGTATGGATGTTTCCCAGTGATGGGTTGCAGCTGGAAGGGCATCCGCTGCGTAAAACATATGCTGGATAAGTTGGCGGTTCATTCCACTGTGGCAACCCCAGATTAATAAAGGGACTAAGCCTAAAAGAAAATTAATGAATGAATGAAAATAAATAAATAAATGAATATATTATATTAAAAAAAATAAGAAAAGTTTCTTCAGTTCCAAATTGGCACACTAAAATGAATTCTGAAAGTTACTAAAAATTATACATTTAAGCAAAAATAACATCTTACACATAATTAAGAAAATAATAAGCATTTATTATTGTAATATTTCACAATATTCCTTTATTTATTTATTTATTTTTAAATATAACGGAATAGAAAATTCTTACAACCCAAGACTTTTGAATAGTTTAAAAAGTAATATACAGTATACTGTCTCAAAACAAGGTAAAGAGGTCTTTAAATTGTAAATCAAAGACAAATGCCCACAATAATAATAATAATTTTTTATGTACATCACAATTAAGACTGTTGCTACTGTTTTCCAGATTCTTCAAGGAATAAAAATGGACATGAACCACTAGGTCTGTCATCACGCAACTTGTAACATTGCAAATTAGTGTTGACAGATTTGCTTTGCCGTCACACGGAAGCAGCCTCTTGAACGAAAAAAAAAAAAAAATCCTCATACTGCACTCTTGTCAGCCTAGAGTTTGTCTTGCTATTATATAATAATTATTAATCTCATTTAACGATCTTTTGCTCTGGCAGTGTGAAAAGCATTTAAACTGCGTACTGTATGTGAAGCGAGGGTTTTGCTATCTTTAAACTCCTGAGCGTGTGAGCAGATGCAGGTGATGAGAACCGATGAAGTGATCAGCAGCTGTGGAAAACACTTAACCACCGGATTAAGTGACACTAGACGCAGCAGGAGGTCACAGGATGAAATGTGTCGAGATCGCATTTTAAAGCCAGTTATGCTCCATGAATGCCCTTAACAAGTTTAGCTGCAATAATTGGAGGTTTGAGGAACTCTGGTAAATACGGAAAGAAAACAGGGTGCGAGTAATGCTAGGAAAAGCGTGTCGACACTGTCATAGGAAGCTGATTTATTTATTTTTTTTCCGCATCACGCTGTAAACTGTTTTATTTTTATATTCTCAGATGTTAATTTAGCTCATTTCCCATGAGCTCTGAACTGTTGACATGTTTGAAGTGTGAGGGTGTTTATGTGAGAAAAACAGAAAGAGAGAGACAGAGAAAAAATGTGCCATTTCATACCTCTCCAATCATCCCATTCCAGACGCCACGAACCATCTTGCCATGTTTCCCATTGGTGACCAGATAAAGGTCGTATGAAAACTTAATGGTGCGTGAGAGCTTCTTTAGGATGTCTATGCAGAAGCCTTTGCAGCAGAGTTTGGTGTAAGGCTCGGTGTGACCGGTTATACTGCAAAACAAAAAAAACACATTACACATTTACTACAATGTTTCACCCTAAATCTTTCTTTAAAGAGCCCCTATTAAGCATTAAAAAGGTCATATTATGGTTTTGGGGGTCTCCAACAACAGGCTGATATGCATGCAAGGTCAAAAAACACTTTCATTGTATTATAATATGCATTTATTTTGACCTAATTATCCTAACAACTCCCATATGATTCGTTCAGTGATTAATTTGTTCCCAAACCCCTCCTAATCTGCACTGATTGGTCCGATGACCCAGTCTGTTGTGATTGGTCGACTGCGTTCAGCGAGAGACAGAGGGACACGCCCACCTCTGCTCATCAGCATTGTTCAAGTAGTCAGAGTGCAGAGTGTATTTGTGAGCACAATGCAGGAGTGCATTAAAGCAGTGCAGTTACACAGCAGCGTATTGCTCTATTCTTAAGCATAAGTAAAAACAGTGACACACATTCAGTATTAATCCACACAGCGGCAAAAGTTGAATTATTTTGAAACTTGACCGCCACCCATGTGTAGGAACAGCTGATGGTGGCCATAGCAACGACAAACCGCAGAGGATCACATGCTCACAAACGCATTTAAATCCGTAAAGAAATCGGCATGCGTCCTGTTTTCAACGTGGCTTTAGACGAGATATGAGAATATAAAGAGTTAACCAGAT
The DNA here is from genome assembly GCA_903798195.1 of Danio kyathit. Taxonomy (NCBI): domain Eukaryota; kingdom Metazoa; phylum Chordata; class Actinopteri; order Cypriniformes; family Danionidae; genus Danio; species Danio kyathit. Next base: position 35,763,341 of record LR812530.1, read on the forward strand.
CGAGTACAAACCGCATGGATCGATTACAAGTAACAAAACACAATTAAACACATATTTTGCAAGCTAGAGAAAACAAGGAGGCAACCATTTTAATCGCACGCACTTACACTTGTGAAATGGAGGAAGAAACTGGTCCATGAACTATGTACTGATAAAGTTCCTGTCAAGCTCTGACAAAGTCCCATACATCAATAGTCTTTTCTGATCCTTCCTTCAACAAACGGCCGACGAATCCCCCCGTTGCAGGGTAGATTATTGCATTAATCACCAGAACGTTCACTCATCTTCAGTCATGATCAGTCCCACACACCTGCATTCCGCTAGTGTTTGAAGGGAAAGGCTCGTTCACTTTTAGCCGAATCCAGCACTTCATATTTGGTATTGTTTTGTGTTGACATCGATATGAATAGGCAAAAGATCTGGATGAACGACAAATCATTTAAACGACTCTGAGTCAAATCTTTTATTTAAAAATCGATATTTTTAAACAGGGCGCACTTTCAGATTTAAACCTCAGCTAGATGTTTTCATTCATGTAGAGCTGTGTTGCACACAGCATGGAAGGTAATTTTCAAAAATCCATAATAGAGGCTCTATAAAAACAAACAAAGAAAAGTCAGTGGTAAAGTCACCCAACAGTTATTATTTTTATTTCATATGTTCTGACCCCATGTTTTAACTTAATGTTAAAAAATAGTCATATGCACCACTTTCAAATTACTGCTTGGATGTTTTTGTGTGTTCTTTAAAGATTGAATGCTTCAATCAATTGTAACTGCATGAAAATACCAGACATGCAGATTTCAATAAGGGTAACATTTTCTTTTTGGGTGACTATTCATTTTTTCCAATTAGAAGTCACAGTTAAAAGGTTACATGGTTAAAAGGGGTTCAGATGCTCCCATTGAACATTTGGCAATGAGGATCAAAGCGTATGGTTCTAGGGCAAAACATATGGTGTGACACACATCTGAAAGGAAGATTACTGACAGAAAGGCTAATTAATTGGAATAATACAGATATGAATATGCAGAGAGGAAATAATCTGTGTTCCTATAAGAGGATATGAAGATTAGAAGACTGTGTACAGAGGTTAAAAATGACATCTATGCACTGTAAGAAAAAAGATCAGTAGAAAATAAACTGAAATTTACAGCTCATTTTTTGTCACTTCATTTCATTCGTAAATATAAAAAATATCTTCATTTTAAAGTCATCATGGCGACGCAGTGGCGCAGTAGGTAGTGCTGTCGCCTTACAGCAAGAAGGTCGCTGGTTCGAGCCTCGACTGGGTCAGTTGGTGTTTCTGTGTGGTTTTCATGTTCTCCCTGCGTTCGCGTGGGATTCCTCCGGGTGCTCCGGTTTTCCCCACAGTCCAAAGACATGTGGTACAGGTGAATTGGGTAGGCTAAATTGTCCGTAGTGTATGAGTGTGTATGGATGTTTCCCAGAGATGGGTTGCGGCTGGAAGGGCATCCGCTGCGTAAAACATGTGCTGGATAAGTAGGTGGTTGATTCCACTGTGGCGACCCCGGATTAATAAAGGGACTAAGCCAAAAAGAAAATGAATGAATGAATGAAAAGTCATCATGAAATCAAAATCAATCATTTTTTAATGGAATATTGTACATATATTTTTTTTTCATGTGCCTTTGTAATATTTAACCAAAGTAATTTGTCCTCATTTTTGCAATGACTTTTTTTTGATGACATGATGCGAGGACAGGATAACCTGTTGCTCACATGAGCACGCACCAATAGCAAATTGCATTCATTCAATCAATTTCAGCACAAATTTAAGATCTGCGCTTTAACATTTTTCTCATTTGAGAAGCATTTACATGGATATGCATCACAAAATGAAAGAAAAGACCAGTGCAACTTCTGCCAATGTAATGGAGGCAGAAGTAAAAGTAAACCTCCCTAGCATCAAGAAGAAAACTTGCAGTTTTATGCATCTTAGTTTGCACTCCCTTCTCAGAAATGCAGATTCAAATCTTTCTCAAGCCTGGAAGTGTTACATTGGTGCTGTGACTCGGATAGTAGCAAAGTTTTTGTAGGGTGAGTGTTATGGGGGCTAGCTAGAAAGATCCTATACTGTAGGTGTTGGCAATCCGCATTCTTAATAACCTTTATTTTTATTTAACCAGGCAAATTCAATTCAATTGAGAACGCTCCGGTTACTAAAGTAACCCTCGTTCCCCGAGTGGGGGAACGGAAATGCTATGTGGAAAAACTTCCACTATGGGGATTTCGTCAGAATCCAATCATCGGAAAGAGTATAAATACGGGCCAATGAAATGCCAATGAGTTGGCGGCATCAGCGTGCACAGCTGTCGTCAATGACAATTAACTTGGCATAAAAGCCCAGCATGTGCTCAGCAACGGCATCCTTTTCTAGCTGAAGAGGCTTTCACTCTCAACAGCTAAGGGACAATCGTTGTGGCGAAGGAACATAGCATTTCCGTTCCCCCCCTCGGGGAACGAGGGTTACTTTAGTAATCGGAGCGTTCCCGTTCGGGAGGGGAACTTCAATGCTATGTGGAAAAACTTCCACTATGGGGAAATTTATGGAAAGCACCACAACGAAAGAACCTTTCCATGTCTCCAGTGAGGGGCGCGCCACGCAACAGCACGAGCGCACCTGCATCGCTGGAGACACAGTCCTCCAACATGTCCCCTGGCCCTTACTTACCTTGCTTACCTTTCTGGTTAAGATATATTTTTCGGGGAGTCGTAAAATACACCTAGTTAGTTTCTAGGAATTTTAAATACAACAGTACATTGGGAAAGCGTTCAGTCCCGATAGGGAGGACGTTGCGGAGGCCACCTGCTGCCTGGAGGGGGAGACCTGGTGGCGAAATAGCATATGGACTAGCCCTGAGAAGGGGGAGTGCACATATGAAGAGGTGGTTAGCGGGGAGGGAAGACACGAGCCCGCCTAGGAGGGGGGACTACATCGTGGCTGAGTGAGCATATGGGATCGCCTGCGGGGATCGCACATAGCAGGCACCTATACCCAGAACGCAGGATGACCAGCGGGGATACCTACAACGTAACGGGCCATCGCCTGACTCCTCTGCTGAGTCAGGTGGTGGGGGCCTCGGAGGAACTCTCCAGGGTTCGCCAAGTGGGGAACTCGACTGACAAAGTAGAGAAGGCGCACGTATCTCTGTCTTAGAGAGAGAGGCGCAGCAAGCGTTTACAACACCTACCGATTTTCTTCATGTACCGGGGTTTCCCAACACCCTTGAGGAAACCGGCTCCACTCGAGGTTTGTAAAATCTAGCAAATGTATTAGGTGTCACCCAGCCCGCAGCTCTACAGATGTCTGTTAGAGAGGCGCCGCGTGCTAACGCCCAAGAGGAGGCAACACTCCGAGTGGAGTGAGCTCTGACTCCTGGGGGACACCGCTCGCCCTGGCTCAGGTAAGCGAGGAAGATGGCATCCACTCTCCAGTGGGCCAACCTCTGTTTAGATACGGCACTTCCCTTCTGCCGACCACCATAACAGACGAAGAGCTGCTCAGAGGATCTAAAACTCTGAGTACGGTCCACATAAATCCGCAAAGTGCGGACAGGACACAGCAATGAAAGGGCTGGGTCTGCCTCCTCCACAGGCAGCGCTTGCAGGCTCACTACCTGGTCCTTAAACGGTGTGGTAGGAACCTTGGGCACATATCCAGGCCGGGGACTCAGGACAACGTGAGAGTAGGCCGGCCCAAATTCCAGGCACGAGTCACTGACCGAAAATGCCTCCAGGTCCCCTACCCTCTTAATCGAGGCCAGTGCGACTAGCAGAGCTGTCTTCAGGGACAGAAATCTCAGGGATACTGAGTCGAGTGGCTCGAAGGGAACTCCACGTAGGCTCATAAGCACTACCTCGAGATCCCAAGAGTGCATGAGAGGGGGGCGGGGAGGAAATATCCGCCTCGCACCTCTGAGGAACCGGATGATGAGGTTATGCCTTCCCACGGTGCCGCCAGTAGCTGCGCGAGTAGGCTTACTGGGGGGAACGCATATTTGGGCATGCCCCGAGGCCAGCTGTGGGCCAGTGCATCCGTGCCGAGGGAGCCCTCGGTCAAGGAAAAGTACCACTGGCAATGAGCGTTCTTGGGGGAAGCAAACAGGTCGACCTGGGCTTCCCCGAAGTGCGCCCATATCAGCTGGACAGACTCGGGGTGGAGTCTCCATTTTTCCGAGACTAGGAGCTGCCGTGAGAGCCCGTCGGCTGCACGGTTGAGCTTGCCCGGAATATGAATGGCACGCAGCGATTTCAGCCGCGTATGACTCCAGAGGAGCAGACGGCGAGCGAGCTGAGACATGCGGCGGGAGTGCATACCCCCCATGCGGTTGATATACGCCACCGTTGCCGTGCTGTCCTTCTTGACCAGCACGTGTTGCCCTCTGAGCAAGGGTAAAAAACAGCGCAGAGCGAGCATCGCTGCCAACAGCTCTAGGCAATTGATATGCCAATGCAGCTGGGTTCGCTTCCATAGGTCCGCAGCAGCATGCCCGCAACACACGGCCCCCCAACCCGTACTGGAAGCATCCGTCGAGACGACGACATGCCTGGACGCCTGTCCTAGGGGCACTTTGGCCCGTAGGAAAGAGGGGTCCCTCCAGCGGGTGAGGGTGCGGCGACACAGCGCAGTGACAGTCACTCGGTGTGTGCATGCGTGCCATGCGCGTCTGGGGACTCGATCATGAAGCCAATGCTGAAGTGGTCTCATATGGAGCAATCCGAGCGGCGTGGCCGCGGCTGCGGATGCCATATGCCCCAGGAGCCTCTGAAATAATTTCAGGGGGACCACCTTTTTCCTGTTGAACTCCCTCAGACAGTTCAGCATTAGCCCGGCGCGCTCTCGTGAGAGGCGTGCCGTCATGGTGACCGAGTCCAGCTCCAACCTGAGGAAAGAGATGCTCTGCACGGGGGCGAGCTCGCTCTTTTCTCGGTTGACCTGAAATCCCAACAGGTCGAGGTGCCAGAGCACCTTGTCTCTGTGCATAATCAATTGATCCCGCGAGCTGGCTAAAATCAGCCAGTCGTCGAGATATTTGAGTATGCGTATGCCAGCGAGTCGAAGTGGCGCTAAGGCACCCTCCGCAAGCTTGGTGAAAACCCGCGGAGACAGAGAGAGCCCGAAGTGGAGGACTTTGTACTGCCATGCTCGACCTTCGAACGCAAACCGCAGAAACTGCCGGTGGCGTGGAAGTATAGAAATACATGGAAATACGCATCCTTCAGGTCTATTGCTGCAAACCAATCCTGAGGACGAACACATCGGATGATGCGTTTCTGCGTAAGCATTCTAAACCGCAGCTTGTGAAGGCAGCGGTTCAAAATGCGCAGGTCTAGGATTGGCCGTAGCTCACCGCTCTTTTTGGGTACGATGAAGTACGGGCTGTAAAACCCGCTCTCCATCTCGGCTGGAGGGACCGGCTCGATTGCATCCTTCACCAGGAGGACAGCAATCTCCTCTCGCAAGACTGGGTCGGACGCAGGGCTGACCCTGGTGAAATACACGCCCGTGAACTTAGGAGGCCGTTTCACGAACTAAATTGTGTAGCCGAGTCTGATCGTGCGGATGAGCCACCGCGATGGGCTGCCCCGCGCTAACCAGGCAGGCAGAGCCCTCGCTAGAGGCTTCATTCGCACGATCGCTGACGTACCAACAGTGGGGCAGCACGGAGTGGGTGGGCTCAACCGGGAAGCACTGGGGTTCCGCGGGAGAGCAGGAGGCAAGAGGTTCACTCTCGTCTCGCACCCATAGTCCGGAGGGGTGGTTAGGAGGGGAAGAGAAAGGAGACTGTTCTCTTGCCCTCCGTGAGCCACTGGCGAAATGCACCGATCCTGCGAGCTGGAAGGCATATTGTCCCAAGCTGGCAGTGTTCGGGCTGTCACATCCGGGAAAGGGGAAAAATGGTCTTTCTTTGGAATTTGAGTGGCGTTGAAAAACGCCTTTGGTGTTATTTGTGGGGCCCGGCCCTCCGCTGGGGAAAGAGCAAGTTCCCTCCTCTCCGGATGGCCAGTCTCAGGGACGCTTCGCGGTCCGTTTACCGGACTTAGCGGCGCCCTGGGGCGGGGGCGGAACCACCCTTGTGCAGCTGGCTTAGCCTTCTTGTCCTCCACGTAGCACCCATCTAGTTGGTCCGGCCGCGGGGCTGGGGGATAAACCATCTCCAGACCCACGGCCGAAGCAGCCCGGGAAAGCACGGCCAGCATATCCGCTTCTGGATCCGAAGCCACGCTCACTACCCCGGAGGGAGGGAGCGGGTTCGGATCCTCATCGGATAATGACAGCCCACCCTCCGATGCATTGATGGACATCTGGTCCTCGGTGTTATCAAGTGAAAGGGCGACCATCCGTGAGGATGAATCGCTTCTCTCACTCGAAGCTTGGATGGAGCGCGCTGAGGAATGAGAGGTCCGCGAGCCCGAAGGCGGCGGATTTACTCCCACTGTAACCCTCAGATCTGCCCGAATGCCAACCATAGAGCGGGGGACAACTGGGGTGTGTCGCCCTTTTGCAAGAGCGAGCCGCGATCTTAGCTGCGCAACAGACATGACGTCGCAATGACGGCATGCACTGCCCGCGAGCACCGCATTAACATGCTGGACCCCCAGACATGCAACGCAGTGCTCGTGCCCATCATCTGGGGACAAGGAACCACCACATCCAGAAACGCACGGTCGGAACGACATCTTGAAAAAGACGCGCTGCACGACCGTGTTGCTCTTTTAGGGAAGCTTGCTTCCTATACAAACCGCTCAGTTTGAGGACCGGACCCAAAGGACGCCAGGCAAGGGAGAGAAGAACCCAGCTCGACCGTCTGCCGCGGCGTGAACGCGCTCTGGACCGGGAGAACAGCTTCTCAATCTCTCTCTGTCGATTCACAGGTTGGAGAACCCTCAATAACTCTCTCAGTAGCATGTGAAAGGCTCTGAAAGCGAAAAGGATGCCGTTGCTGAGCACATGCTGGGCTTTTATGCCAAGTTAATTGTCATTGACGACAGCTGTGCACGCTGACGCCACCAACTCATTGGCGTTTCATTGGCCCGTTTTTATACTCTTTCAGATGATTGGATTCTGACGAAATCCCCATAGTGGAAGTTTTTCCACATAGCATTGAAGTTCCCCTCCCGAAGGGGAACCAGTTCTCATTAACAATGACGACCTGGCCAAGAGGCAACATAAAATGCAGATACGAAGCAGCATCTATGTGGCCTCATAATATATTTTGGGAACATTTGTGAGACTGCACATAATGGTTGTAGTGTGACCTGTTTTGATTTTTTTCTAAAAACATGAGGAATCTGTCTTCCCTGTCACTATTTTGGGTTATATTAGCTGTTAATCACTCAAGGCTTTCAGATGACAGGGAGCTTTTGTGACTGCGGGAAATGCAAAGGGCTGAAGTTTGAGGAAAACGCAATGAAAAGTACATAGGTTTGGAAACCCACCTAAAGTTACAAATTATGGCGCCGATGAAAGCGATCATGTGATAAATGTTGACCCACCAGCCGAGATCTAGTGTTTTAGAGCGGATCAGCTGTTTAATGGCCCGAATCTCCATACGTTACATTCACTGTGTGTTCAGCGCTAATGGACGCTAAATGTAAAACCCAACACTGTATACGTTATCGCCAAAGAAGCTCGCTTTTACTAAGTTTAAACCTAAACTGTGGTGGTCATCGCGAGAATCCTGCTCCACCCCGCTCATATATTGAGCAGGCTGGCTCACCTGCTTTTTTACACAAACACAGAAAAATGTATATCGAATGATTTTTTATGATCTTACATTTGTTTTGCAGCTGAAATATTATTTGTTTATTAAATTGACATATAAAAACAAATGTAAAATGTATATATCTTACTGCAATGCTTCATTTTTTTAATGCACACCACAGATTTATTTTTCATAATGTAACAGTAGGACTTTTTATAGCAGATAACTCACAATCAAGCACATTCAAGGCAGCATGATAATGAGAAATGTAATTTATTGCTAGTATTATTGTCATCATCGTCATCATTAATATTTTATCATTATTAAAAATTCATTTTGGAATACGTTAGATAGTTGTTTCTGGTTTTTGTTAGTCCTGATTTATATTGTTTTTGAATACAATAAGTTTGTGAATATACAATTTGGAGTGGTGCTCATTAATGTTAGGTGGGTGCTCCTACATTTTTTTCTGGTACTCCCAATTTTTTGAAGTTGGGAGCACCGGTGCTACCAAGTATAAAAGTTAATTTCGAGCCCTGGTAGATATAGTGGAGTTTTCCCAATAAGAGATTTGTAAATGAACAGAAACCAATTAATTTGTCAACGTGATTAAAGAGAGGGCCGATTCAGTAAAGAATACAGGTGACAGTTATGAGTATTAAATGGCACGTCGGTAACAAAACGAATTGCTGCATGGTAAATAACATCCAGTTTGTGAAAGAGAGTTTTTTAAGCTGATCTGTAAATCAGTGAAGCATTCTTCAAATTATCTTACAGAAGAAAGAAACTCATAAGAATTTAATACCATATGTGGGAGAATAAATGAGGTCATTTTCATTTTTGGGTCAACTATAACACAAAAAATGCAAAGTGTGACTCAAAATATGGTTAGAAACCTGTGAAAATGAATAAAATGTTCCTTCATGTTAACACATTACACTTATTTTCACTAAGTTTCCTTAGAGTACGGTAAATCTGAGAGCATTTCTCTCTGACCTGAGAGGAACAGTCGAATAGCCCACGCAATTATGTTTAATCATATCAATAAGCTCATATTAGTAGATAAATACAGACTCCAAAAAGCAAATAAACAGCTGGTTATTTGGCAAACTGCTGCGATTTAAAAACCCATAGCCAAGAATCGATAGAAACGGTGTCTTGGTTGTGAGCATTCACAATAAAAATGCTCAAAACAAAGCAATGGCCTCCATTAACTGTTATATGCTGGAGGCATTGAGCGGAGCAATAATGATACATCACCTCTAACCTCCCCCAGACCTCCTGCGTAATGAGCTGTATGGGGAGTGGACTCGGGGCGGAGGGCCGGCATTGCAGGGTGTGCGGCACCGGCAGCAACCATAACAAAGAAAGACAAATGAAGTGCTAGGAAAGATAAGAGTCTTCCTCTGCGAGCGGTCTGGACGTCACATAAACAAGTCTCTCTGCTAGTCTGTCTCACCACCTGCAAACGGTGCTGGCAGTTTGGGTTAAGTGGGCTGTGAATTGAGGATGAGATGTTTAATCAGTCAAACGCACACACACAAAGCACAAGGGGGACAGTGATGAAGAGAAAGTTGATGTCAAAGTGCATCCGTCTGTTTCCTGGCATAATAGACAGACTCGCTGCCTAGGGACTGCCAATCAATTATTTCTCCTTTAAACAAAGTTAATTAGAGCACATTGAGACTTATGGATCTCTGTTATCATTGGCATATAGTCTGTTATTGTGAAACAGCTGGACGAGACATAGACGTGGGGCTTGACCTATCTATTGCAGAAATGGGTGTAGCACATTGATCTGGTTGTGGTGGACTAATGGATTTCATATCCAAACATAGTGTTACATTAGTGCCACAGTCTGCTGACCTTGATATACGTGGCACCATAAATGGCAGTGACCGCACTGGATGCTCTAGTGGTGCCAACATTTAGCTACATTCTACATAGGCGAGAGCTAGTTCACACTATTATTTAAAAGTCTGGGGTTAGTATGATTTTTTAGCACGATTTTTGTAAGTCATCTCTTATCCTTACCATTGCTGTTTTATTACAAAAATTCAGTATTATTGTGGAATGTTAATACAATTTAGGGCTGTGCAATTATTCGATATTCAGTTTCGATTTCGTTTTTGCTGATTATGAAAAAACACTAATCAATAAAACAATTATTGCATCATATCCTGCCCCATTTTGCAGTGGTACGCATTTATTTCACAGCAAAGCTCAGTTTCGCATGAAAATTAGTAAAAGCATGTACTGTAGCGTGACTTTTGCAGCAAGGGAAACACTTCATTTATTGATGTGTATTTGATTCATTCATGTTTTTAAAAGTGGAAAAGATAACGTATGCTTTTGTATGTATGCGCTGAGCCTCACATCTATTTGTTTAGATGTATGAGCTGAGCACATACATCTAAAGTCGTCTTAAGGTCAGCGCTTTAATGGTCAAATACATGAAAAAATGTGTCAAAACGCAGTGTTTAGTGATTATTCACACTAACCCTCATTTGTTATGTGATAAACAAACGTAAAGAGTTGAGAATGAAAAGGCATGTAAATCGGAACTGCGTGGCTCTTAAAGCGACAGCGCGCTACAGTATATTCCTGCTGCTGACTGTTTTATCATTATTAATCAAACAACAAAGACAAGGACAAAATCACTCAATGGTCTTTACTGAAAGACTTTTCTAGCTTTAATGAGAAACTATTTTTTTTTCTTACAGTGAAGATGTTTAAAGCACAGTATTTTTATTCCATTGTATTTTTCCCCTCTCCATAATTGAGAACTTTTTATTAGTTAGTTTTTTACTTTGTCCCATTTTGATTCAATATTAAGAATTGTGGAATTTAGTGATTTTTGAAGGTGTAAGCAACCTTATTTACGTGGAGGAAAAACTATATATATATTGTGACCCTATTAGCCCTATTAGAATTTTAAAAAAGTTTGTTATTTTACATGAATTTCAAAATTAATTGTGAAAGCAAAGCTGAATTTTCAGCAGCCATTTAACCAGTCTTTATCGTCACAATCCTTCAGATCCTCCCTGTTTTGGTGCTTAAGATACATTTGCTATAATCAATGTTTAATAGAGTTGTGCTTATTTTATTTCAATCCATATTACTTTTTTAAAGATCTTTGGTGATCAAAAGATGTCAAAAGTACAGCTTTTATTTAACGTCACATGTTTTCTGTCACAACATTCATGTTTTACGGTCAAGATTACTGTTTTTCTGTTTATATATATAAAAAAAACATTAAAGACCCTAGACTTTTGAAAAGTATAGTGTGTGGGGGGTTGGTGGGTGTGTTTCAGGACACAAAATTTCAGGACACAAACTTGTATAATGACATGAATATGACAGAGGGATTACAAGGAGAATACTGTATGTCTATATTTTTAAAAAGGCTTTTACATTTTTTCCAGAAAGTAAAAAACTGCACACAGTTTCCTGTGAGGGGTGAGTTAAGGAATAAGGTTGGAGCAGGGGAGATAGCAAATATAATTTGTACAGTATAAAAACAATGGAAGCACATGCAAGGTCCCCACAATTCCCAAAAATAATTTGTGGATGTTTATGTGTGTTTACTGGTTTTGTTGGTTAATGAGGACACAGATTTGTATAACGTCATTGGTATATAAACCTAGGTATTACAATGTTAAGGTGGTTTATGAGGACATGCAAAGTGTGCAAAGTGTTTAAATGTTTTGAATTCAAAAGATTTACTGTGAGGGTTGGGTTTAGGGGTAGGGCTAAGATAAGGCAATATAATACACGTTTTACAATATAAAAAACATTACACCTATGGAGAGCCGTCATAAACTACCAAAACCAATGTGCAGGATTCATACACATTTTTACAACTAAAATTCCAGGAGTTTCCCAACATTTTCAGATAAATATTCATGACCTAATGTTTATAATATGTGTAGATACACGTGGCAAATAAGAAAAAATGCACATTCAAATGTATTACAGCATATAAAAAGCGTGACAATCTACAGTATGTAGTTTATATTTACTTTTATATCTGTAAAATAGTTTTTAGAAAGTACCTTTCTGTCTGTGGGAACATTTTAGAAATGTTGGCTTGTGTTTTCAAAAGACTTATAAGAATAGTTCAAATTAGCCTTTAGTCCCCACAGTATCTTGCTTTTGTAGTTAGAGTTTTTTTTTGGACACGACACTCAAAATGTTTCCTGAATTACCGTGAAAGCAAGTAAAAGAGAGGTAAAGCTAAAACTGCGAGTTACCCCACATGGAGAGAGTCACGTAAAGGAATGGATTGCGTAATTGTATTTAATATTTACCCAAAATTATCATCTCAAAATTATTCAAGTACACAGATATTTGTTAAACAAATTTCCATGACTTTTCCAAAACATTTTGGGTTTATTAGTTTTTTAAAAACTTTTCCAGGCCTTTAAAATGCCTTGTCAAAATTCCATGACTTTTCCAGGTTTTTGAACCATGAACCCTGAATGTATGTTTGTGTGTGAGAACAATGCCTGGTCTCTCAAACCATATTACAGATACTTACTTTATGCCAAACTGAACTTGAATAATAGTTTTCCAATTTGTATCAATTATGAACTAACATAAGAATTCAAACTTGAAGAATCATAGTGTAATATATCCATACACTCACAAACGAAATGGCTATTGTTTCCTCTGATCCAATTAAAAGCAGTTGTCATACTTTCCGTAACTTTCTGAACACCAGTGCCAATTAGCATGAAGGTGTGTGATGGGCCCAGAGCAGAACGTCACCATTACAGTTATTGATCATTGTTTCCCCCTCAGCCATCACACGTTCCCCGAGGGGTGATTACTCTGCTTTATGATTTATTTACACTCTCTCCCCTCAGCATGGAGCCATAATGAGCCTGTCATCTCTCTCTCTCTGGGCACGACACACTCCTCACTCACCATGTGTTACCTCTAGAGCCGCACAATTCACTGAACCCACTTTCATTTACCTGAGGGAAACAAAGGCAAAAACTTTTTGAATCACACTATTTTATTGTTCACAAATTCCACCGACAGAGGAAAGCAAATTACTGTGATCAAGGAGTCCCGGATTTTAAATTGCGAGTTTACGCCTAGGGCAAAGAGGGTTGAGGGATTAATTGCTGGAATGAGCTAAACAATTCCTAATAATAGGTTTGGGGTCTTCAATCCAATGGGCTTGTGTTTAAATCATTAAGCCTCCTGGTAAATGAAGATGAGACTTGACGGCATTCACAAGAGCACTAACATTTAGTAGTCGAGTTTGGGAGCCTCTAAGGTGCTTAAATTGGGCCTCATTTCCATTTTTAGAAACACTAAAACAAACTATTTAGACTTTTGCTTTAAGGTAGTGCTTTTATAAATGACGTTGTGTAAATGAGTTGGGATGCTAAACTGTATTATTTATGGAAATGCGTAAGTACAGTAAACTAGTCTCAACTTCACTTAATATATGTTGGATCTCATGTAAATACATAGATATCAAATATATTATTATCTTTTATACATGAAATACTTAACAGCATGTCAGTGGTATTCAGTTATGGTTGTTTTGGTGGCAATTCTAGTCTATTGACTACTAGTTTACATGTAAAGTTAAAAAAAAAATGGCCCTCCTGTTAAATTTTTATAATTTTTAAAGTGCTGTTTAACAGAGAGAAGATTAAAATATTAGATTAAAAATTCTGTCTTGTCTTGTTGCCATGATGACAGTATATAATATTTTACTAAATTATTAGTAGTATTTGTCACGGTCACCGAGTTGAGTGCCCACCAGACACTCTACACATTGCATGTGCCATTGAACCGGACTACAAATCCCATCACGCCCTGCAGTCACACACAAGTTTCAGCTCACTTCATGATTACACACACACACAGCTGCAGTTCATCACCACTGATTACATGGACTAAACACCATTCACACGTACATCCAGTGCTGAGTCTTGATTCCCTGTGGTGAGCATTTCTAAGCATATCCTGGACTGTCTAGCTGTGTTTTGACTAGGGATGCTCCGGTAGATAAGCTGAAGATCGGTATTGGCCAATAATCAAATTTTATGACTTGATTGGTACTCGCCAATCTGGCCGATCTCATGAACCGATCGCAGGTGTTTTGAATTAGAAAAAATAAACCGGAAGTCATGGAGATGAGAGTGAATTAGCAAGAGAACAGATTGCGTGATGCACTGTGATGTTTTAAGCTTTATATCTGTTAGGTTAGATGTATAGCACAGTAAAGATATCTCGAGTGCATATCCCTGTCTCTCTCATTGAGCGATCGAACTGCTGTGAGGCTGTCCGGAGCATAGTAGCTGCAGTCACAGACATGCTAGTTGGAGAGCAAAATATTGGAATGGCCTTGCATGTATTTAGGCCTTTTTATATGTATAAAAATGGAAAGTTTGACTATTTTATCTATTATTTTCTGTAAAGCTGCTTTTGACCATGACATGTCCACAGAAAATGGCTTTAAGAGACATGTTTAAGGGATTTTATGGAGCATCCTTAATTTATTCTCTTAGGTAAGGAGAGATCTCCACTTAAGTGTCATACTTAAAGGGAAAATGTGCTTTATGCATTATAAATCTTAAAGCATCAGAATTGGTACTTGGTATTGGCCGATCACCATGACAAGGAATCGGTACTTGTTCGGCTGCAAAAGTCCTGATCGGAGAATCCCTAGTTTTGACCCTTGTTTGTTTTATGTTTATGTCTGTTTTGCCACCTACCTTGACCACTTTGCCTTTTTCAATGACTTCTCTTTGGAATAACCTTTATGCTTCAATTTGCTGTTGTATTTACTTCGCCTGCCTCACTACTCTCAAATAAATCTGCATTTGGATCCTCATCTCTCAGTCATAACAGTAATCAACTTAAAGTGCAATTTAAAGGCTCAATTATGTTAACTAGGCAAGTTAGGTTAATAAGGCAAATCATTGGATAACAGTGGTTTGTTTTTGTAGTCAATAGGAAAAAATAAAATTCTCAAGGGAGTTAATAATATTGACCAATAGCTGTTTTAATTCTTTTCAGCCAAACTAAAAGAAATGATTTTCACCAGAAGAAAAATATAATAGCAAATACTGTGAAATCTTTTCTTGATCTGTTAAATATCACTTAATGTATATTATTTAACTCTATAATAATATCACTTAATGTATATAATTTAACTCTATAATAATATCACTTAAATATTACTCTAATAATTTTGCCTTCAACTGTAGTTGTCTGTTACAAATTACTTAGAATCATCAACATATGTCTAAAGGGGACCTGATAATACAGTGCTAATTTCACCATTCACAGACTTTATACTCAAATTTACTCAAAGCATCTTATTTTAACCATTGTTCACCTATTACTTACAAATTTATACGCAGACGCTACAAAATGTCAAAAATACACCAAGGGATGCAATTCTTGTGAAGTCATATGACTGCTTTGTGTGAGGAAATAAAAGATGTAATTCTATTTTGTTATTCACTTGCAATCTTCACCTCCAGTGAGCTGTTAACTTGAGAATGGCTGTGACCAGTTCATTAAGTCATAAAATGACCCAAAAACCAGTCAGTGAATAAATCATTCTTCTAAACTTACCAACTCAATGATCCTTTCGTAACATTTCTCAAGTTAATTTCATGCATTTTTTTAAAAACCTAATAGCTGTGATCAATGTGTTTGTATGGAGAAGACCTACACGAAGAGTCTTGCACAGAAGGAAGTCTTGCATTTCTTTTCTTTTTTTTCCTTTTGGTGAACTTACCACTTTAAATACTCTAGTAAGATAATTAGCTGCATCTTGAACTCTCGACAAGCTTGCAAATGCAACATCCCAATAAAATGTGTAATAAGCTCACTGGACTGTAACAAGTAGCATATGCTAAGTGACTTCCGTGCCATATTGCTAAATGGGGATGTTTGCCAGTTTTTGCAGGCTTTTTTAGACTTTTCTTTTTAATTAGTGGACTGTTTTCTAACATCGAGAAAAAAGCTGGCAAATCATATAAAACAGTTGTGCACAGGCAGAACATGGTGGAGATTTTCCACCACGAGTTTAGTAAAGCTCGCTCTTGTCTTTAGACACCCCTGTTTGTGTTTGTACGGTGACTCATTCAAGAAAGTGAAAAGGTTGCTGTTGCTTATTTTATAATTATTAATGGCTACCTATTATCCCTGTAGTAGGCACAATCCATCCAGTGGACACTCTTTATTGCTTCTCTTAATAAGAAACCATTTGTTTATAGGATCAGTGTAATCAAATTATCATGTTTGCGTGTGCAGCAGAGAGAGTATGATATAATGTGGAGACTATGGGTTATTTTCTAGATATTGGTATCATAAACAACCTCATTTGAAGAAAAACGTCGTGCAAAACAAGCACAGATGTTGACCTTTTTAAGCTACGTTCACTGGTGTACCTTTCAGTCCTGTTGGACTGTCGCCGGCACGGCACAGTATTGCGCACACAAGTCCCGGTGGCAGGATCAACACTCTCCACGATGACAAAAGGCCGTTCCTCCAGCGTGGCCACGGTCAGATGCCGGTTGTCTGACACGGGCTCCAAGAAGCTGCCGTAACGAGGCCATACAGGATAACGCATCTGCAAAATCCCTCCCTCGTAGCTTCCAACCTGTGGATGGATTTAGAAGAGGTTTAAATGTGGATTAACCTTTATAAATTACAAACAAAGCAAAGGTTAACACAGAAATGTGCTCTTTATCAGCCCCTTTCACACATTCAGTCTTTTCTGGTAAATTTAATGACAGTAAATATAGCAGACCACTTGCATAAAATGTAGGGATGCATGATATATTGGCGGCCATATCGATATCGATCCGATATCAAAATTAGGCCGATATCTTAAGCCGATAGATTACGTAATTGTACAGAGCTGCCTGCCTCAAGCATTCCTCGTCTAACTTGTTCAGACTTGTCCAGTGCACTTTAACGGAGCTTTCCTGACATTATTCCTTTAAAGTCCGTCCTATCTTTGTGTGGTATTGCTGTGCGTTAATAACTCAGTAAGTAACCATATTCATTATCATTGTAGATATGTTTGATAGAGTGTCATTGTGTATTTTGGTTTAAATCGCCTCAGGAAAAATATTAAATGTGTAAACATAATAGCAACAATGCACATGTGTTAAACAACTCATTGTGTTGTTTGTAATCTAATATGGTTATTTGTTATTATCAATGCGTTGTTTGCGTTTACTTGTTTGTTCATTAAATCCCATTTGGGTATTTAACCTAATAATTTTATGCAACAGTCAAGTTGCATGTTAATTTGCTATGCGAAGAAAAATAAATAATTTAATTTTGTGAAATTGTGAATATACAGTTGAACTCAGAATTTGATTTCTTTTCCTTATTAAATATTTCTCAATAGATGATCATTTTTACAGTATGTCTGATAATATTTTTTCGTCTGGGGGAAGTCTTATTTGTATTATTTCGGCTACAATAAAAGCAGTTTTTAATTTTTTGAAAAACATTTTAAGGTTTATTTTTTATAAATAGTCTACAGAACAAACCATCACTATACAATAACTTGCCTAATTACCCTAACCTGCCTAGTTAACCTAATTAAGCCTTTAAATGTCTTTTTAAGCTGTATAGAAGTGTCTTAAAAATATCTAGTACAATATTATTTACTGTCATCATGGCAAAGATAAAATAAACCAGTTATTAGAAATTAGTTATTAAAACTATTATGATTAGAAATGTGTTGAAAAAATCTTCTCTCCATTAAACAGAGATTGGGGAAAAAATAAACAGGGGGGCTAATAATTCTTAATAATTCTAAACTGTAGGTCTATAGAATCACATTGCAATTTTGAAACTGAGTAGGCCATTCAGTTCATAAGATCAGTTCAAACTTTTATGAATTTTTAAAAATAAAATCAGCTGTTCACTGTATAAAAATATAAAATTTTGAAATATTTATATTTATCGGCTAATATATCAGTTATCTGCCTCCTTATCTTAAGAGTTATCGGTTATCGATATCGGCCAAAAAATCCATATCGGTGCATCCCTAATAAAATGCATATCAATAGAAGTTGTCACTCTTTGACAACTTCACTCAAAACATTGCTGGGTTGTTATATCAAATAACCCAACATTAGTATATAAATTCATGATAGCTTTATTTGTTAGAGAAAAATACACAACAATACAATGATGACTGGACAAAAACATCCCTCATAAGAAGCTGATTCAGTCCAGTATGAGTTTATTTTGAACTTTTCTTTACAATATACCAGTTATTTGTATTAGTTTTAATCAGTAAAGATTTCACAGCAAAAACATGACTCAAGTTTATATATATATATATGTGTTCGCATATATAATTTTATAATAAATATATAATAAAGTTAATTAAAGGCCTAGACGGCATGGTGGCTTAGTGGTAAGCACTGTCGCCTCACTGCAAGAAGGTCGCTTGTTCAAGTCCCGGCTGGACCAGTTGGCATTTCTGTGTGGAGTTTGCATGTCCTCACTGTGTTCATGTGGGTTTCCTCCCACATGCGCTATAGGTGAATTGATGAACTAAAAATTGACCATCGTGTATGAGTGTGTGTGTGTGAATGAGTGTGTATGGGTTTTTCCCAGTACTGGGTTGCAGCTGGAAGGGCATCTGCTGTGTAAAACATAGACTGGATAAGTTGGCGGTTCATTCTGCTGTGGCGACCCTTGATAAATAAGGGACTAAGCTGAAGGAAAATGAATGAATGAATTAAAAGCCTTTTATACAAGTGAAAAATATAAAATATGAATTCTAAAGAAATGTAGATTGTTTTTGATAAGTTTTGGTCATGTTGATACTTATGATAAATGTTTTATGTTTTATTATCATATGCAATAAAGTTTGCGGTCACATTTTATATTAGGTGGCACTAACTACTGTGTAATTAACCATTCGATATGATCAACTTATTACTTTATGTACAAAGACATAGTGCATTGCATTAAATTCATATTTTGACCCTTAACCATAACCCAAACCAAATACTTCTGTAGCTTTAACCCCAAAACTTGAACCCCTATAATTCTCAAACTAACCCTTCCTAAAGCTCACCATACCTCAAAGATATTAGAAATAAATATTGGTATTTTTCAGAATAAAATGTAGTTACACAGTAAATCCAGTCTTGTGAGTAATACATTGTGGTTAAAGTCACCTGAACAGAATGTTGGACATTTTAAGTTTGATTATATCCTCCAAGGTTTTGGATATATAGGCAAAACAACACACACACACACCCCAACATTCAAGCAACTGACAGAAGTGATAAAAGAAAATGTTCCAAAGTCCCATTCGCAGTGTCTTCCTCATGGGTATGATGTTTGTATTCATCACCCGCTGTTCAATCCAATACATTATTCGTTTGTCACGCCATCAGAGTGATGTATAATCAAATATCACCAGATTTCTTATGCTATTCTCTTTTATTGCTTCTATTTTTTAAGGTTTCCCTCTGAATTGGTAATAATGGTTTGAATTTATACTACTCCAGTAATGAAGGTGTTGCACAAAGCCGTAAATCTCCCAGGGCTCAGAGGCTCATGGGGAATCTTTACAGAGCTGTTTGTAGACTGTGGAAAAGCCCTATTATCCAGAGAGAGCTCAACCCACTGGTCCAGCTCAGCTTAAAAGGAGACTATGGAGAGACGGTCTCAGCGCCACCTGCCAAGAATCCCCAAATTTTCCCAAGAATGCATGCGTCATGGCTAAATACCAAGGGAGGGAGATGTA
Organism: Danio kyathit; assembly: GCA_903798195.1. Taxonomy (NCBI): domain Eukaryota; kingdom Metazoa; phylum Chordata; class Actinopteri; order Cypriniformes; family Danionidae; genus Danio; species Danio kyathit. Next base: position 35,782,841 of record LR812530.1, read on the forward strand.
GGAACCTGCTGTCCATCTCTGTGACCCTCTTTAAAGGTGCATGAAAAAGGAACACACACTCCAATCCATTTGCTGGAGTTGTTATTACTGTACATGGCTGTTCTTTAAAACGTTTGACATAGAGCATGTAGTATAGCATCTGCATGTTTTCCTGCATCGTATCTTTTGACCAAAATGTAAAAGAGCTCAACAAGAATGCACTGTTGCATATCCTTTTACAACAAAAGACAGGAAAGCTCAGGGAAGTGTTGCCGCTAATTGTGCAGCAGCTGTTTGACAGCCTTTCCCAAATGCAGCAGAGGCTTTTCGGATTGGGAATTGTAATCCATGTTTGGTTATGGTATTAGCTGTGAGGGGAAGTGAGCGTGATAAGCCTCAGCAACAGGGATTTATTGAAGAATCATTCATAAACTTCAGCAGAACAAATAGATTCGATCTTCAGACTCCGGGTGTGGATAACATGCCAACCTGGTGGCACGTCACATCAGATCATTAACATTGACGACAAGAGCAATGACGAACATTTTATTTGCACATTTATTGAGCACTGCGTTGTGGAATCGCTAAAGAATGAATCCAGACAAAGCCCAGCAGTTATTTCTGTCTATATCTGTTTTAGTGAGCACTTTCCGACCAGCGACTGAAATAGGCCGTGTAGTGAAAGTGAGAGGTGTAGTAATTCAGCAGAATATAATGGCTGTAATAGCAGGGTATTCTATTCTTGTTCTATGGCACAAACCAGATTTCATTCTGAGGAGATGTCTGTTATTTGGAATAGCCTGTTTTGTCGCTGCAAATAGCATGCCTGGGATACTTGAGCAGAGATTTTCAAAAGCCGTTGTCTGTGCAAATACTAAACCAAGTCATCATGTGCTTCAACTACAACAGCATTTTGTCAATTGCAGTGGTTGGAAACGGACTGCGGGTCTCTTCTGGAAGGGTTGTGGATGGGATGGTGGAGAGTAAAGCACTTTTCACCCAATTGACTTTTATTCATACGTAAGTCAATGCTGCAGACTGGAAACGTAAGATCGTGTGACAAGTTTCGCATGTTGCTGCGTTCCAAAGTTCAAGTTTGGTAAACTCTGACCTGCAATTTCATGTCATGTGAATGCATGAGACCAATAGAAGACCAAAACGTGACCTCTATGTATAGAAATTAAAAATATGGAGTATATATCAGTGTCGGATCATCTTTTTTTATTCCGCCCCTCTTCACAGAACTGTACGACAACACTTTTTCATGCTCAAACTCTAGTGTGACTGCAGATCAATGGCCCGTTTTCACTGAGTGGTATGGTATGGTACGGTTCGGTTTGGTACGCTTTTATGGCTATTTCTACTGTCAAAAGGTACCAAAAAGTGAACCGCACTGTACCACTTTTTGGGTACCCTTAGCTGAACACTATTGGTTTACAGAGAAACGTCACTAGCGCATACTCAAGCCAATAGAATGAAAACAAAGGAACTGCCATTTTTAAATACACAACCGAGACATTACATCGTAATACTATGGACATAAAATAAAGAGCCATGGCCGACCTGAGCTCAATCCAACCTTGTCGTCGTCTTGATGAACAGCCACACAACCAAGTAGAACAAAATCTGCCGTGTCCTGTTTTTGTATTACGAGGCCGTCTAAAAGCTGGATATATTTAAAATAACGAACTTTTTGAGCTGATGATAATAACGTAGGCGTGATTATTGAAGTGTTTCTGACATCCAATCCTTTCAGAAATGGACAAACGCGAGACTAACGTGTGAAAAAACAAAGGAAAAGCTGAAAAAAAACAAAGGAGCACAAGATTCTTAAAGCAACCTAAAACATGAACAAACTGCATGTTTACCTATTATCATCACCTTTTGAACTATTTTGAATTCGGGAATGATGGAATTACTGTCTAACAGGAGGTTACATGTGCTGGTGAAGATTAAAGATGAGAAGTTTGCACTGACTGTGGACTATATGTTGCGTGTTGTTTTTTAACCCAAATAAAGACTAAATGTATGCTGTGTGTAGTTTTTCTGTAATTGGTAACATATCGGAGACTGTAAGGGTCTGTATGTGTTCATATATGTTGCATTTATTTATTTATTTTATATAATTGCAGACAATACAGTAGGCTATTTCGCCCTATCATTGATCTGCAGTTATAATCAAATATTGTTTATTGAAAGGTTAGTAATGAACATTTATGCACAAGTATTTATGTGTATAAAGCATCTGTTTTGTGAGAAGTGCTTCTCATATGATATGTGAAAGCCCTGTACAGCTTTACTTTGACATTACCTCAAGCGAGAATGACGTCGACTAAAACTTTCTGTCATACACCACGCCCACCAAAAGGGTACCATTGGTGAAAACGCAAGCCTGACAAAGGTGTCCCATACCGACCCGTACCGTACTATACTGTACCACTCAGTGAAAACAGGCCATAAGGGTGCTTTCACACCTGCGCATTTGGTTCATTTAATTCAGGCCAAGTGCAACAAACTTAAACAAATTGCAACAAACCATAAAACCATAAAAACCAAATGGTTAGATTAAATGGTTAAAATGATTTATTACTTTTTAAGCACAGGTTCATTGTGAAAACGTACCCCTGTATACATTTCTGGAGGGTGCGAATTATGTAGCCATAGCTACGAATGGCTGCATTTTGTCTTTAAAACAAACACTACGGTGCAGTATGGTGTGACCAACAGCTTCTGTTTGTTTTTTTGCGCTACCAGCTGACCGCTTAACTCTGTGTGGATGGCTTTTCCGCTGTTACCAGTTTGCCTAGTGGCTCGGCGCATACATTGGTGACAATGGGCTTCGAGTCTGGTGAAGAATGGTTCCAGAAAGCAAGTAAAACAAAAACAAAAGGCAAAAAAATAAAGTAAACAAGTAAATAGCAGGGTGAGACGTGGTAAGATCTGAAAACATGGTAAAAATCAGGCAGCCGTGAAGGCTTTTGTTTTTCTGGATTGCTTTTGAAGACACTGTCGGTTAGGTTTAGGGAAAGCAGTGGATGGGTCAATCAGTGCTTTTGAAAACAATATCGGTTGGGTTTAGGGAAGAGGGTGGGTGGGGATATCGGTCGGTTGGTCAGTCAGTCCAACAACGGCCTCTGGTGGATTTACGCAAGAACAGTAGGCACGAATGCTACTCGCGAGAGACATTTAAGATCTGAAAAAGAGTACACAGTGGCCTCTGGTGGATTAGCAAAAACTGCAAAAAAAAAAACGTACCTCCTCGGATGTATTCCAGGCTGTCCAGAAATGTATACAGGGGTACATGTCCATAATGAGCCTGGATTGGAAACTACAGTACACACGTATCATTCAAAATATATGGAAATGAATCAGATTATTCAGAAGATGTCACTGGCTTTGGCTTTGGCTTTGTTGATTTTTGCACAGTAAATATGTTTCATACCGCAAAACATCTGGGTCTTGAAGGAAAACCAATCTCCTAACATTTCCTTCGAAACCACCCCCTAATTGCACAGATGCACAAAGACGTTTTACATTTTAGTTGTGCCCAGACTGATCTGCGTCATTAGGGCTTTGTCTGTTTTGAATACACCATCTCTGTGTCTCGGTGCTGTCAGTACGTCTGTACTTTAAAAAACAGGGAAGCAATGATTCATCCCGCTAATGACTTCAGCACACAACATGAGCAGGGTGTGCACAGCATGGGAAAGTGAAGCGGTGTAGAGAGTGTCAAAGGGAGCATGAGAGGGGCTACAGAGCAAGGTGACCAGATATAGATAAACTGTTATGTCACACAGAGGGGGGGTCAGGTGAGCCGTGAAGGCCAGAGGCTGGGAGTTCAACCAGGAGACTGAATTTAAAAGAAATCTATCAAAACTTTCCAATATTAATACCAGCCCCCCCCCCCAAACACATTAATCTACTTGTTAACAGAAGTACGAATTACTCCCATTAATTGCACGGTTTATTTGCACACACCGTCTGCATTGTTTTAATGCTCAATTTACTAAAGGAATTATGCAAATTAGCAAACACACCTGCAAAATCATCGATGCTGAATGCTATTTGCATGTGGCACTGAGCAGAGGAGGGTTGAAAAATCTAGATGGGATGGTTTAACTGTGTAGTATAGCTTCACCACTGTGATTCAGATGTCTTGTTGACACTGCGTGGCTGGATATATGCCCAGCTATAATCATTTTCTCCATCGTTTGATGAATTACTGCTGTCATGATCAATAGGACATGTACTAAAGCGTCTCTTTTAAATTAAATTCCCACGTACAGCCGTTAACGGCGCAAAGTTAATTCTGCTGTGCCAAAAGCAATGGTTTTTTTGTGAATAAGGCACAATGTATAATGAGCCTAATTTGCACAGAAAGAGGGCTTGTTTGAGTGGAAAAGAATGACAGTTATCTCCTTTAAATATTTAATTTAAATTGCAGCACATTTAGCAGCTGGTTAAGCAGAAATACTAGACACAAAAGTGGTGTAAAAATTCAGTGTAGCGTCTCCTATTTTCAGAGCGAGGTTATAAGGTTCTTTCAAACTATTTGCCATTAACAAGACTGAGATATCGAGTGCTCCCCCCCCAACCCCCCCACCCCCCTCGGTCTCAGATGACAAAACACATCTTCTAATATCCGTATCCTCTAATCCACCTAGAGGAGGGCATGATGACCGGATGTAAATTTGGATGTCAGTTTGATCTCTATTTATTCCTCTAATCTCTTTTTGTAGTCAGGTGGTGTTCACACATTGCCAGGCGGCCTACACATGTCGCTATCACAGAGGCCAAAGTGCTAGAGGGCTGGCCATGTGAGGAAGAAAGGCCTGTTTCAGAGAGCCAAGTGTAATTGCATCATGAACCGGTGCTGGAGGAGCTTCTGAAGCTGGCTTTTATGATTCTTAATGTAAAAACTTAGGATCAACAGAAGCTAAAAAAAGCTTTATAGTTCAATGCTTAATGTATAAAATTAGATGAATAGAATGACATGTAAAACTCGTTTATTGATATATTTGCAGTTTAAGGGCCAGATTTACTAACACACTGTAGAACATGGACGTGATTTTAATGGTAAAAACAAAAAAGATATACAGTGAAAATCTGTATCCTGGTTAAAAGTAAGTTTATACATTTATATATCAATTATATAAGGTGAATAAGCAATGATTTACTTTAGCAGAATTCCCTGTATGACACTTCCCTTTTTAATTAGTTATTTAAATTTTTTTTCTCATCAGTGATGTTACAGTGCATCTAATTTTGAGGATTGATATTTATTGCATTACTTTAGTTTCTTGCTTGTTACTGTGATGGTGTTTAGTAGCTGTGTTAATGACACTGAACTCTTTCTATATTAGTATGTTTCTCTCCTTGTGGATAAGCTGTTTATGATGAGCATTGGTTCATTATGTGACTTTCTCATCACCACATGCTTTTTGTTGTGTTTTTGTCTGTCACAAGGGTACGATGTGTAGATGTTAGTACTTTAAACACTATAAAATAATTAAATATAGTAGTTTAACATCAAATGTGGAAATTTATCTGATGGTTTCTACCATTTTTTTTTTAAATATGACCACAGCTTTACTTTTTTTAAGTAAATGTCACATATTTTTTTCAGTGTAGGGCAAATTTACATTAGAGCATAATTCTATAAAGGTGTTGATTGGAGTAAAAGGTTGTGCAGATGATGTACTGAAAATGTGCAAATGAATGAACTCATACAGTAGCACATAGCAAATTAATGAACATAGACCATAGCAGCACTTTTAATGATCTACAAAAGTACCCATTTGCTCAGGGTGTTAAAATAATGTAATTTTGTAATTTTGTTAAAGTAACAAAATTACAATCTTTAATTATGCTACATTGTTCTTTTGTTTTAATTCTGTCCCCCTATACATCTGCTTATGTTGTGTCTGAATAAGTCTACATATGCATATCATAGACAAGATGCCCTATGATTGATGTTTACACTCAATTTAATTCACACTAGTGAAAACAAATGAATTCTAGCACTAGTTCTAAATAACTGTATAAAAACAACTTTTTAAAAGCTACTGAACTAACCAGGGCACTTCTGTTTCATATCTACGTTTTGTTAGAGGTCAGTCACTGTAAAATGGCCAAGAGGTCATTATAACCTCTTAAGGCCCAGGTGTTTTTTTACATGCATTTTTTATTTCTCTTTGCTATTTGGGCTTATTGGAACCTAATTAGAATAAAAATCCATGTATCATCTTTTAACATGATGTACTTTTAGAAAAAAATGATGTCCATATATGTGGACTCGTGGTCGAATTTACATAAAACACTTTTTCCCAAATTTTCTTTTATGCACATTTAACATTAAATTTTTTGTTTTTTTGATCTTGCTTTGAGAGAGTCAAAACAAAAAATTTTCCCATTTTGGACAGTTAAAAATAGGGGTTGGGACATTTCATATGCTGCAGAACAGTTGCAGGATGACACTGTATGTCTGAAACAAAATATATAACATTCAAAGGATTTTAAATAGACACTTAAGAGCTAAAAATGTGCTGTCCACGTATGTGGACACTCGGGCCCTGGGAGGTTAATATCAAATCAAAAACCAAAAGTCAATGGGTAGTTTGTGATCATAAAAAGGAACCCAGAAGGCTCTGAGGTGCTAAAAAAATGTATCGTACCTAAATATTTGATAATTTAACAATGTTCATTGTTATAGAACTACATTTCATTTAGGGATGTGCAAAAATTTTGCAGATATTGTCATTGTGAATAACTTTAATGTTCAAGCCCATTGCATCAACATGTATTCATTTGGCAGACGCTTTTATCCAACATGACTTTGAAATGAATTGCCATTGTCAGATATAGTTGGTGACTATAACATTGGTGGCTATTCCACTTTAAGTTGATTTAAAAGGGTTGTCAGTTAGGCTAAAGTTTGTTTGTGTAATACTAATTCTCTGTTACATCACAATGTCATACGAATTGCAGTATCATCACTGCATAGATAACAATTTTAGCACCTTATTTTAGCATCCTATTTCAGATAAATGTGAAATGTTTATCTCTGGCAGTATCTGTTAAACTTAATAAATATTCATATTTTAATACTATTTAAATGTATTTTAGATGCCTACGAACAGAGATAGTTGCTAGACACTGCCAAAAATGAAAATGCAGTAGCCAGAGCTGGTTATTTTAGCTTATTTGTGCTCATTATTTTTCAGCATCTGCTTTTGCTGGTGTTGCACAGGAATATTAATAAAGCTAATTTAATTACAACAGAGAAATGCTAAAAACAATACAAATATTATCTCTCTTTTGTGGAAAACATTATTCAGTGGAACAAAATTTGTAACAGCTATGTTTATGTCTATATTTATATTTATATATATAAAACAAACAATATATAAAACAATGTGGGATCATACCAAATTTTAAAGTTTAAAAAATATATATTTTTTCACTTCCTTAAAAAAATGTTTTACTGTTTTACGTAACTAGTGGTTTATAGGATAGTGGCATATATAAAGATATATAAAGATAAAAAAAAAATACAATTAACATTTGGGGACTGCACAGTGCATATACGATTCTTGTTCTACATACAGTATGCCTGGCTAGATTTTGGTGTATAAAGCCTTTTTCGTCTTTGACCTATATGCAATAAGGTCAGCCATATAAATAACTTTTCATGCCTTTTGACCGACATATTTGTTTCTATCCTGACAGTAGGTTTTTATAATCAAAAGAGACTTTGAGCTGGTGCAATAGGAATTGTGGGTAACACTTTACAATGAGGTTGTTAGTTAATGCATTTACTAACATGAACAAACAACGAACAATGCGTTTGTTCATGTTAGTGTTAGGATAATGAGAATCCAGTTCAGGAGACTCGTTACAAGCAGAATTCTTTATTGAGACATGTTGGTTGTTCTGCAGTCAAACAGCATCAAAAGAAGTCCACATGACTCTAACACAAGTCTAGCAAGTCTTAAGTCTAAAACAAGTCTAAAATGAGTCAGAGTCGTCTTATCTATAATATGTTTTAGGAGGGGGCAGTGGGTTAAGGTGGTTAAGTTTATCAACAAAAGAGTTTATTTGGTCTGACTGAGTCCACAAAGACAAAGGCACAGTTGTTGAGACCCTGCTCAATACAGTTGCTCATTATTAGTTCATGTTAACTCACTGTGAATTAACTAATATTAACAAGCATGAAATCGGATTTTAATGAGGCATTGGTAGATGTTTAACTATTATTAATAAATGCTGTTCATACACTGTAAAAAATGCAGGGTTCCACACAATTCATTTATGTTGTCCCAACACAAATCAATTAAGTTAACTTAACACGTTTAACAAATTTATGTAGACTGAACACAACAAAATTAAGTTGTCTCAATGAAACATCAAGAATTGTGTTGTTTCAGCTCATTTTAAATAAGTTATTAGTTTAAATAAGTTATTAAAAAATATATTTTTTTGAGTGTACCTAGTTCATGTTGGTAAATACATTAACTAATGAAACCTTATTGTAAAGTGTAGCACAACCATTCAAAAGTTTGGGATTTTAATTCCAAAATTTAGATTCTCTGTTGAATTGTAGCTTTTTATTATTATGATGATGTTGCACACAGGTCATAGAAAATGTGCGTACTGCCATGCATTTAATTCCTTATTCTTGGCACACTAGTGTTATTCTCTACCAACCAGTGTCACAGTGCAATTACAGTACTTGAAATGGAGTCATTATAATATCTGTAGTGTTACTACATTATAATAGATGTTCCATAATTAGACATATATGACTTCCAACCCCTTACTTCTATAAGGAATAGATACAACACTGAAAAATCAATCTTTAAACATTATTACTGTTGCTATTGTTACTTCTACTAATAAAACGTACCTTGTCCCAGTGACTCTCTCGATCCAGAGCAATGATCACCATGGAAGGATTAGTAAGATAGCCATCGGAGTTGAAGGACAGATCCTTATGCTCCCATGACACATTCAGCATATGCCTGTAGAACAAATTTAGCAGCTTTAAACGAGTAAACCGAAAAGTTGAAGTTGATTTAAATGTTAAGCGTTTGCACAATTGCCTGGATTTGATCCATCTCTGAAATGAGACAGAAGACAGCAGAGAAAGGAGGACTTTTCAAATACAAGCCTATCATTTTTTTTTCTTCCACTGAGTCGAATGAATATAAATCAGAGCGTGCAGACACTAATACATTTACAGTATTCATTCTCTCTCTATTTAATCCTCTTTGTCTCATAGACCTGAACATTTTTGTTAAACGAATTGTTCACTTATTGGAGCAGCCGCGGGTGGAGCAGAACATGAGGCAGGATTTAACTTAGTCATTCGATTTTGCTGATGCAAAGTGCATTATACAGACATCATTGATAATTCATAATGAATAAAGTCATGCTATGACTAACAACTAACAGACAAAAATACAAAACTTCACAGTAGTTCAAATAAACCACTCTATATCCACCTTATCTTCTAGATTTATTGCTTAATTGCAAACAATAATGAACTAATAAAGGATCACTTCACCCAGTGACTAAAATTTTGTTATTAATTACTCACTCTCATGTCATTCCAAGATTCTAGATTAAATCTGAGAGCTTTCTCATCCTCCATAGACAGCAATGGTCCAGAAAAACCCCCAAAACATTGTCATAACATTCCATGTAACTTCAGTGGTTCAACTGTAATCATATGACACACCAAGAACATTTTTTGTGTGCCAAAGAACCTGTAAATATGGCTTTGTTCAACTATATCTTCTCTCCTGCATCAGGTCAGGGTGTTTGATTACTATAGACCAGAGATGTCCAAACTAGGGCCCGCGGGCCAAAGTTGGCCCGCCAGAGGGAAAATGATTGGGAAGGGTTGGGGAATGCCTTTAACAGAGATTCTCATTTCTGTTTAAATGTAACCTTTGTTTATTTGTTTTACTGTTGATCTACAAAAAAAGCAAACTGAAATTAAATGTTTCAATTAAATGTTGTAAATGAATCAGATTTTTAAGCAATGTACATACTGTCACTTAACGAATAGGGGAGGTTCAGATTCAGCATGACTAGTGTATTCAGCATTGAACTCCATTGTTTTATAAATGGAATTTCGTTTATGGTTTTATTGTAATAATTTTGTTAAAATAATATACTTTTGAATGCATTTGTAAATACCGTTGAAGTAATTTTTTCTGTTTATTTCTAAATATTATGAAATAATTTAGGAAATTACCCATGGCAACTTTAGTATAATACAGTTTGCTACATTTACTTTCGGCCCACAGCTCTCAATCAAGCTTGGATTTTGGCCCTTCATAAGAAAAAGTTTGGGCACCCCTGCAAAGCCAATACAATGTATTTGTCATTAGAGTCAGCAATACAACACACAAGCATTGCATTGCTTGTAGTAAACACACACCCTGAAACACTTTGATGAGGAAACACAGGTGACCAAAGTTGTTTTTACAAGCTTTTTGCTGCACAAAGTGTTCTTAGAGCTTCGTATGATTATAGTTGAACCACTAAAGTCACATGGAATGTTTTGACAATATAATGTTTCCTTTTCTGAATTCTGTACGTCTCTGGACTGTTGCTGCCTAAGGAGGATGAGAGAGCTCTCAGATTTCATCTAAAATATCTTAAATTGTGTTCCGAGGATAAACGAAAGTTTCAGGGGATCAGGACAACATGAGGGTGAGTAATTAATAACAGAATTCAAATTTTTGTGCATACTAACCCTTTAAATCCAACCCAGGCTCATTATTGATACTTACCCCTGCTGTGTACATTTCTGAACAGCACGAAATATGTCCAAGGAGCGATGTTTTTTTTGCAGTTTTTGATTTTGCAAATCCACAAGAGGCCACTGTGTATGCTTTTTCAGATCTCAAATTTCTCTCGCGAGTGCCATTCACGCCTGCTGTTCTTGTGTAAATCCACCAGAGGCTGCTGTTGACTGACTGACAGATCAACCCACCCCTTCCCTAAACCCAACCTATAGTGTTTTCAAAAACACAGATTGACCCAATCACCCCCTTCCCTAAACCCAACCGACAGGTTTCAAAAGCAATCCAGAAAAAGAAAAGCCCTCGCAGCCGCCTGATTTTTAACACGTTTTTAGATCTTACCACATTCTCACCCTGTTATTTATTTGTTTATTTTATTTTTCGCCTTTTGTTTTTGTTTTACCTGCTTTCTGGAACCGTTCTTTACTGGACTCAAACTCTGTCTTTGTGGTCAACTCCTCTTTTCATCTCAGGTCTGCCGACGTACGCGACAAGCTACTGGGCAAACTGGTAACAGCAGAAAAGCCGTCCACATGGAGGTAAGCGGTCAGCTGGTAGTGTAAAAAGAAACCGTAGGCGTCGGCGGTGTCATACAGCCCTGTAGCATTTGTTTTAAAGACGAAATGCAGCATAGCTCTGGCTACTTAATTCACGCTCTCCAGAAAAGTATGCAGGGTACTTTTTCATAAAGAGCCTGTGTTGTTTAAAACTCAGTGAAGTTAGAGAGATTCACTAACTATAAATAAACTGAATTTTACACTTTTTTTTCCAGCCTCAGTTTGATTTAAATCTGATGAATGCATGTCTGTAGAAAAACACTGTTTTATGGTGTCCATTCAATAGAACTGCCAGTATTTTGGGGTTTGGTTACACTTCCAGTGAGTACTTTTATTGTGGAAAAATTTAGGAAAATTGTAAAATAAGTTTTAACAAAGTTTAAGAATCATTAAGTCTGTAATGATCCAAAGTTACATAAAACATTTTCAAAAATCAATACAGGTATAGTATTCATATTCAAGACATCTAAAGCCATACTTCATCAGTAATCTTCCCTTTATTATAGAGATTTGACCACTGAGTCAGTTAGTTGAAATTCATGAACAAATCAGTCTGATCTATGAACAATGTCTTGATAAGAACAATTTAATCAGAATTTGTTCACAACTAACTGGCCCACTATATATATATATATATATATATATATATATATATATATTGTTAGAATGAATGAGTTTATTGGCACAGTACTAGTATAAAATGTATAGATATTTATATTTAAAGTAATGGCAACGCAGTGGCGCAGTAGGTAGTGCTGTCGCCTCACAGCAAGAAGGTCACTGGTTCGAGCCTCAGCTGGGTCAGTTGGTGTTTCTGTGTGGAGTTTGCATGTTCTCCCTGCGTTCGCGTGGGTTTTCTCCGGGTGCTCCGGTTTCCCCCACAGTCCAAAGACATGCGGTACAGGTGAATTGGGTAAGCTAAAAATTGTCCGTAGTGTATGAGTGTGAATGAGAGTGTATGGATGTTTCCCAGAGATGGGTTGTGGCTGGAAGGGCATCCGCTGCGTAAAACATATGCTGGATAAGTTGGCAGTTCATTCCGCTGTGGCGACCCCGGATTAATAAAGGGACTAAGCCGAAAAGAAAATGAATGAATGAATATGGTCACACTTTATTTGACGATCCGTTTGTTGAATTTAAGTTACATTGCAACTAATTATCATTAGATTATAAGTAGACTGTTAGGTTGGGGTTAGGGTTGGGGTTGGGGTTAGGGTTAGTGTAAGTTGACATGTAATTGCAAAGTTTCTTATAGTCAGTTAAATGTCTGTTGAAGGACTGTTAAATGTCAGTGTCAACAGATATCAAGTAGACAGTCTACTAATACTCAAATGGACCATCAAAATAAAGTGTTACCATGAATATTTAAAGTATTTCAGTAAATTTTTGAGTTAACACTTTATTTTCATGGTCCATTTGAGTATAATAGACTGTCTGCTTAATATCTGTTGATACTGCTCCTTCAACAGACATTTAACGGACTATAAGAAACTTTGCAAGTACATGTCAACTTACACTAACCCTAACCCTAACCCCAACCTAACAATCTACTTACAACCTAATGAGAATTAGTTGGCATGTAGATGCAATGTAGCTTAAATTCAACAAACGGACCATCAAAATAAAGTGTGACTTTTTTGGTTCTTCTGATATTTGATAATATGTAATTTATAATCTTTATAAATCTTTTTTGGATGGCCCGGTGGCTTAGTGGTTAGCACTGTCGCCTCACAGCAAGAAGGTTGCTGGTTCGAGTCCCGGCTGAACCAGTTACCATTCTGTGTGGAGTTTGGAGTTGAAATGGCATCTGTGGTGTAAAACATATACTGGAATAGTTGGCGATTAATTCCGCTGTGGCGACCCCTGATATACTGTATAAGTGACTAATCTGAAGGAAAATTAATAAATAAATATTTTTTTCTGTTGTAAAATAAGTAACGATTGTAAAATTCATGAAATAACCTGAGGGTAAGTAAATCTGTCATTTTATCGTTTACTCCTCAACCCATCCTACTGACTACCGAAATAATGTTTTTCCAAGACAATATGCTTTCTTTCCACCTGATGAATCCTTTAATACTGCCCAACTAGTGACATGTTTGAAAAGAAGGCCCATGTCCTGCCTCAAAGCCGGATCTTTAAAGATTTCTAAACTGTCTTCTGACAGACGCTCCTTTTAATGGCAGAGAAATGGGCAGACACCTGAACAGCGCAGAAGCCGGGGAACATTCCGGATGGAGGACCCAGTCACTCATGTGTCTCTGAAACGCTTGATCACAGAAAGCTCGCAGAGGCAATTGGAGCACTATTTAATGAGGACGGCGACTCCCAGGTGAACGGCAGATTTAACAAGGAAATCTGGAGAATCTCCCAGTCTCATTACAAGACGAAGACAGCAAGAAAAAGCGCAAGAATGCAATGTTTTGTCTGGGAATCTGTTTACGATGAAATCTCCTGTGGCCAACTAAGATTTGAGAATTAAAAACGGCAGGATTTTGGGGATTTGTAAATTTGCAGCCCACGCTTTGGTGTTGAAATTTATGTGATCAACATGCTTGACAAATAAATAAAATAAATAAATAAAAAATAGGGCAATGCAGGCCAAGGGAGGACTAAATATACGACAGCTTCATAAAACATAACTGGCAGCCAGAGTACTCGAGATATTCCAGAGGGAGTTCAATGATGTATTTATTTATTTATTTTTTTAGGACATGATGTTAATGCAGATCAATAAGTTACAATAATGAGCTAATTAACCATTAAATAAATAAAAGTGCACTTAGTACACATTTGTTTTTAACACATTTGCAACAACGTCAAATTTACTTCATAGTACATTTGGAATTATTATGTTTTAATTTAATTTTGTTATTAATTTGGACAGACATACAAAAACTCATGTAAGGTACTTTATAATTTGAACTAAATAGTTATTCAATATTATGTTAAATGCAGTTATTGTATAGTTTAAGTTTAATCTACTAAATTAAATTTTGATTTTATATATAGATTTAAATGTCATTTAGAATTTGTTGTTTTAGTAATTGGTACTTTGGTTTTTATCATTTTTATTAGAATTAGTTTTTTTAATGAAATATTTTTTATGAAATATTTTGCTTAGTATTACATTTAGTTTTATTTATGTTTTTATTTAAAATAAATATTATTTCTTGCCAACTAGCTTAAATAAATAAAAAATCATTGTAGTTAACTGTAATAAACCTGATATAATTACTATATTAATTAGTCCTTAATACAATAACTTACATTATCCGAGGTTTATTCAATAAAAATATATTACAGGAATTACAGTAATATTTTAGTTTACCATCAATGCTTGTCAGTACTTTTACTGCTTGGCAGTCATTTTTAAGCATTTTAAAGACAAGAGAAATAAATATGTAGTTACATAAATATGTACTTAAATGGGTAATTAAATATTAACACTTTCAAGTTAATATTAAAATTAATGTGAAAATGAAAGCTACCATACATTTTCTGCTAGTTTTTATCATAATGTAAGGCTACGTTCACACTACAGCCAAATGTGGGCCGAATCTTTTTTTTGCCCCCATGTGACTCAGGTAATGATAGTGTGAACAGCTTAAAGCGCATAGAATCTGATCTTTTCAGTTCAGATTTGTGCCACTTTCATATGTAGTCTTAAATCAGACACAGATCTGATGTTTGGCAATGCGACCGCAGTATGAACGGTTATGTCGGATTTCAAGTGATTTTACATATTCTTTGAGCGACATGCATCATCATTCTGTGCTGCAAACATCATCTGCACCTCAGGAGCATAGTAAAATAGCACACAGGGCAAATACTTTAGCACAGAACGTTGGTTGTTCACTTTGATAAAAATTTTGAAGGCAAAACTGGTGCTTGTTAACCAATCTGGTTAACGATTGGGGCATGGGTTGATTCGAAGATAAAGAGTGTCGAGCGGTGTTGCGGATAGGGGATCTGTGCGCAAAGGAGGGGGCACTTTCATTTTAAGGGGAACTTTCTCTTTGAGAGAAAAAGGGCAGGTGCTCAAGCACCCAAACCCCCCTTCTGCACGTGACTGTTGTTTATAATGAAGTTATAAACAGAGATAAAGCAACTCCGCATTCACAGTTCAGTCTGCGGCTGCTCATTTACCCTTGATGAGTTCACTACAGAAAGGTCAGAAAGACTCGCACCGCGGTTGTCATAAATCACAAATGATCAGTGTTTTCAATCACAAGAGACTTATTTTAGGTTACAAATGCCGAAATACACATTAATAGCAGCAGGAAAACTCTTTACAGTTCATGAAATACACCACGGTTGTCTGTGAAAAGGGCAATAATCATATTAAACCTAATCTGACAACGTGCTTCGTATAGTATACACATTGTGTGCATAATTAGACATTTTGAGCTGTCCGTAACTTTACTTTTGCGCATGCGGGTCAGTTTAGGAACAGGATCTGTTCACTAAGCCTTGCAGTGTGAACGTAGCCTAAGTGTCTGAATACAATAGATTCAATTCACACTTAAGTATATTACTGTATATTTTGCTTATATTATTTCTCTAAGTGTAAAGATTTTCACCCAAAAGCAAAGATTTTTTTTAAAGAATAAAAAATAAATAAATGGGCAAATCAAACATGCAAAAAATATGTTTCAGCTAAAATAACAGAGCGCTGAACGAAGAATAATCGCCATTAATTGCATCCAAAATAAAAGTTTATTTTGACATAATACATGTGTTTGTATTATGTATATTTATTATGTACATGTAATACACATGCATGCATCAAAGCAAAACTATACAAAACTGTTTCATTACATAGATATTTAAATTTATATATAATTTGTATCATATACACATAGATTTTATATCCAAATATAAATAAACATTCCCTCAAAATATATGCATGCACATACACACATATTATGTCAAAACAAACTTTTATTTTGAATGTGATTAATCGGAATTAATCTTTGCACAAAACAAACAAACAAGCAAAAAAAATCTTTAATGTTCTATTGCAGAAAAAAGGTCACCATCTTAGATGCCCTGTGGTGAATAAATGAACACCAAATGTTGATTTTTAGGTCATTGAGATCCCTTAAACACAGCATTCATCAAAAAGCCTTACCTGAAGAGAGAATTGTTGGCATATGATTTGACAGGACTACTGCAGTCACTGTGACCCTCGGGAATGAATCCTCTGTGCTTGTGAAAACTGTGCACCCCTTTCACTATGACTGCCACTCCTTCGCGAACCCTCTGGCGCAGTGTTTTTCTCCAGCGGTCTGTGATAATACTGATGACGCCCACTGGGAAGCTGGCTGGAGGGGGCGCTTCAGGGTTGCCCACAGCCAGACTAGGGATGATCCAGATGTATCCAGGCCCCAAAAGCCCCACATCAGAGGCCATCCTAAACAAATACTGTGCTTCTTCATGGGAACAGTACACTAGATACACCTGAGAGTCCACTTGTTGTAGAAGTCGACGTGTGCGGATGTCATTTGCGCCCACCGACATCTCGAAACTCAGCACATCTTGCAGCTCCCACAGGAAGTAGCTTGTGTCTGTGAATGAGCGAATATAGTCCACGAAGGTCTCATAGCCGGGATACAGGCTGGTGATCACCACAAAGTTGCCCCAGTTGTACTCCTCCATCACTTTGAACATCGCATTTATCTGCTGATCTATAGAAGCTCCCATTTGGAGAAAGGTGGAACCGTCAGCCTGTAAAAACCAGATTGAGGATATTTAGAGAAACCTTTTACAATTTAGAGAAACCTTTTACAAAATCTACAATGATTACTTTGTTAGTGCACATTGTTATTCTTTAGGTGCACAATTATTCAGTGTAAATGAATTCTTCTCTGTTGATGTCAGTTTGACGGCAATATTCTTAACCACGCCCCCACATCTTTAGTTTGCTATGAGGGAATGATGCACAATAAGAAAGCCCCAACTCCTACTTAATATTCTCTTTCGGTTGGAAGTACAGCAACTCCTGGTTCTGACGGACTTTTCCATAAATGTCTTTTTTTTTTTTTTTAATAGGTATTTAAAAAATGTACGTTATAGACCATGAACCAAACCAACACTGTAAAAAAAAGCTGGGTTCCACACAACTTCTCCATGTTGTCCCAACACAAATTGATTATGCTAACTTAGTTATTACAAATTTATGTGGATTGAACACAAAACAATTATATTGTCCTACCAAAAAACCCTTAAGAATTGTGTTGATTCAGCTCGTTGTAAATAAGTAGTTTGAACAAGTAACAAAAGTAATTTTTTATGTGTATAATGGGATTCACACTATTTAGTGCAAAGATGTTCATGAAAATTGGACTAAAAAACAAAGGTAGAAGACCTAGTTTACTTATTCACTTTAATCTTTAATGAAGGACAGAATCTTATCCCATGAAGCATCGCTAATGACTAGGACCACACAGAATCTGCCCGCGCAGAATTCCGCAGATTTTTAGCCCATTATTGATACTGTTTATTTACTAGTGTAAATGTGTGTAAATTTATATTTATTCAGTTTTTAAACTCATTTCAGTAATAATATTGACTAATATGAAAATATTCATATGATTTATTTAAAATAAAGTTTGTAAAATAAAATTGTTTTGCCTTTTAGTAGATATATTATATGAGAGACTTGCTTTTTTTTTTTACCAAATAAAGTGGATCTAGATGGATTTGCATTGTAACCATTAAATAAAAATTATAAAGGTATTACTTTTTATTTCATATATTAAGGTTTTTAATATAGTATCATAACTAAGAGTATCATAACTAAGGTTTTAGTTATGATACTCCCAAAATCATTCTGCATAAATTTGCAGATTTTAAACAAAATTCTGCGCAGAAATAGCAAAAAATGTCCGCGGATTCCATCTGGCCCTACTAATGACCCACCAACTAATTAAAAATGACAAAGAAAGTTGTATTTAGAGAAATTATAGATTTCAAGTGCAAATATGCAGTTACATACAAATATTGAGGTGTTTTGAGAGCATTTTGAGATATCTTTTAGGGTGTTTAATGGGAGTGGGCAGTGCTAAAGATCTCTTTTGGTACATTTTGCTTGGTGAGACTTTTTTCTATTGGTGGAAACTCTTGTACAGCATCATGGGTAGTTCAAGAAAAGTACATACTCATTCATCATTGTCCTTCAGCTTAGTACTTTAGTCCAAGATTTATCAGGGGTTTCTATAGCCTGATCTCATGAGGAAACGTAGCTATTTTACGTTTTGCCAGTTTAGTGGATAATTTGTACGAATTTGTATGAGTTCAGTTGTACAAAAATGTATGATTTTAAAAAGGAGGCATGGCACCCAACCCCACCCCTAAACCCACCTGTCACTGGTGGATAAGCAAATCGTACTAAATTGTACGAATGAGATCATGCAAATTAAAACGAATTAGCCACTAAATCAAAAAGTTACGAATTGCCATAATATCGTATTGGTTTCCACAGAGGAATGAACCACCAACTGTTTCAGCATGTTTTACGCAGCGGATGCCCTTCTGTACTGGGTAACACCCATACGCTCTCGCATTCACACACGACTCATACACTACAGCCAATTTTGTTTACCCATTTCTCCTATAGTGCATGTCTTTGGGCTGTGGGGGAAACCAGAGCACCCGGAGGAAACCGATACAAACTCCACACAGAAATGTCAACTGGCCCAGCCGGGACTCGAACCAGTGACTTTCTTGCTGTGAGGCGACAGTGCTAACCACTGAGCCACCGTGCCACCCAAAAATACATCCATAAAGTTAACAGCATCTATGCTCACAGCAGGTCTGTTTTTAAAGGTGTGTCAGTTCTTGTTAAAAATTAATTTCCCTATGGAAAAAAATCTGAAAGTAATAACCAAGGTTCATTCATTCATTTTTTTTTCGGCTTAGTCCCTTTATTAATCAGGGGTCGCCACAGCCGAATGAACCACCAACTTATCCAGCATATGTTTTACACAGCGAATGCCCTTCGAGCTGCAACCCATCACTGAGAAATACCCATTGATTCCCGCATTCACACACATACACTATGGGCAATTTAGCTTATTCAATTCACCTATACCACATGTCTTTGGACTGTGGGGAAAACCGGAGCACCCAAAGGAAAACCACATAAACACGGGGAGAACATGCAAACTCCACACAGAAATGCCAACTGACCCAGCTGGGGCTTGAACCAGCAACCTTCTTGCTGTGAGGCGATCGTGCTACCCACTGCGCCACCATGACACCTAATAACCAAGGTATTTAATATATTATGTTGGTATATAATGACAGCAATACATTTTATAAGATATATCCATTAATTAAAAGGAATAAACTAAATAACTAAACACGAAGACATGCGTGCTCATTTACAATCAACAAGCTAACGATAATTGGGTTCAGATGTGAAACTATAAAGTCATGCTGTGATTGAAAGCAATTTAAAAGTCATTTAAATGATGTGGAGTAACTAAAAGCAGCAACACTACAAATGGTGTTATCATCTCAGCTGTTTTCAAAGTGAATCCTTATCAATAAGTTACCGAAGTGTTTTTCTCCTCATATTATACTGCTTGACAGAAGAGCGAGCTGAGGTAAAAATAGCACATGCATTCATTTTCTTTTCAGCTTAGTCCCTTTATTAATCTGGGGTCACCACAGCGGAATGAACCACCAACTTATCCAGCAAATGTTTTACGCAGCGGATGCCCTTCCAGCTGCAACCCATCACTGGGAAACAAACATACATTCTCATTCACACACATACACTATGGACAGTTTAGCTTACCCAATTCGCCTACAGCACATCTTTGGACTGTGGGGGAAACCAATGCACCCAGACGAAACCCATGCAAACATGAGGAGAACATGCAAACTCCACACAGAAATGCCAACTGACGCAGTCGAGGCTCGAACCAGCAACCTTCTTGCTGTGTGGCGATTGTGCTACCCACTGCACCACCGTGACGCCCCAAAATGAATCATACATTTTCAAATATAAGGGGGGTGTTTTAAAAGAGTCTGATTCAGTCAGTTCAAAAAGAAGTGATTCACAATTTCAAGTTTTAAGCCAGAGAAATGGATTGATTTATAAATTGGTTTATAGATTGATTATATTAATTGATTGATTGATATTATTTGATCTATAAATTCAATATTATATATCAAAATATTTTATTGGGGTTATCTATTTTAATACAGATTTTAAAGTGACTATTTTAAAAGGTTTGCTTAAATGTTAACGACATCAAATGAAGAGTTTTTTTCAATAATTTTAAAGTAGCTTCCCCAAAAATGCAAAATAAATGCAAATGCATATTGAAAAACACTTTATTTTCGAAAAAATATATATATTTTCAAGATTAATAATAAAGATTAAGAGATAAGCACAATGCATATAAAAATTATATGGATTCTGAAAGAAATGTAGATACTTTTAGTATTATTTTGAATTGTACAGTAAAATAATTTGTAGACTTGGTCAAACAAATATATAAAAAATATCCAAACATGTGATCATTAACATATGCATGTTTTAAATAGGCAATGAGGCACTTTTGATGAGATCCATAACTCAAACAGTATAATTTTTCAGCATTTCACTATAATTCACAATAAATCAGCACAATAATTTTTCCCCATTTCCGTTATTACAATGTGCTGAATGCACAATATCCACAAAAATCCCATCATGGAACATAACACTTTCTCACACCATTGAAATAACATGTATTACTGAGCAACATTAACCTTGAACATGTTCCAAAGTATGAGATACGAGAATTGGATTTACAACGCAAAGACAATTCACTACACTATTGATCCTATCTGTACCACAGCCACGCGTAGCAGACTTGATTTATTGCCTGACTTTCAACCATTATTCCTCTTTCTGTAATCCTATCGAATAGATTTACAGTTGACACCTAATACTTGTTTATCCACACAGCTGTTCGATATCATCTCTGAAAAAAAATATGCATGATTACATTTGCATAGAAAAAATGTGCAAATCATCCCACTTGCTGCCAACATCAAGCCACAAGTGTGCTTATAAAAAAACCAAAATGCCGTTTTAATTCCACTTGCACTTAGTTAGCTTCAAACAAGCAAGCGTCCTAATGCCCTACACTGCCAAGTGCATTTACTTCCAGCACACAGCATGAGATGACTCAAAGGTACAGGAGGAGGTGGTGTCCAATTAAGTTCCAAAGTGAGAAAAATGGGTGTGGAGGTCTGGGAGTGTCAGGAGCCCAGAGACATTTTCCCAAGACTCCTCTCTGACTAGAGCTTTCCCTTTTCCCTGACAGAGTGATCCGGCGTCCTTCAAATAACTTCTGTGGTTAAAGTAGGCTACCTCTTGGAGAGAGAGGGAGCTTGCCAATGTCAGGTGCTCTGGGACTTACCAGTCCTCCTTCTCTGCCAGTTTTCTTTCTTTAAGTTATACAATCACCCAGCCTCTGCTCTCTAGTGTTTAGCACTCGTGAGCCTAGGCAAGACTATTTTGAAGTCAAGCTGTCGCAGTCCAAATGCATTTTATGTCTGAAAGTAATTTGAGGTCAAGCAGCATTCCTTAAGGACTATGGTAAATGGTATTACATGTACAGTTTGGGCATGAATGTAGTCCCATGAGTTTTAATGGGTGCCACACACCACCAGCAAACTATGACCTTAAAGATGGTATGAAAAGGAAGTGTGATGTATTGAGATGCATATAGGGTAGTTTTCTAGACTTTCACCCTCAAACTCTCACACATGTAGTAAACGTACAAACTCGTATAGTAAACCCCATAGTCCTTACATAGTAAAAACTGGGAGTAATTTTTTACTTTGATCTGTATTTAAACAGGGCTGTCACGGTGGCGCAGTGGGTAGCACAGTTGCCTCACAGCAGGAAGGTTGCTGGTTCAAGCCCCGGCTGGGTCAGTTGGCATTTCTGTGTGGAGTTTGCATGTTCTCCCTGTGTTGGCATGAGTTTCCTCTGGGTGCTCCGGTTTCCCCCCACACGGTACAGGTGAACAAGCTAAATTGGCCGTAGTGTATGAGTGTGTGAATGCAAGAGTGTATGGGTGTTTCCCAATGTTGGGTTGCGGCTGGAAGGGCATCCGCTGCGTAAAACATATGCTGGATAAGTTGGCGGTTCATTCCGATGTGGCGACCCCTGATTAATAAAGGGACTTAGTCGAAAAGAAAATGAACGAATGAATAAATGAACAAATGAATGAATGAGTTTAAACAATAACAGATACAATGGGGGAAATAATTACATGATGTCACAGAACACGTCACCATTTTTCTCAGAAAACATATTTCTAAATGGGCTTTTGACCTAAAATTTTTACCGGATGTTGGTAACAAACAAAAAAAAAACATATAGTAAAGAAAACAAAACTAATTAGTTTACAAATTAGGTTATGTGTATTAACAAGACTTTGAACACATGAACAAAGGGAGGTGTATAAAGGCAGTGAACGCCCAGACAGCAGCTGAAATCTCTCAGTAGTTATTCAGCAACCCTCTGCTCTTTGTCATTCTTAATCAATATTAGCTGCTGCAGTCCAACGTCTACATTATCAGGATGATGAAGATGAAACCAGGGTGGACATTTCAGCAAGACAATGATCCAAAACACAGCCAAGGAAACTCTCAAATGGTTTCAGAGAAAGAAAAATGAGCTGTAGAATGGCTCAGCCAATCACCTGACTTGAATCCAATAGAAAATACAAAATAAAGTTCAGATTTGATAGATGAGACCCAGAGAACCATCAGAATTTCTATACTCTGTTGAAGTCTGTGATATAAGCACACCTGAGCAATCCATATGACTTCATTCTCCATATGAGAGGCATCTTTAAGCTGCCATCACCAAAAAAAGCCTTTTATATAAAGCATTACATATATTTCAGCTGTTCAGTACTTTCCCCTTGTGCCATTCCATTGTTTTTACACATAACTCATTTTTCAGACTTTTTGCTCTGTTTTATTTTTATGTTTGTATTGTTTGGGTTTTTACCAAAATCGAGTTCAATTACATGTCAGCAGCTCCTTTAGAAATATTATTCCCAAGAAAAAAAACATGATGTGTTCAATACTTATTTCCCCCACTGTAAGTGCAGTGGTGAAGAGTAGTTTTTTTTATTAAAACCTGCTGTATGCTCTCATTTAATGATTTGGAGATTGTTATATATGCATTTGTTCCAGATTGGACTACTCTAATGCCCTCTATATGGGTCTTAATCAGTCTTCATTATATCATCTGCAATTGGTTTAAAATGATTCTTGACACTGCACCAGGAAGAGGGATGGTGTCAACTGTTTGTTTTGGTGTGCTATCTCAAAACATGCCCCATAACGATCATGTGTTACATCAGCTGGCTTTTTGTCATTTGTGTTTTTTATGTTTCTAAGCATGTGTGGATTTACATTATGAAAGCAGTCTGTTCGACTACTGTACTGTACATCTGGAACGTTTTACACTAGACTCAAAATGTTTTAGGGCCTGTTTACACCTGGTATGCTTAAAGGCTGATTTATAGACCTTTTTCTTAGAACACAAAATTACCCATTATGCTTTGCGTGTAAGCGCAAGGAAAATGCTAAGAACTTCCGGTCGGTAGCTGATGCGTATAAACGGTCACATTTGGACAGCTTTGAAATTATAGTTTTAATCTATTTTACCTGCTTTTATCATCTTTGAACTGATACTGTTGTCGATCAGCACCACCTTCTGGACTGATCATTTAAAAAAATGTGATCTACAAGGATGGAAAACAACTGCTGTGAGGCATTTTCCCCTCGTTGTCAGACAGCATCTGCCGTTTAAATGAAGCCTCGTCATCGCTAAAGTTAACTGTTTCTCTCTTTTTTTCAAATATATAACCAACCCAAACAAATGTAATTCACCATAAATGTTTGACACCCACACATAGCCTATTGTACTGCCCCATTAACACACAGATTTAATAACTGTGACAAAGTGAAAATAAAGTGAAATTTTGAAATGACAGAAAAACACAAACCGTGGTAAATACTACACAACGCACTAAATAAAACATATATAAATGGCTCCTGATTAGAATCAATATGCAAATCAGCCAGCAGAGTCTCAGTAACGGACTTTTAATGGTCATTTTTGTAAATTGCATGACTTAAATACATGTTAAGTTTCATGCCAGTAATCTGGTTTGCTCTATGATGCAGTGAAGTATTGCCTGTGTGTGTGTGTGTGTGTGTGTATTGAAGAGCCGCTGAGCTAACAGCTGACAGGCCAGGATAACACACACACACACACTGCATTTCTGAGGGCAAACTCGTGAACTAAGAGAATGTTTTTCTCTCGCGCTTGAACCACATCTGACAGATTACCTTTCAAAGTTGTGTGTCACAAAAACACTCCGTAATCCACTCAAAACGCAATTGAACCCCATTTTCGGAGCGCAAATTACCAGTTGTAAACACTCTAAACGGAAGTTCTAAACATTGTACCGGAAGACGCTGGTTGCCATGGCGCCCTCCATGCAGCAGCCAAGAAAAAGGTCTATACTTCTGCGTCAAGCGCACACGTACGGTCTGGCGCAGCCTTTGCGCAGTCGCATAGCCCTCGCCGCGGCTGATGCTGACGTGCACCTCTCAAAAAATTTAACTACACGTCACGTGTAGATGCGTAGTGCAAGCTCTGTGATTGGTCGGCTTGGTAGCAGTGACAAGTGTGGGCGGTGCTGATAGCCACGAGCCCCATGGAGTGAGTGTTTACCAGTGTCGAGTCCTGTAACAGAGCTCCAGATGGAAACTTTTGTTTTGTGTTTACCTTATGATTAAAGTTGTTGCTTGTACGCCAGTCCCTGCAGCTGAATGAGCGAGTTTGAGCTACTTGTACATTAAGGTAGCGTTCAGGAAAAAAACTAAACACCTGCAAAGAAACCTGACAATGAGGAACATAAAAACGTACTGCCAGATAGCGTTTCGGAAGTGTTATTATAGAGCAACACAAACAGCGTGCAGAAGTATAAATGCACGGTAACGTGCAAGGCAGGCGCTGTGGGTCACGCCGATCACTCAATGCAGAAGTATAAACCAGCCTTTAGATGCATTATTGTCCATGATCACAAGTGGATAACACTAAATACAGGTGTAAACAGAGTTTTTTAAGTTGTGATTTTAGAGTCTGCCGGTATGTTATACAGTCACCCAGACTCAGCTCTCCAGCGATTAGCACTCGTGAGCCTGGGCAAGACCCTTTCAAAGTCAAGCTGTCGCAGTCAAAAGGCACTTTATGTTTGAAAAAACTTGCAGTCAAGCAGTAAAATGGCATGATTCCTTAAGGACTATGGTAATAGGTATTACATGTTCACTTCGGGCATGAACTTATTCCCATGAGTTTTAATGGGTGACACACATACTTAGCCAACTATGACCTTAAAATAAGGCATGAAATGGAAAGATGAAATGAAACATCTTCTTGAACGAAAAGAAATGTAAAGAGGGACTTAAATTTGTCTACTGGTTATTGATGAGATCATTTGATGGACGTGGTTTGCTATTGGTTAGTCCCATGTGAGTAACAGGTTGTCCATGTATATAAATATCACCAACATTGCATATTCCACATAAAATACATCTCTCTTCACCATTTCCTCTTATTTCATCAGACTTTACATGACTCTTACAGGCGTGCTTTTTATGATGGTCTCCTTAAGACATTATTTTGACCATAACTAAATTTGCATTTAGATGTAAACTAGCAGTTATCACAGTATTAAACGACAGAATATTTAATATCTGCTAACACTTCCTTCTGATGGTTCTCTAGTTAACTATATAATATAATATAATATAATATAATATAATATAATATAATATAATATAATATAATATAATATAATATAATATAATATAATATAATATAATATAGTATAATATAATATAATCAGTTCTAATAAATTAGAATTGTGAATGCTGATTGCACGTTGACTATAAAGGTATAAAGTTAATCTAAATATAGTTTCTATTATTTAATTATATTTTCTGGAGGAAAAAAAAAACATAAATACAAAAATGAATAAACAGATTAATACATTCAACTTCAGGTCAAGTTGTATACCAAACACGCTTTGCCCAATGTCTGAAGCTGGTAACCACTTACCAAAAAGGTAAGCTCCACCATATCATGCAATCAAGTGCAAAAGTGATATTTTA
The DNA here is from genome assembly GCA_903798195.1 of Danio kyathit. Classification (NCBI taxonomy): domain Eukaryota; kingdom Metazoa; phylum Chordata; class Actinopteri; order Cypriniformes; family Danionidae; genus Danio; species Danio kyathit. The sequence continues at coordinate 35,809,404 of LR812530.1, forward strand.
AGCTCACTTTATTTATTGGGAAAGTGCTTGGCCATTGACACAGTGTCCCATGCTTCTGGGATTTCATGAAAAATCCCATACCAGATGTTTGCAACCTCCAGTTCAATCCCTCATGCTAGACCAAATAATCAGGAACAGCTTATTCAATTGCATGGGATTTACATGAGCAGTATACATTGGTTTGTCTTCGTGAACAGATTCGAACAAAGCAGAACAGGCTGTTGCATGTCCCAGACTCCGCCCACCACATGCCTATACAACAGGAATCACATAATCTCATCATATTTGTATGATATGATATGCATGCATTTTTCAAAGGAGATTAAACGCATAATCCACAATCTGGAAGTGTGGTTGTTTAGAGTCCCATGAAATATGGCTCATAGCTTTATCCAAAAAAAATCTGTGGCAGTTTTTTCAAATTTTACTGATATTTTATATACATACATTATATTATTTATTTATTTATTTATTTATTTATTTATTTATTTATTTATTTATTTGACATAAACATCACAATTGTTTAAGTGTTTTAGCAAACTTGCTAATTCTCAATACCTGTCCACAGTAGGCTTGACAAAATTGACAAAATGGAAATATAATAATACATATACACAACATTATAATTCTTTACATAAAATGACTGAAGGCAAAAAGCAAAGGCGACATGATCCAACAAACTAGACTATTTGTGCAAACGCTGCTGTTTTGTTTTGAACCACTTTTTAAGAACACTACTAAAAATATTTATATTACTTTCTGATTTTATGCTAACAGGTAAATCATTCCACAGTTTGGCTCCCTTTACAGAGAAAACAGATTGACCAAATGAGGTCTTACACTTTGGCACTAGACAGTCACCATTAGCACTTGCTCGTGTGACTCTGTGAGAGGTTTGATACCTACTGATTAGATCTGAAAACAGCATTGGAACATGATTATTTAAACATTTAAAAACCAATTTAGGATTATTAAATTTAATAAAACTATCAAAACTAAAAATGTTATGTTTCCATAAAACTTCACAATGATGCCATCGCATGGGCTTTAAGTCCATAACTATAACTGCTTGTTTATATATTGAGTCAATAGGCTTCAATGTAGTTAAAGAGGCTTGTGACCATGATGATATATATACATATATTAGATTCCCTTTTAATTTTAAAATGGCCTTAATTCATTGCAAATATCTAACAAGGTGCTGCAAACATTCCTCTGAGATTTTGGTCCAATTT
>LR812530.1:35811109-35871109 GCA_903798195.1 Danio kyathit
TTGATAGCTCATCTGTGCATTTAGAGATGCTCTTCTGCAGACCTTGGTTTAATCAAGTGATTGTTTGAGCCTTTGTTGCCTTCCTATCAACTCAAACCACTCTAGTCATTCTCTTTTGACCTCTGGCATCAAAAAGACCTTTTTGCTCACTCAACTGCTGGACATCGCTGGATATAATTCTTGGTAAAGCCTAGAAATAATTGTATGTGGCAATTTCTCTAGATTCCACAACCAAATTATATTTCTTCTCCATTCTGAAGCTCAGTTTGATCTTTAACAGATCATCTTGATCATGTCCATATGCCTAAATGCATTGACTTACTGCTTTGTGAGTTGCTGATTAGGTATATTTACATTAATGAGCAGATAAAGAATTAGTAATAATGTCAGAATTAGTTAGTTTTATAGAAATATTGTAGTGTGATGTACAAAATATTAAAACATTATAACATAAAAGAGAACTGCAAATGATAAATGTGATGAGATTGTCTTTAGGTTTTCCTTCAGTGCTTTAATAAAAACAAGACCATGGTCACTAGACTCTCGCAGGAGGGCTTTTTTTCGATGGTCTCCTTCAGACATTCTTTTGACTATAACTAAATTTGCATTTACATGTAAACTAGCAGTTATAGGAGTACTTATAGACAGAATACTTAGGCCCAATCCCAATTCTACCCCTTAGCCCTTCCCCTTTACCCCTACCCCTCGTTTTGCACATTCACATGAAGGGGTAGGGGTGTCCCAATTCTCTTTAGCTTGAAGGCATAAGGTGGAAGTGGAAGAGGTAGATAGCCCTTTGAACTAAGATTTTTCAGAACCACACTCGAAACCAAGGGGTAAGAAAATTTCCCAGAATACACCCGCCACAACGGCAGTATAGCTGCACCGGGAAGTAAGGAGATCCACAAACTATTTTTTTTTTTTTTTTGTTATTATTATGAATTTTTACAGCAAACAAGCACATGTTTTAATATATTCATAACCGCGTTCGTGTTTTACCCTCATGCTTAAAAAAACAAAACGCTGAAATAAAAACCACTAAATTTTGTTATCTATAATCCCTAATAATAACTCCTGTATAGCAGTCCCACAACATTCTGACACTCGATGACACTCAAATACCCTGTCTGAAAAGTCTAGTGGCTGGGAATGACCTTTTTACAGTGTCTGCTATAATGTAGTTGTTTTTGTGTTTACATAGATGAATATTCTTTTTATTTTATTTTTTATTTGCTTGTTTATTTAACAGGGACAATACACTTGACATTGTTATACGAAGAAAACCGATGTTGCGTACATGGGGCATATAGCATAAAGCTAATTTGCAGCCCTCGTCCCTGGTTAGGCTTTACATAAAAAATAATAATAAAACAATCAAGAGTAAAACACAATACAACAAACATGTACAGTATATACAGAGCCACAACCATAAATTCGAGTCAATCTGCATAAAGAGAAATGTAAACAGAACCAACCTGAAAGATTAATACTTAATGCTCACATTTCTGTAAAGATTTCAGCCATTCTTTCAGCTTTACAGAAAAAAACTGGGAGTTCTGATAATAATTTTAAATGAACAGGCATGGCATTCCATAGATGTGAACCTTTTACTGAGAAGGATGACTGACCCACAGCGGTTCTGCATCTGCGGATTCTACAATTTCCACTTACTGCCCCTCTAGTCTTCGCCCCATCACTGCTGATTTTATGTACCAACTCACAGACTACTTTAGGGACAAGACCATTTATACAGTTAAACATGGTTTTTAAAAACAAAAACTTTAAAAAACCATCAAAACTTAACAAATTATATTTTTTAAGAATTTGACAGTGGTGCCATTTTATTGGTTTCTGATCCATCACTTTTAAAGTTTGTTTGTAAAGTGACCACTATATGAGTGACCACCACTATATGACCACTGTGTAAATGTGCAGTATAGTTACGATCTTATTGCCAGATTAGATCGTTATGATAACATAATATATGCCTTCAGTGATTTCCTGAAGATTAATACAAAAAAATAACACAACTGGAATAACTACAGCAGTCGCGATCGTCTGATCTCATATGAAGCAAGAGATCGCGATGACATATGATGACATATGGTGCAGTAGTGCTGTCCCATTTCTTAGGGGTAAATTTTGAAGCCGTTTCCCTTCACACTCGGTTTTAAGGGCCAAGAGAAAGGGGTAGGGGTACAAAAATAGAATTGGGATCGGGCCTTAATATCTGCTAACACTTCCTTTTGATGGTTCTCCAATTAACTATAATTAATCAAATTTATACATAATATAGAAGAATCAGAATCAGAATCAGTTTTATTGCCAAGTGTGCTTCACACACACAAGGAATTTGTTTTGGCAACAGAAGCCAAATATATAGTCAATTCTAATAAATTAGAATTGTAAATGTTGATGCATGGTGATTATAAAGCTATAAAGTTAATCTAAATATAGTTTTTATTATTTAATTATATTTTTTGGAGAGAAAAAAAACATAAATAAAGTTATTTTTCAGACAGGCATTGTTGCCTTGTTAGATATAGTTGCATCAAAGAGCAGGTAAACAGGTAATAATGTCAGAATGAGCTAGTTTTATCCGCTTGTTAAGTGTGACATCACGTGAAGCGGCTGCTGGGTCCAATCGCTATATCAAGGACTCATCAAATGGTAATAATAAACGTTTACAAAGCAATGTAATAATTTTGAAAATCACGATCGCAATGTAGATTTCCATGCCTAATATGTTGGCCATGTTGGCCAGAAAGTGAATAATTTTTTATAAATTGTTAAAATTTTGGTATTTGTGATGCAGCAAGTCCAGAGATTGATGTGTACACTATGATGTTATTTAAAATTCACTTTAATGTGCGATAGGACTAAAAAGTGGCCATAAACAAACATTTTCTCAATTCAAATGAGTAGCGGCTTGGACCCAGAAACAGTATTAAATACGTCACAACTTAACAAGCGGATAGAAATATTGTAGTGTGATGTCCAAAATATTAAAACGTTATAACATAAAATAGAACTGCAAGTGATAAATATGATGAGATTCTCTTTAGGTTTTCCTTCAGTGCTTTTTAATAAAAATAAGTCCATGGTCACTGGGCTGTTCAAATTATTCAGCATCTTTATATTTCACGCTGCTTGGTTTAAAAAAAAAACTCCTGAAAAATGATTCCCTGCTGGAATGCTTCAGTTTAATCCAAGTTACACAATTATCTGACAACTGCATATTTTTGGCTTTCTGTTCCACTTTACACATTTTATCGAGCTTTTTTTCAGCACACTGTGCACATCTGAAAGGCATTTAAAAATGACAGCTGGGTAGGAAGAAGTCTTCCACTCACTAGCTGGTATTGAAGATACTCATCTGCCCCATTAAATCAAGAGCTATTGTGTTTCTCATTTAAAGATATACATCTTCTGCCGGTCTCCGCGTTTAATGACTGTTTTACTGTATTAAAAGCATTTTTTCTTTTTTATTCGTAGATTACAGATATATTAGATGCTGCAAAATCCACTCATTGTGCAGTAATAGTAAAAAATTCACACAACTGCATGTGCCTTAGTAATTCTTGTTCAAATAAAAGTAGTTTAGCCAAAACTAAATATGAATATGAACTGAATATTCTTCATCATTTACTCACCCATATGTTGTTACAAAGCTATGACTGTTTACTTCTGCACAGATGGGATGATGAAGGTTTCTCAAAAGTAAAAACCAAGACATGTTTGTGACTGTTCAAACTGTTTTCTGGAGAATTTTTGACCCACTTTATATTGGGTGGTCTTAATTACTATGTGCTTACTTATTTAAATTAAAGGGGACCTATTATGCCCCTTTTAACAACATGTTTATGTGAAGTTTCATCTCAAAATACCCCACAAATAATGTTTTATAACTCTTTGAAACGGCCTCTTTTTTATGCTTTGATCCAAATTGTGCTATTTTGGAGACTGTCGCTTTAAATTCAAATGAGATTGTGTACCCAGCCCTTTTAACAAAAGAGGGCGGGGCTAAAAAGGCAGATTCAAAACAGGACTAATGTTATCTCTGTGGAAAAGAAACTGAAAATGTAAAAAGAAGTGCATCAGAAGGTAGTCTATGGAGATTACGGTGTTCATTTATTATATATAATGACTCTTGGTTGCTGAAATTATCTTCAGCTCAACTTTTCACTCGACCTAACTGGCGGATGACTGCTTCTCACTCAGGGCTGGCTATGCTAATGAGGGAGAGATCATCATTAATGGGCGGGACATTCCCCCTCTGATGACATGTAGAAAGGGAGAATGTCAGTGTTTCTGCAGACTGTTTTTAATCAAGTGTGATTATAAAACATAGAAGTAATTAATTATTGCCATAATAGGATGGTTATATTCAGTGTGCGAATTCTACATTGTGCGAATTCTACATTGACGATCGGGGGGGGGGGGGGGGGGGGGGGGGGGGGGGGGGTGATTTTAGGTGATGTTAGTTTGTGTACTACATGCTTCAGTGAATCAAATTTATGTACTTATTTAAATTACATGTAATTTATTAATAAAATGTATTTAAGTTTTCAGTGTTTTGTGGGATAGGCTACTTAGTGTATTCTGACCTGGTTAGCTATTTCGGCTTACTTTAGGTCAAACTATACAAACTATGCATCTAATTTGACTACTTTTAGACAATATGTAAAAACAAACACCTATTTTATGAGAAATCAGTCTTGTGAACTTTTACGGCGTCTAATGGTGCTCTAAATCTGCAGGTTTCAGACTGTTAAATGACTTTTTTCTTACATTAGACGATTATGCATTCACTATGGTATGAACCGTTATAGGGGTGGTCAAGTGGATATCTATTACTTTAATTATTAACATTATTATTTAAAACACAGATCAGAGTGAACTTTTTCTGAGATTCAAAGGAACCCCCATACATCTTGTTTTGACATCCTTCAGGGGGATCAAGCCTTAATTAGTGGGGTCAATCCCCCCTAAACCCCCCTTTAATTCGCACCCTAGTTATATTCACACACTGTTGCCACACAACTGTGTTTAGACACCTTATAAAAGTAATTTTTGCATAATAGGCCCCCTTTAACTATTTTATTTTTAAAATTTACTTGCATGTAATTACATCTGCAATTAATTTCTGTATATTTGCAGTTATAATTACACTGTTAAACCCATAAAACTACCCATACCACCAGACCTGTCCCTAACCTTACCTGTCTCTTAAGTCAGTAGCACCAACACGTGTTTTGCAATACAATATGAACACAATAAGTATATTGTTCTCATTTTCTAATGTAAGTACATAGTAGTTAAGGCCACTTAAAATAAATTGGGTCCAGCTTTACCAAGAGCAGACAAGACTGTTATTTTTACTAAAAGGACCGCCACCAGACGTTCAATAAATGCACACAAAACATTTTCAGTGCACCCGCTCAACAAAATATTTACATTTAACTGCTGTAATTTTGTAGAATTTCTTGACGTTATTCAGAAGTTTTCACACCTCAGTAATCAGTGGAAAATGGGCGACAACTGTTGGACGCTGGTTATACATCATAAAACCTATTGATTTCCACACCTCACAAAATCCCTTTTCCACGCAACTGTTCAATAGCATATCATTGCAGGGGGCTTGCTGGAAAAACACACAAACCACATGCACATGCTAACATTTTGTCGACTTATCGGTTACTTTAGACTCACTGTGTCTAATAAGAACTGCGAGAACAGCGTCTCTGAAATTACTTTACAGATACCCCTGATTAAGTCTTGATTTGATATTTGAAATACACATATGATGGTTTTCTTTCATGCTGTGATGGATATCTGCTTTGTCTATGAGTTGTATCTGTACTTTTGAGTAAAACACAAAGCATTTTGTTGCATTGTCATCATTCAGGCTCACATTTATGAAGATGTGTATGCTGATATAGATATTGAAACTTGCTTTATTTTGAACCACAAGATAAACAAATTTAGGTTTATACTGTAACATTTGTTAGTTTTTTTTTGTGCGTACAGCACTGCATGTCTTAAATTTTCTTCAGTGTATTTAATCCATTTTTGTGCACTTACATTATAATATTTTTTTCTGTGTGATTGTTGTCATTTAGTTCAACATGACAAATTATAAGGGCTGTCAGTTGATTAAAAAAATAACTAATTAACCACACTTTTTTTTGTAATTAATCATGATTAATCACTAAAAGCTGTATTTATTACAGGGATAAAAACACAGGCATGTAAGTGCCATTTGAATTTCAAAACAATCAATGCCAATAACAAACAAAAATTATTTCCATGTTGAATTCTAAGTGGACTACAAAAAAATCCAAAATACAGACATTGCAAATATGGAAAATTATAATAATAATAAAGTATTAAATACAGTACAAACAGTTGTATTAATTGTAAAGTTGTATTGCGAGTTGAAAACATTAATTATAAAGTAGAAACAATTTTGCTTAGTCCTCCTTAACATTTAGCCAGTTGCTAAGACAGTCCAGTCTATTGATATTATCGAATTATCGACATTATAGAATACATATAGAATGCCTTAAAGAGACTTCCTTGGACACAGTCAGCGATGTCAGTCGTTTGCTCTTGTTGCTAGGAAATGCACACATGCACAAATACACACACAGACACACACACAGAGACAACGCGCGCAGTACAGCGCACCCGGTGAGGGACTCCTCAACCTCCTCAGCGATTCATCAACACGCACGATCGCGTATATCAAATTTGCTTAAACCAAGCATTCTAAAGTATGGCTGTATTTTACAAGCAAGGATTCTGACACAGCAACATGAAGCAGACGCTTTACAAAAGTTGTATGTAGGGGGGAAACACGTCAAACTTAGTATAACATTTGAGGGCGCATGGAATCAACTAAAAGACAGATGAATGGGCTGTCTTTGACAGCTTTCGACATCATCTGGCACTTTCACTGAGTACATTTACATGGACATCAATACTCTGATTTTATGATTGAGATATTGCTCTGATTAAGAGTCTACCATGTAAGCAGCGATTTTTAATTACCTTAAAGGACCACCCGAGTCTCGAAATGCTGAGGTTTTTCTTTCCGTTCGCCATGCGGTATCAAATTCCATTAAAACAGCACTCTTCCAGCAGTCCTTACTTCATATTTTCATCAAATAACTGTCACGAGGCATGAACAATATGTTGGTGAATGAAAGTGAACTGCTGAACTGCAGTTAAAGTCTAAAGATTAAAAACAACACCCGAAATTGCCTGAAACTCTTGAGGAAAAGCTGGATAGCCTGGTGATGCGACATTAATTGTTTTAAACTGAAACTTTCCTTCAAAGCGCTTACTTGGTCTTATCCATATTTCTTTGCACGTTAAACACGTCAACCACAACAGGAAATAAAAAAAACTGCAACTGCGTAAATTTTTTTAAGCGCGTTAAATATTTCAAATTAATTGCGTGTTAACGCGCTAATTTTGACAGCCTTCAAATTATGTAACAGTTTTATGAATGTTTTTGTGTAACACATTTCACGTAAATCACTCACATTTTGGTTAAATAAAACAAATCTAACTAATAATAATAATTAATAATAATTAATAATAATAATAATTAATCCCCTTTTTCAGCTCAAATCTAACTAATAATAATAATTAATAATAATTAATAATAATAATAGTTAATCCCCTTTTTCAGCTATTGCCAAGAATATTTCCAAGGAATGTTACTCACTATAAATTTAAAATAAACACTAAAATACAAAAAAACATTATATAGAATAAAAGCTATATGTGTAATATTAACACATATTCATAAACATTGATATAATAAAGAAAATATTATTAACAATATTGAAAAAACCTAATCTAAACTAAATTAATAAAAAAAACGAACAAATGATTTACACATAAATTAGCTTTTTTCCACACAAAACCTTTAGCTGCATTCAAAAGCTAAAATGTAACAAAACAATGTATTCAAAACAATGTAAGAAAAAATTATGTAAGGAAAAATAAATAGAAGAATGTATTAATCTATTTTTTTTATTTATTAACATATTTATTATTTAATTATATATATATATATATATATATATATATATATATATATATATATATATATATATATATATATATATATATATATATATATATATACTGTATATTATAGGTGGGCATAGATAAACTATTTTAATCTAGATTAATCTCACTGTGATCTTGGAATTAATCTAGATGAATGTAGATTAAAATGGCTCATTTGAATTCTGCCGAAGGCATTCAGGATATGTGTGCTACCCAAATAATGACCAAAGTAAGTCTTTGAGAACGGGTTTCTCAAGCCAGGTGGCGCATTAGACCAGGGCCTCATCTCCTGTTTTCAAAATGCATTAGAAACTGCTTGAGAAACTGTTCTACTATGATAATTGGTGATGAAAATAAATGTTGTTCAATAAGATGTACTTTTGTTTACTAACTGTTTATTCAGTTAAACATGAATTTTGAACTGTAGGCCTACATAAGCTCGAAACAGCGATTTTTGATTACCTTAATCCATCTAAAGTCATAACTGAACTAAACAGAAATGGAATAAAGACGTGGAGTGGCATTATTGAAGTAAACACAGCGATTAAACTATTACCGTCATGTAGGACTTTATATATATGTATACATCTGCGCTAAACTATCAAGGTGAAAGTCATCATAGCTTGCTTAGAAAAGACCCAGCTCTCACCCAACTTTGAGAATAGATTAACGGCGATATTTTTTTTATCGCGCGATAAGAGTCTCGCGTTAACGCAGCACGCTAACGCAGATAACGGCCCACCACTAATATATATGTATATATATATATATATATATATATATATATATATATATATATATATATATATATATATATATATATATATATATATATATATATATATATATATATATACATATATATATATATATATATATATATATATATATATATATATATATATATACATACATATATATATATATATATATATATATATATATATACATACATATATATACATATATATATATATATATATATATATATATATATATATATATATATATATATATATATATATATACATACATATATACATATATATATACATACATATATATATATATATATATATATATATATATATATATATATATATATATATATATATATATATATATATATATATATATATATATATATATATATATATATATATATATATATATATATACATACTCGCCATTTTCACTAGCCACAATTTTGTGTTATGTCCACAAGCCTCCTCACTCATTTTTCTTCTTTGTATGTTGTGTATGAACTTGCTCAATGAGCACGAGCAAATGGGTTGTGGTTTCATGGTGTTGCATTGTAATTAGTTCTTATTTCACATGACTTTTCAGGGCTCAACATTAAGGATTTACCTAATTTTTCTCTGGCCACACCAAAAATAAATAAACAAATAACTAGTTTCTTAGCTACAAATTTTAACTAATCAAAAAAAAATTATAGGGTTGTGGGAGGCCTTGCAAGATGCTGCCCTGGGCGATCGCCCACATTGCCCATGTATAAATCTGCCACTGAATGATTGCGTGCACGCAGTTAACCTTATGGTCCATTAATTATCTGTTCAAAGAATGGTTCAAGCGAAAGCGGCAACCACTGCTGCTTACAAAAAATCTAGAGCTCTTGAAAGCAGCAGGACTATGAGTGCATGAGCATCACTTTTTGTCTAGTCTATATCAAAGAGAACTGATCGCAAAAGTTGCGTTTGCAGGCAATGACTACGTTTACATGGACACCAATAATTTGATTTTAATGCGATTAGGACAATACTCTGATTAAGAGTCGACCATGTAAACAGAGATTTTTGATTGATTTAATTAGGTTAAGGTCATAGTCAAACTAAAGAGAAATCGAATTAAGACACGTGGAGTTTGCCGATTTTAGTCATGTAAACACCCTAATCGAACTATTTCCATCATGTAGGACTTTAAGCCGCTTTTTGTGACAGGGTAGTCCACACACACATGCACACACACCTAGACACACACGCACGGCTGATTGACACTTTTTGCACCTACCGAGTCAGTGCAGGCCACAGACACCTGCATCGTGAAATGCGGAGGTTTTTTTTCTTCCATTAAGCATGTGGTATGAACTTCCATTAAAACAACTTTTCCAGCAGTTCATAGTTGCATCCAATATCTCGTTTGTCACGGTGGGCATGCATGAAATCTTCGTGAATGAAAGTGAAAGTGCCAAACTGCAGTTAAAGTCGACAAATTAAAAATGAAACACCCGAAATTACATATAACCCCGGAGGAAATGCGTATAGCGCGGTGACGCAATGTTATTAATCGAATTATGCACTGTAACATGTAAAACGGGAGCATGAAAGGAACATTCAAAAAGCAACTCATGTAACCACCTTAGTCTTATTATTCTCTTAATCAGATTAAAGCAAAAAATTTGATTACTGATGTCCATGTAAACGTAGTCAATGTTGCTTTGCGCAAGGAAATGGGAGTGCGCAAGATTTATAAACACTTGCATGCATCACATGAGCCGTGCACGCGATACTAAAGTGAAGAAAGCCTGCGTCTCACCGTGCGCGTGATCATCCTCTCAATCGGTATTCACCTGCTTTCTTTTGCTCGTGTGAACAGTTATTTTGTCAGTCTTGCTGCCTCTCCATGAACTACAATTTAAAATTAGTTTCAACCAGCCAAAGTGGCTAGTGGGAGCGTCTCTATAACCCGCCACAGTTGAAATCTACCCACATTTGCTGGGTTGGTGGCTGTTAATTTAAGCCCTGCATACATTGTATGTTTACAAAAGCTTTATGAATGATTTGTGTAAACATTTGTTCTGCTTATGTTTCATTGAATATGCATTTTTTAATAATAATAAAAAAAGAATTAATAAAAGGTCTTTGATAGACTCTGCAAATACCCAGTTTTTCTAACACTTTCTTTCTTTCAACTGACTAAGATCTCCCACCGACACCCATTCAAACACTTACTTTATGTGGGATGACCACCGCTGAACCTCCACTGATGCCTACGATGGGGATGGACGTCTGAGAGGAAACAAAGTCTAAGATTTGAGCCACGGCCTCAGAGTCCACGTCGTCTTCAAACACCACGCCGTGAAGGCTCTCCGCTGCCATAGTCTGACAGAGACGTGTGAGTAAAGCTCGGGGGTTTGTGTCGTTCACCAGCACGGTGATGGGGTTCACTTCCAGCGGCATGTCAAGGAAGTTTTCTGGACTCAGACGGCCCTTGATCTCACTGTGATGGGCCGAGCCGCTGAAAACCACAGCCACGTTGACCGAAGGTGGGCCGAAGAATGGACGTCCCCGGCAGTGAGGCACTACATTGAGTAACAGATGAAAGAAGAAGAGGAGCTGAAGAGAGGGACCCAAACACCCTCGAGCAGTGGCCATTTCAGCCTCCTAGAGCCTGCAAGACAGAGAAAACAATCGTTACTTTTTTGTATAATGTCTGACAAGTGTTCTCACTATATGGGTACTTACACAACAGGTTTCAAATAAAAAAGAAATAATTGTAATGCATTTTGTCTTTTTATTTACATGAAATTGGCATTCAAAAAGCAAGGGTTGTGAAATGTTGCCATCTCCTTGTGTAATTTAAAAATGCTAATTTGTGAATACAAGAACATGCACATTCACACTACATGTCTAATATACTGCTGAAGTCAAAATTATTAGGCCTTCTGTTTTTTTCTTTTCTTTTTCAAATATTTCCCAAATGATGTTTAACAGAGCAAGAAAGTTTTCACAGTATTTCCTATAATATTTTTTCTTCTGGAGAAAGTCTTATTTGTTTTAGTTCGGTTAGAATAAAAGCAACTTTTTTTTTTTAATTATTGGCCCCCATAAGCAATATTTTTTTTCAGTTCGATACAATGACTTGCCTAATTAACCTAACTTGCCTAAATTAACCTAGTTAAGCCTTTAAATTGCACTTTAAGCTTGAGAAATATCTAGTAAAATATTATGTACTGTCATCATGGCAAAGATAAAAGAAATCAGTTATTAGAAATTAGTTATTAAAAGTATTATGTTTAGAAATGTGTTGGAAAAAAATATTCTCTCCGTTAAACAAATTGGGGGGAATAAATATACAGGAGGGTTAATAATTTTGACTTCAACTGTATATGTAACAATCTGCAAGTGGAGTGCATGTCTTAAAGCTTCACTGGAGGGCACTGTACTCAGTTCCAATGTTTTTCACCTGGACTTAATTTCCCAGAACTATGTGCGCTGACTACACACCCACGCCTGTCTCACATTATCCAGACTATTTAAGCCACATACCCTTTGCACACATCCTTTGCAAAGTGTTCTTTTGGCTTAGCTAATACAGTTGAAGTTAGAATTATTAGCCCCCCTGAATTATTTGCCCCCCTGTTTATTTTTTTCCCCAATTTCGGTTTAAAGTAGAGAAGATATTTTCAACACATTTCTAAACATAATACTTTTAATAACTAATTTCTAATAACTGGTTTATTTTATCTTTGCCATGATGACAGTAAATAATATTTTACTAGATATTTTTCAAGATTCTATACAGCTGTGACATTTAAAGGCTTAACAAGGTTAATTAGGTTAACTAGGTAGGCTAGAGTAATTAGGCAAGTTATTGTATAATGATGGTTTGTTTTGTAGACTTTCGGAAAAAATATAGCTTAAAGGGGCTAATAATTTTGACCTTAAAATGTTTTTTATAAAATTAAAAACTGCTTTTATTCTAGCCGAAATAAAACAAATAAAACTTTTTCCAGAAGAAAAAACATTATCAGACATACTGTGAAAATGTCCTTGCTCTGTTAAACATAATTTGGGAAATATTAAAAAAAAAAAAAAATGAAAGGAGAGCTAATAATTCTGACTTCAACTGTAATTCCAAATGTTTTCTTTTTTTTCCTAATGTTGCTCTGCCTGGTTTGATCTTGGACTGTCATTTGGGCTGCCTGCCCCGACCTTTAGCCTGTTTGTTGACCCTGCCTGTTTCGACTCGCCTTATTTATAATAAACTGCATTTGGATCAGCACCTCTGTCATCACACACTGTACTAAACAATATAGACATGCTTGTGCTTGAGTACTTGGCAACCAAAACCAAGGACCACATTAGTGCAAATGTTTCGAGGGTTTGTTAGGATCCATGTAAATGGGAAACTTTTTGACCAAGTTGCTGTCAGTAAACAAAACATTTTTAAAAAGTAGTACATTGTTGCCATGTAAACATGTGTGGGTATAATTTATTAATGCATTATTTACAGGTTTTAAAAAGTGTTTACTGCCATCCCACATAGAAATCTGATATATGGCAATATATGAACATTACATATACTGTATGGCATACATTTTTCATATTTCATACATATTTCAAACTATTGCAAAAACGTCTGCTTTTTATGTGTATTTTTTTTTCAACCATTTGAATTAAAACATGTACATATATGTTCAAATATATTAGCTATAATGTTATGTGTTCAAATATTTTGCATATTGGACATATATTATATATATAACTTCTCCACACTTTATTGTCTACATTTAAAAATGAAATTATTATATTTTATCATAGTTATTATAGTTAAAATATTTGACATGCAGAGTGTTGAGATGTAATTTAATATTATGTGTACAGTTTTGTTAATTGTATGTCTGATTGGAAAAAAAAAATTAAAAACACTTTTAAATTTTACTTCTGTTGTTTAAAGATGCATTAAATTAAGCAAAAGTGACAGTAAATATTTTCCTCTCAGTGTCTGCTTTTACCACTGTTGATATTCCACCCTGTCCAATTGTTAATTTATTTGGGGTTCTCCCATCTGGCCACACTTTACCCTCTCATTTTGTAGACTTTGTAGGCTTCTTAACCCTTCTGGCTAGCCGATTAATTCTTCTGAACTGGAAGAGCCCTTACCCACCTTCTCAAACTTGTTGGATAAGAAATGTTCTTTATTTTATGAAATTAGAGAAAATTAGGTACTCTCTTCACCCACCTAGCACCCCCCCCCCCCCCCCCCCCACACACACACACATAGAAATCTGATATATGGCAATATATGAACATTACATATACTGTATGGCATACATTTTTCATATTTCATACATATTTCAAACTATTGCAAAAACGTCTGCTTTTTATGTGTATTTTTTTTTTCAACCATTTGAATTAAAACATGTACATATATGTTCAAATATATTAGCTATAATGTTATGTGTTAAAATATTTTGCATATTGGACATATAATATATATATATATATATATATGAAATCCAAATATGAACTTGTATGTCATATGTAATTTGATTACTTTTCAATGTATGAAGATTTCTATATGGGACTAGTCAGAAATAACTTTAAGGAAACTTCTCCACACTTTATTGTCTACATTTAAAAATGAAATTATTATATTTTATTATAGTTATTATAGCTTAAATATTTGACATGCAGAGTGTTGAGATGTAATTTAATATTATGTGTACAGTTTTGTTAATTGTATGTCTGATTGAAAAAAAAAATTAAAAACACTTTTAAAATTTACTTCTGTTGTTTAAAGATGCATTAAATTAAGCAAAAGTGACAGTAAATATTTTCCTCTCAGTGTCTGCTTTTACCACTGTTGATATTCCACCCTGCCCAATTATTAATTTATTTGGGCTTCTCCCATCTGGCCACACTTTACCCTCTCATTTTGTAGACTTTGTAGGCTTCTTAACCCTTCT
Organism: Danio kyathit; assembly: GCA_903798195.1. Taxonomy (NCBI): domain Eukaryota; kingdom Metazoa; phylum Chordata; class Actinopteri; order Cypriniformes; family Danionidae; genus Danio; species Danio kyathit. The sequence goes on from LR812530.1 coordinate 35,825,904, forward strand.
GGCTAGCCGATTAATTCTTCTCAACTGGAAGAGCCCTTACCCACCTTCTCACACTTGTTGGATAAGAAATGTTCTTTATTTTATGAAATTAGAGAAAATTAGGTACTCTCTTCACCCACCTAGCACCCCCCCACCCCCACCCCTTCCAGCTTGGTACAGGATACTAGTTCTGGTCAGTACATTGTAGACTTGTTTTTTCTGTATGTAAGATTGCACTAGTTTTTTTTTATTTGTTTTTTATTTTTATTTTTTTATTTATAATTTTTTTTGTGCTCAAACTAATCCTCAGTGTATTTGCTTATTGTTACATGTTTATATTGTCCTTTTCATATATGTTTGTAATGTGTTTTACAATGTATAAATAAAACATTTTTAAAAAGTGACAGTAAATACATTTATAATGTTAGAAAGATTTATATTCATAAATGCTTTTCTTTTAAACTTTATTCAACAATACTAAACTAAAACTCAGCTTTGTTGTAATAACACTGAATTACGTTTAAAATTATATTTAAAAAGAAAACAGTCACATACATTAAAATAAATGTAAACTGAAATAACACCTCAAATTAATGCAACCTCACTAGGCACAAGAAATTTCTTTAAAGAGCATTACAGACTTCAGATCCACAGTGTATATATACATTATTTTAATATTTTTATCTGTTTAGACTTGCAAATGAGTGACAAGCAGCAGTGATTATTGAGTAATATTGATTTCTGTGCGTTCAGGCATGACAAGATGAAATTAGGACACAGTGTTGCATCGCTGTGAACAAGAGCGATAAATAAAAAGCACTGGTGCAGAAATACCTCTGTTCAATGTTTTATAAACAGGATATGCACATTTAATATGCTACAAGTGTTATCCACACAAGTCAGTCATTTCACAAATTTACAAACCAAATTTTGTGTTAAAAGGTAACTGAATACTTAAACACACTATCTACATGTAAGTTATGAGATTTAATCATTCAAGCTGAAATATTTGTGGATTCAGAGGCCAGATTTTGAAATAAAACCCAAGTTATTCACTTTGCTTTACTGTATATGAACAACACGCACACAATATGGTCAGATTGTCTCATAGCGAACGTACAAGTGTGCTGTAATGTATAGTAATCCTGTGTTTAAAAAGCGTTCACGTGGTCTGAATGGCTATTTCTGTCGTCCATAATCTGGGATTGCATGTGTTCTGGTCACAGTGTGCATGCGCCATTGTGACACAACAGGCCATTAGCAAGCTGAGTGGGAGGTTTACAATGAGTCCAGCAGGGAATCACATCTAAAGTCAGCTCTCAACACTTCGCAGGGGCCGGTCCCTGATCTCTCAACCTGCAGATGGTGCGAGTCATTAATAAAGCTCACCTTTAGTGCGAAAAAAGACAAATGCGTGTTTAGCTTTTTCAATTCACACCACTGCAAGTCTGTGAAGCGCTGATATCTATAGTGCATAGGTCTATAGCATTTGTTCATCTTGATCTTACGAGTGACTTTAAAGTGTTGTAATTTCAAGGAACAGGCCCTTTGGTGCGACCTCAGGTCAAGTGCATTACTGGTAACTGTGGGGATGGAGCATGATAGTGATCTCAATAACTCTCCAGTTTCTGGGTCGCGGCCGCTTGGAAATGAACCAGCAACCTTTGTGCTGCCAGAGCTGAACTTATTTAACTGTTATTGCCCCAGTATAGTTCAAGCAAAATCAAAGAACAAACTCGTGTGATGGCATTTTGAACAAAATCAGGCCAAAAGAAAGTTTGTTTGGGGAGTTTAAAACAGCTTGCAAACTTTCTGAAAGCTTTTCAAATGAACAACCCCTCATTAGTCATTGGTCAGTTGCAATTAAGAAGTATCTCCACTTGTTTTTTTTTTTTTGATAAGTGCCTGTCTTAACCGACAGGCACTTTCTGTCTTACCGAATCGTTAAATCTAATGATGAATTTAGAGAGGCTGATTCATTTAGAAATGAAGCAATTGTGCGTCTTTATGAATTGATTACTGAATCACTAGCTATTTCTATGCAAATTTATTTATTATATAAACAAAAAATGCATTATAACTTCATTAATGCACATGTCATGAGATTTTGCCTCAGCAGATGATGTGATTGTATAAGTGGACTAACCGATGCAATCTCTATCACATCATGTCTTGTTTTAATAATTCACTAACTCTAAATTATTTGGTAACACTTCATTTAAAGTGGTGTTCATAAGACTGTCATAAAACCTTTAAAATCATGACATAATTATATTGACATATTTTAAACTCTTAACCCATACATCACAATCTGTCTTTATCATTGTCATGACATTACCAAAACAACAAAATGTACCGGTGCAAAAACATGCAGTATAAGTGAATTGGATGAACTAAATTGGCCGTAGTGTTTGAGTGTCTGTGTAAATGAGAGTGTATGGGTGTTTTACAGTACTGGGTTGTGGCTGGAAGGGCATCCGCTGTGTAAAACATATGCCAGAATAGTTGGCGGTTCATTACGCTGTGGTGACTCATGAAAAATAAGAGACTAAGAGTGTACTCACACTATGTACAGTTGCCTTGAACCGGGCCAAAGCACGCTTGTCCCCCCTCCCGTCTCCCCCGATGGCCCGCACTCACATTACATTTGGGCCTGAGCACACTTACGTCATCGATGATGCGCTGTTCCGTTTAAAAAGCGCTCTCGCTCAGCACGGTGGAGATTTCTTTAGTTATATCGTTAAGTCGTTTGATATGCGGTGACGCAGTCAAATATTTCGCCGATCAGATCAGCCACTTTTGACGCTCATAAACAACCATAAAGTCCTTGTGCTGCAGGAATTAGGTTTGCTGAAGAAAAATTAATGAATATCAGTTGTCATGAGTGAATGACACTAAATGACAGTTGTCATAAGCATGCATAAAATATGTCATGTCATGGTTATAAAGGTTTCATGACAGTCTTATGAACACCCCTTCAAGTAAAGTGTTACCAATTATTTTGTATACTAAACTCCCAGAATTGTATATGGGCACACTCACACTACTATTCGAACCATGCCAAGGTGCGTTTCCCGGTTCGTTTGACAAGTGTGAGTGCTCTGAATCGGGCCCAGGCGTGGTTCAGTTTGCAAAGCGCGTCTGAGCCCAAAAACTAAAGACGCAACGTCACTATTAAGGGATTGTTTCATAAGGATTTATTAATCATTCTAACTTTTCTATAAACGCCCTGTCATAGTTTATTAAAGATGCTGCACCTTCAGCAAACCTAATAAAACAGTACGTGCAGCACGAGAACTTTCATGATAACTTATGAGCGTCAAAATTGGTGGATCTGTTTGGCAAAATATGACTGTTTGTCTCAAACAACTAAAAATAATACAAAACAATATAACTAAAGCAATCTCCACTGTGCTGAGCGAGAGCACTTCTCTTCCTGTTAAACTGAACAGTTGCATCATCGATGACGTAAGCATGCTCAGGTTCGGAAAGTAAAAACTTTGTTTCCAATGTTCCCAAACATAAGACATCCAGCCCTAAGCTCAAGATAACAAGTTACTATAATGAAGGAAAAAGAGGTAACAGTGGTTTCCCTGCTAGCAGGAACTTTCATCTTTATCATTCATACAGTATATATTGGTAAAAGGTTTGCCAGATTTCCCACTGTCACAGCCCAACATCAGCACCAGTAGCTCAAACATGTTGGTGGGAAATCTGTCAAAAGCTGTGCTGTTGTGTTATCACTTCTTTACCATACCTGCGAATGCAGCACATTTTTTTTGTGTTTTGATGATTCTGCATCAACTGTGTGAGTTGATGACAATCCCATTGTTTATTAAGACAAGAAAGTGTTGAAGTGTATGAAATACCGCCACCACCCCACTGGATGTGTGTCTGGAGTAAGGGCTGGTGGGAGTGGGTAGTCTTGATGGAATTCACAGATAAAGATTTTTTTTTTACACTTACTTTCATGTGTGACATATACCTCACATGCATCAGACGTGTGCACATGAATAAACTGCTAGAAGACCGATAAAGCTGTTTACATGTAACATGAAATCGGGGGAATGGGTAAAAAAACTACCAATTCTGATAGGATTTTGTTTAAGCCGTTTTGACCTTTAATCAATGAAAGAATGCATCTAATGTGTTTACATGACATCAAACATACCAGCTTATTAAACATAATTGGTTTAAGAATGTGCATGCACTCACTGATATTTACTATTTTGTTATCAAGAGGAAAGAGTACAACACATATTTACATATTTATCTAAAGCTGCAGTGTTCGGTACGATTCACCTTCGGTTCGGTTATGCTTGGCTTGGTTTGCATTTCCGCTGCATTTTAATACTGCTTAAAATGGGTGAGATCATTGATTTTTCTTTATTATGCAAGAAAGAGCATTTACAAAGATAAAATATGAACAAAGAGACAAAAAGGGTTACATAAATAAAATTCCAGCAAATTAAACAAGTAAATGATTTACATCAAGAAAGAGTTTGCAATATAATTATTAGAGTCTTTTAATGAGTTCACATATAAATCAAAATCCTCTCTGAAAATAAAAAAAGGAAGGGTGTTTCTTTGAAAATTCATGGATTGATTCATGGATGTAAAATTTAGCCAGAAAAAGCAATGAATTAATAATAAATTTACAATGAGAAGGATCTAAGTTCAGAGAGTAACAAAAGAATAACATTTTTGGGATATACAAATGTTTGCAAATAAGAATTTTTTAATGAAATTTTTATGGCTCCCAAAATAAATGATTGAGTGTTTCGTCATATTAAGTATAAAACATGCATTTAGGGAAAATATTGTTATTAAATTTAGCAAGTTTGGTATTTATTGGGTAGCAATTATGATTTTGATTGAGACGTCGACAGCTTTATTAGATAAAAATATTTTTTTTTCCGAAGAAGACAAAACTGTTCCCAATCTATATCACCAAATATATTATTCCAAAAGTCTATGCAAACAGGTAAAGAGATCTGAGAACTATTAATAACTAAGCCAATATCTTTGTTTGACATAGAACTGAGAAGCGTTTGGTCAACAAAAAGCTTTGTGCTGTCAAAAATAAAATAATCTAAAGAACCTTTAGGGCCAGGTTTTACTAAAGGTATAACACAATCAGGGATTACACCAAAAACAATGGCATATTCTTTGGTGGAACTGGAAAAGAAAACTGATGCATAAATTCTTTATATGAGAAAGGGACACCATAGTCAGACAAGAGCTTACTAACGTGAAATCATTGCTAAAAGTGCACCGTCTCTACTACTATGGCATCACAGTAAATGTGAAATAAACAAAAAACACAAACCAGTACACAAAACAGAGGCAATGGATGTTATGGTGTTCTAGAGGAGTGGTTCCCCAAAGTGGGAGTCGTGGGACAATGAGGGGGGTTGCTTGGCGATTTCCAAAATAGTCGAATGTTAATAATGTAAACTGTTAATAATAAAATAATAAAAAATAACATGCAAATAAAAAGCCATCAGCCTTTCGAATTTTAATTATTTTTTTTTATTTCTTTTTTTGCGCCCCCTGGTGTGATTACGTTATATTAAAGACACAGCAATAGCGTGAGATGCAGCACATTGATTTTATGGCACCAAAATTAAACTTTCTGACACCTTTATGGCACTCACATAGATTAAAAATAAATACAGGCCACAACTGAACGTAGAGGATGATCTCCAAGTGACATTTTCAATGAATAGACTTGGGCCTATTGGTATGTGTGCACCGTTGTGTGCAAAGTTTATATATTTATAACCACCTCAGAGAATATTGGGGGTCGCTAGTCACTGACATTGTTATTTTGGGGGTCGCGGGCTGAAAAGTTTGGGAACCCCTGTTCTAGAGCAGTGACTGCTGCCGGCTATTTAAATATAGCACGTTTGGTGTTTCGTGTCACAAATCCAATGGTGCTTGTAGTGATGATTTTCTCTGACTAATCGGTGATCAGCAGTGTGTATATCGTGTTTTGGTAAATGTGTGGCTTGCTTGGAACCTCACCCGAGGTGGTACTAAAAAAGGTACTAGGCACTATGTACAGAACGCAGTGGAAAAGCCCCCAAACCATACCATGCAGCTCTGTACTATTCAGTGGAAAAGCACCTGAAAGTACTATTCCTAGTTGCAAAGGTGCTGTAGGGTTTTTACCACACAGACACTTCTTTCTACCCTTAAGCGAAGAGTGAAAAGATCTTTGCTATGACTAAATCAGGGCCTTTAGGCTACACTTCTAAGTGTGTTACAGCACACACAAATAAAACTGGCTTGTAAAACAGAGCAAGGACTTTCTTCTCAACAGCAAACTAAATCAGAATCTGATGAGACACACTTGAATTAGAATCTTAAAGGTTAGACCCATCCATCCATGCCAGCAACTTACAAGTGTGACACCACAGCCTATTAAGCTATCAGAGCTAGCTGTTGGACCATGGACTGTAATTACTATGCATGATAAATGCTACACTCGTGTACCTTAAAATGCTTCTATGAACACATCTGGCTGCTAATAAACCTAATTGCCATGTTAAGGGTATGTCTTTTTTTTTTAATGTGTGAGTATTTGGTGGTCCGCTTCATGATTTGTACTGTTTTGCTACAGACTTCGTTAGCAGCATTTCTTACCAAAAATATCCACAACAACTTTCTGCAAAAGTGGAAGACAGATGGTGAAGTAAGAAAGAAGATTTCAATTGCAAAAGCAACACAATTAAACAGAAGGCTTGCCATGAGAGACCCCAGATGCTCAGAAAGAGTTAAAGCCGTCATGGTCTCTGTCCTCGCTCAATTTTTTTTTTCTCCTTCCCTGTCTGCTAAAAAAAATCCTTATTTAAAAACCCTGTTCAAACTCCACTCAATACAGGCAAAGCATCAATGAGCATATTTGTATGCTCGTAACTCAATGAAATCCTCACACTTACCCGAGCAGAGTTAACATGGCAACAGCTGGAGATTCTAGAGAACACAATAGACACGGGGTGAAAAAAAGTGTTTTTCATTTCAAAAATACACATTCATCTGCACTTCTGGTGCTATGGAGTCCCTTAATACACACTCGCAATCTCACTAATTTGTCTACTGTGTCCAACAGTGGAAATCGTTTCCATCCTGCTGTATGTCAGTTAATGTTTTGTGTTTTACCCTGAGAATGATTACAGGACTATCATTGATAATGGTTTACTGTTATCTCTTTTATTTTGTTGTTCTTATGTTATTTACAATCATGGGTAAATTTGACTAAAAACAAAAAAGGTATTATGTACTTAGAATTTAAACATTTTACAAAGGTTAAGCTGCATGTCAAACATTGAATAAAATTGTCAAGAAATATTATGTATATGATAAAAAAAATATATATTGTTCACAAATAATTCTATTACCTTTTCTTAGCTTTCATATTTGTTCCAGGGTTATAAATAAAACTACCAAACCTACATTTTACTTAATTATTTTATTTCAGCTAGTTGTATCTAAATTTGTTGTATTAAAATTAATAAAATTAATAAAAATGAAAAGTATTACAGTGTAAAAAATGCAGGGTTCCACACAATTCCTTCATGTTATCCCAACACAAATTGTTTGATACATTAATTGTTTTTACAAATGTAAGTAGATTGAACATGAAACAGCGGCACGGTGGCTTAGTGGTTAGCACTCTCACCTCACAGCAAGAAGGTTGCTGGTCAAGTCCCAAGGCAACAGTAACTCAAATAACCACTCGTTACAACGGAGGTATACAGAAGAGCATCTCTGGACACACAACACGTCCAACCTTGAGGCAGATGGGCTACAGCAGCAGAAGACCACACTGAGTGCCCCTCCTGTCAGCCAAGAACAGGAAACTGAGGCTACAATTCGCACAGACTCATCAAAAATGGACAATAGAAGATTGCCTGGTCTGATGAGGCTTGATTTCTGCTGCATCATTCGGATGGTAGGGTCAGAATTTTGCATCAATAACATGAAAGCATGGATCCATCCTGCCTTGTATCAACGGTTCAGGCTGCTGGTCCCCCATGGTGTGGGGGATATTTTCTTGGCACATTAGTACCAATTGAGCATCATGTCAATGCCACAACCTACCGGAGTAATGTTGCTGACCATGTCTATCCCTTTATGACCACAGTGTACCCATCTTCTGATAGCTTCTTCCAGCAGGATAACCCACCATGTCATAAAGTGCGAATCATCTCAGACTGGTTTCTTGAACATGACAATGAGTTCACTGTACTCAAATGGCCTTCACAGTCACCAGATCTCAATCGAATAGAGCACCTGTGGTGGAAAGGGAGATTTGCATCATGGATGTGCAGCCGACAAATCTGCAGCAACTGCGTGATGCTGTCATGTCAATATAGAGCAAAATCTCTGAGGAATATTTCCAGTTCCTTGTTGAATCTATGCCACGAAGGATTAAGGCAGTTCTGAGAGCAAAAGAGCGTCCAACCCAGTACTAGTAAGGTGTACCCAACAAAGTGTTTGGTAAGTGTAAGTGAATTGAATGAACTATATTGGCCGTAGTGTATTGTTTGAGTGTGTGAATGTGAGAGTGTATGGGTGTTTCCCAGTACTGGGTTGCAGATGTAAGGGCATGCCCTGCGTAAAACATATGCTGGAATAGTTGACGGTTCATTCCACTCTGGAATATATAAGGGACTAAGGCGAAGGAAAATGAATGAATAAAGGAATGAACATGAAACAATTAAGTTGTCCCAAAAACCTTAAGACTTGGGTTCTTTCAACTCATCTTAAGTAAGTAGTTTGACATTAAAAAAATGTACTGTACATAAAAAATACAATATTTATTATGTATTTTTTAAAAGGTAGCATTAATTTAAAATAATAAATACTGAAATTGTTTATGATTATTTTACTTTATATATATATATATATATATATATATATATATATATATATATATATATATATATATATATAGTTTTTGTATAATTAAGAATGTTCATATTATAAGAAATAAAAACTATACCAAAAGGGCTAAACTAAAAGTTTCCAAGACACTTTTAATGTGACCTTAATATTACAAAGATAATAAAAAAAGTTGAAATCTGTTCATTTTAATAACGATCAACCCATGGGAAGTAAGTGCCAATAGATGAAGAAACACCCCATATTGGATGTCTTCAGACAGTGTGTTCACTGGTCTACCGCACGTGACACCGAACAGCAGTGAGACACCTGCAGTCTTGCTTTGATGACAGCAAATGACACACACACACTCAGGCTGCTGCTGCACGATAATATATTCTCACTCCCGTTTTTTTCAGTCTGTTAGATCTGCCGTTGATGTGATCTTCTCATGTCCTTTTCAAGTCCTCAGATCTCTTCTAAAATGGACACTTTGATATGTGTTTGACCACAGATCCTATGGACAATCACATCACACAGCTAGCGCATGTGCTCTCATTTCAAACAGAACTACAAAAGACGGAAAATAAAAGAGTTCATCGATGTCAGACGGAAAAAAAACAGCTGCCATTCTTTCTATTCCACACCATTTTTGGACAGGGGTTCCTACTCTTAGCACTTAAGTAAAAGCACACAAAAAAGTTCCAGCATTCTCTTGTGCAAATAATACAACGAGCGGTCGTGCAGGTCTGTGGTAAAAGCACAGGGGTGCATGTGTTACTGTAAGGCACTTCTTTGGATTCACGGCATTACACGTAAACACGACCCAACGCAAAATTTAATCTGCACCTTCCATGTAGATAATCGCAGATAGAAATATTTTCAAAGTAAAACACCAGCTGTGGGTGCCAGCTGTCCACACAGCGTCTGATGGGTGAAGCTGATTAAAGCACAATGGCTTTATTTTACATCTACAACCTGCACCGTCAAGGTTTGACCCTAAACCGAACTGCAATTTAAATGTACAGGAATATAAAACAACCTATACAGAAGAATATGCAACACAATCTTGTAGAAAAGTGCTATATACTGTAAATGTTAAGAATTATGATTATTTTCAATCTATACATTTGAACATAAAACTACCAATAAAAATAGTAATGGAAGTGTTTCTTCATTGTGAAATATATCTCCATGAACAATTAATTTGCAATTAAATATCTGCCAAATTACAAAAAGATATATAAAGTAGGTTTATCTCCCATCGGGCACAACTTCCAATGGTTGTAGAGTGGGATTTGTTCCAAGTACAAATGACACATTTGCTGAACTGATCGCATTTGTGGTTAAACTGACATCTGTGACCATCAAAAATGACAATCAAAGAGCTGTAAAAACATACATGGTCTGTCATGCACAGCAGCCAGATGGTGTGTTATATTAGCACTGAATTAACATCTTGTGTGTTCTGTCAATGTATGCCTCTGAGGTAAAATCCTGCCACAAACAAGAATGTTAACAAGTTTAAAGCTGATTTACATTTGGAGTTACACTATCGTGGCTATTTATGGTAACAATATTCTCACTTGAGTGATGTTAGTTCACACAAAGATCATTTATAGTCTCAAGGTTGCTGTAATGTGACACGAGAGCCGCCTGCTATTGAGTTGGTCTTCATTTATGATTCAAAGAGTAGAAGTTTCCCTTTTGAGTTTTGGCCACAGAGGTTACGACAAAATCCCTCCCGTCCAGATGTTACCAGCTGCTTTAACCACAATGTGAGCAGCCACTAAGGAATGAACCACAGCTGCAAATATGGTACACAAATATTACAAATATTTAATAGATGCTTAAGAAGTTTCATATATTGCCTACCCATCATATATAAAGGTCGCTATGAATATGCAGGTATACCAAAATGATTTTAGGGTCTGATTGAATTTTTCATTTAGAACAAAACTGATTTATGTGCATAAAGTGTCTACTTTGAAGTAAAAAAAAAAAATGTTTTGAAAATAATATTTTAATATAATGATCAAATACAGTTACATGATCATTAAGTGTAACATATTCTGTTATTTGTTATTCTGACCTTCATTCATTCATTTTTCTTCAGCTTAGTCCCTTTATTCATCAGGGGTCATCACAGCGTTATAAACAGCCAACTTATCCAACATTTTTATGTAGGGTTGTGCGATTTGGGGAAAATATCCAATTGCAATTTTTTTTTGACAGATATTGCAATTTTGACTTGATTTGCAATTTAATTTTGTAGTCAAGCTTCAGCTCAATAATCTGTATCGGAGCTTCTTAATGCTAAAATACAGTGAGTGTTAGTTAAAAAAGGAACTGAAAAGATATTAACTTACTTAAACATTTATTCAAATTTGTTTTTAAATATTCAGAAATGAAACACTTCTTTCTCTCTAAAGCAAACAGTAAACAAACATAAAATGACCTTACCTTTCTGTAAACAAGTTGAACTCAAATTATGGAGATAGTGTAGCTTATTATAAAAACAAACAAAAAAATAATAATTAAAAAAATACTGAACACTCAGCAAACTAAACTGAAACAACTGTGAAATTGTACTTTGCTGTTGCTTGCTACCAGCTTAAGTGTCACTGGCAATACTTTCAGTTCACTTTTTAGCAAGACACTCATATAGCCGCCTGTGGTGCTTTTTAAGGTGCTGGTTGTTGTATTTCCTCATGCTGTGGCAACAATTGTTAAAAATTACCTGTTTTTGTTCGGTATCTTGACTGAAACCAAATTATTCCCATATTACCGATTATTCTTTGACATTAATTCATCTATTGATGCGTTTGAAGCAGCAAACACCATCATCCCACTCGTCCGTGCTTTCCTATTTGTTTGTTTTTTATTGTGGGTGTTCCACATAGTTCGGTTGCACAATTCTAATTGGGCAGAATGAAAGTGTGCTCACACAATTTTGTCGAGTAAGACTATCACACACAGACGACAGTCACGCATTTGCTCTGGGCGGTAAATTATTTAATAAATATATATTTCATATCGCAGCCTCTTCTCATTATCTAATCGCAACGTTACAAATCACTATTGCGATATGATTTCGATTTATCACACAGCCCTATTATTATGCCTCATTCACACTAGCAGCGACTTTGTAGCTGCCTGTCGCTCTGGGTGGTGACCTGCTGCAAATGCAGGTCTGTATAGGTATATACAGCACGAATACAACCAACCTCTGATAGCACTCTACTGGTGCTCCTGTTGGCTGTCGCTCAAGAAAGTCACTCTTCATTTGCATAAAGTTGAAGGATTCTCAACTTTGTCGCGTCACTCGACACGCCAACCCAGTGGTTGTCGCTCGCATAGACGGAGGTCGCCGGAAGTCGCTTGCTCTCTGTTGAAATGAATGGCCGCATGTTGCTTTGCTGCTTCGAGACGCTCGTAGTTTGAATGAGGCTTTACACAGCAGATGCCCTTCCAGCTGCAACCCAGTACTGGGAAACATACACTCATTCACACATGTACACTACTAGCTTCTTCAATTCACCTATAGTGCATGTCTTTGGACTGTGAGGGAAACCAGAGCACCCGGAGAAAACCCACGCAAACACAGGGAGAACATGCAAACTCTACTGCAAAAAAATGATTTTCTTACTTAGATTTTTTGTCTGGTTTCTAATCCAAATATCTGAAAATTCTTAAATCAAGAAGCATTTTCTAGACAAGCAAAACATATTGCCTTGTTTTAAGAAATAATGTCAAAATTAATTGAGTTTTTCCTTAAAACAAGCAAAATAATCTGCCAGTGGGGTAAGCAAAATAATCTTGTTTTTTCTTTGGACATAAGATTATTTTGCTTGTTTTAAGGAAAAACTCCCTTAATTTTGACATATTATTTCTTAAAACAAGACAATAAGTTTTGCTTGTCTAGAAAATGCTTCTTGATTTAAGAATTTTTAGATATTTGGACTAGAAACCAGACAAAAAAATCCAAGTAAGAAAAGCATTTTTTGCAGTGTCCACACAGAAATGCCAACTGACCCAGAAAGGACTTGAACCAGCAACCGTCTTGCTGTAACCACTGAGCCACCATATGAGTCAGCCCTTATTCTGACCTATAAAAATAAATAAACCTATAAATATATATAAGTAAAACTATAATAACGTTCCTTTTTCTTTTCTTTTCAGCTTAGTCCCTTTATTAATCCAGGGTCGCCACAGCGGAATGAACCGCCACTATAATAACAGATTATATTAAATTTTGTTATATTTTTTGTATAAGTTAAAACTCTTGCTGACAATTTAATTACAATTAATAAGTATTTTGGGGCTCCTCTGTTACCCTTAATATGCCATCAAATGATTATTGTTCAATATAGGGCATAATTGTTACGACATATTAACTTAAATAACATTTTATTTGACAAAATTTCACATTAATCTTAGTGTATGTCATCTGTAAATCAAGGTAATGTGCTATAATGTAAAATCCATTCATCATAAAAGTTTCAATCAAATGAATCAGGGCGCATACTAATGTGTGGAAAATGAACTATATTTAAAGCTGTATTACACTTATATTGTTTTGACCCCTTTTGTCTTTGACCCACATTTTTTATTAGTTTACAATGAAGGCTCATGATCCTATTTTAAAAGCAGATCACATGTTCGCTGCTTATTTAGTATTCAACACAAACCCTCAGCAAGCTGTATACATTTTTAACAGTGATCCAAGGTGAGAGAGCTCAAAATGTCATGGTCAGAACACATATTAGTGTTTCCCAGATCTGCATTCATTAACTGACTCTTCTCAACTTGATTTCACCTGTTCAGCCATAGTCCTACAGGTTACAGAGTCTGCTATAAAACAACACAAATAAACAAAAACACAAAATGACATTGAGATACAGATGCTTGGATCACCATTGCCAGCATTTGTGACCTGTGTTGCGGCGCAGACAGAATCGGATGTTAATAGTGATGTATTAGTCACACTCCAAACAGTTGTGATTGGACATTAACGGATGAGCTTTTCGCCAACAATCAGCGGTTCAGTCTTATGAATGCTAAGAGGGTTCGAAGTGTCTGTGATAAATAAATCACAATAACATGTAAGACCTTTCGAGAGGGCTCTTGTTTTCCCTTGAGACGAAACCACACACCGACAGCATACCTATGAAGAGATTATCAGAGATGATACCTGAGTGACGAATAACTCAAGGTGTTTATGAACGCACTCTCATATATCTCTCTCTTTCTACCATTTGGTTTGCATTATGATGACACATTTAAATAAATACTCAGGTATTATCAATGATAAGCTTCATTTTGACAGTGTCACACATACAGGGCATCACATTCAATTTGCAAGGAAAACAAATCATAAGACAGGCAGATCATCAGTTTGACCTTGGTCAGTCTCCATCTTCAATAAGTATATAAATACTTGAGAAGCATGATCACAGAGCTCACCAATATTTGCCATCACTTCACTACAAATTCACAGAGTTTAGGATTTAAAACAGGTGTCTTTTAACCCAATTATCCAGGAATGACCCAGTTTCCCTCTTTCTCCTGTCTTAACTCAATTTAAATATGTCCAGACTGCGAGCAGATTTATGCACGCCCAATGCCTAAAAAAAGTCCCAGAGCAAGGTATGTGTGTCAGAAATCATTCAGGTCTCTGGAATCCCATTCACTCTTGTCAGTTACGCTTTCGAGGACTGTTTCTGCACTCGGTGTGCGAGCAGCCACGAGAGAGAGAGAGAGGGAGAGAGCGGCGCTCCACCTGTTAACTACGGCAGCTTTAGCCCGGCAGGCATTCCCCCGCCACGCATGCAAGACCCAGAGATGGAAAGCTGCACAGAGGTCGAGTTTTATCTGTGAATTGAATGAAAGGGAGTTTCTCTTACCTGTGCCGGCTGGATGCATCCGAGCCCAAGCCCAAGCTGTACATTCTTCAGCCGTGCGTCTCCGCCTCCCGCTTGTCTTCCTCTTCTCGCCTTTGCTTCCTCTCACCTCCTTTTTGGCCTTTTCGATCTTTCGCACTGTCTCGCTCTTACTTGTGTGGCAGCTGAAGACCCTGCTGTGGTGATGGCATTTCTCTCCCGCTCTCTCTCTCTCTCTCGCTCTTCCTGGCAAAGAGGGTCAAACTGGAGATGGTGTCGGTGGAAGAATTAGCGAGAAAAAGAGAGACAAGTGTCCAAAAAAAGAGGAGAAACAGCTGCTTCGCCGGCTCGTGACGCTGATGAGAGACAGCTGGAGAGTTGCAGTTGTGATCTCTGACTGAGGAAAGGTGTGAAGGCAGGTGGGGAGACGCGTGGCGGTGACTCCCGATTGTGCGAGGTGGTGTCTTACTCTGTAAATCTCAAAGCAAAAAAGCTCACGTGGATTTTGTTTACCTGTGCCTGAAGTTTGTGTGTGAACCGGAAGCTGGAAAGAAGTAAGTTTTTACAAGATTTTTGGCATGGAGCAGCCCTTCATCTTCAATCAAACTGCTCATCCGTAGCCTCCGCCTGCTCCATCACGACCAACCTAGTTCCTCAACCTTGGGGAATAATCATGATGAAATGAGAAGGATGCTGGGAAGCTGATTAAAATAGATTCGAATGAAAGATTGGAGCTGTGTGACCTTTTTCGTCTCTGGACTTGTTGGTCTGCTGATTTTGAGGAGGAAGTCCATGAAGATGCTTCTCAATTATTCGAAACGCAGATTGCTTATCTTCTGAATCTTTTGTATCCACAGGTGGGCGTAGACACGGAATCCGAAAAGTTTACAGCCATTGTCATTTTTGGCTGAGAGGACTGTGAAACCAATCCGGAGTAAATACATGCGTAGAAGCAAATTCAGAAATGATGTTTGTCCAGTTTGTAGAGCAGATGTGCTGAGCGTCTCATCTGTTTGATGTGATCTGCCTTCTGCTCTCCAGACCACAGAACAAGCTTCTGATACCTAATCATGATGCTGTACAGATTTATCCTGCCTCCCCCTCCTCATTCTCTCATGCTTTTATTCTCTCTCTCTCTCACTCTCCTCCTCTCTCTCTCCCTCTCTTTCAATCCTGAGTCCCTTTTCACCCCTGTCCTGTCCTGTTTGTTCTCTCTACCTCTATTACTCCTGTTCTGTCTGTCTTTTCCCACCGTCTTTGTCATTATCCTCCTGCTTGCAATTTAAATGTTCTTTCATTTCAAGCCATCCTGCTGTCCTGTCGTTCTGAGACGAGCAGGTCCGACAGACAAGTTCCTTAGTCCTGTTGATTCTCTGTCTCTGACACTTCAAGTGTCCTTCAACCTTGACTGTCCTTCAGTTTTATTCTGTTTTGTCAGACAGCTATTGCTAAATCTAGCCACGTCCTCCACACAAATGTTTGTTTTTCATTTCTTTTTTTTTAGTACAAAGCAAATTACATTGTGTATCCTCTAATCCCAATCCTACCTTTATGCAAACCTCTCTAGCTTTTCAGAAGGACATTATTTATTTTTTTATCAAGCTTTTTTCCCATGGGACAATATGGAATTTTGTTCAAATATACTGTTGCGATGGCAGGTGTGTCTGTGTGTGTCTCTCTCTCTCTCTCTCTCTCTCTCTCTCTCTCCGTCTCTTACACCTGCAGGCCCCGCCCAGTGACGCAGACGACGTGCCCTGGGATTGGCTGGTGTGACCCAGGGCGTCTTTTAAAAAGGAGAGAACGGGCGTGCACGAGAGAGCGATTGTTGGTTGGCGATTTTGTTTAAAGCTAGTGTATTTCATTCTTGTTGCTTAAGTGTATTGTTGATTGTGTTTTCGTTTTGTGTAACTCATTTGTGGGTTATTCATCCGTGTTTCCCCTTCCTATTATTTTTGTTTGGCTTGTTTGTTAACACTGTAAATATTGTATTGTACACGGTAGGAAGCAGTAGGGGTTGGACACCACCTTTTATTTTCTGTAAATATTTTCTCCTGTTTTTTGTCTAGTTAGGGAGGTAGGAGTAGTTTTTGTATTTTTATTTCTGTTATTGTTTGTTGAGTTTAGTTAGTTGCATTTGGGTGTTTAGTTAGAGTGTATCTTTTTGTTTATTATTTTCCTGTGGTTCCACTCCGAGGTAATAGGCTTCACGTTTTTGGGTGATATAAAAAAAAGAAAAAGAAAAAAAAAAAGACGAATAAAGAGACCCGATACCAAAGGGTTATTGAAGTGATTTTTATTTGTCAAGTAGTCTTTTATGTTGCGGCCTTGTCCCTAGACCAGGGTCGTAACAATACTGAATATATGAGTTAATATATTTATATTTTCATATAAATATAGTATACAGTTTACATTTTCATGTCAGCCATTTGTTTTAACGAAATAATACTTTCACCAAAATTGCATTAAATGATCATGATATTGATCTAAAGTGACAGTAAACAGTGAATCCTCAAAAAACATCAGTGGCTATGTTTACATGGACATCAGTAATCGCATTATTTGCTTTAATCTGAATAAGACAATATAATTAAGGTGTTTACATGAGTTGCTGTTCCTTATATGATCCTGTTGTACATGTTATAGCACAAAATTCGATTAACATCGTTGTGTCACAGCACTATCTACATTTCCTCCAGAGTTTCAAGTAATTTTGAGTGTTTTTGTTTTATTGTGTTGACTTTAACTGCAGTTTGGCACTTTTAATTTCATTCTGGAAATTGCATGCATGCCCTCGTGACAAACGAGATATTGGATGGGTGTATGAATTGCTGGAAGAGTGTAGTTTTAATGGAATTTGATACCGCATGCCGTATGGAGTAAAAAAAAACTGCATTTCGCCATGCAGGTGACTGTGGTCCTTCACCGACTCGGTAGGTGCTGAGAAACGTGTCAGACAACCGTATGTATATAGATTATCCTGTCGCAAAATCCTACACAAAAGTGATAGTTTGCTTAAGGTGTTTACATGTCTGTACTGCACTTCAATAATACGACTAAAATCAGCATACTCCACATGTCTTAATTCAATTTCTGTTTAGTTTGATTATGACCTAATCAAAAATGGCTGTTTACATGGTAGACTCTTAATCAGAGTATTGTCTTAATCGTATTAAAATCGGATTATTGGTGTCCATGTAAACGTACTCAGTAAATCCTTAAAAAGCATGATGAAAACAGTCTGCCGAAACCCTACATTCTCCCTTTGTACATGTCATTGGAAAAGCCCGCCCATTAGTAATTAGCATAGGATGTTAGTCTTGTGTTTGAATCTTCCACTATGCTCACACATATGCATTTGCAGCTCCGCCCTCTTTTGAAAAGAGGGCTGGGTGCACAATCTTTTTGAATTTAAAGCGACAGTAACCAAAAGGGCACAATTTAGATCAAAGCATAAAAGGGGCAGTTTAAAAGAGTTATAAAACATTATTTAAGGGGTGTTTTTAAGCTGAAACTTCACATACACACTCTAGAGACACCAGAGACCTATTTTACATCGTAATAGGGGCATAATAGGTTTTAAGTTTTTAAAACAAAAGATTAACATTTTGCATATTCCAAGTGTTTTGTATTAGCATGGTGGTTCAAGCTCAGTCCCATATAAAAATCTGACAATATATGGCAATATATGCAAACCACATATTAATCTTACAAGTTCATGTTTGGATTTTGCAATAAATAATTATAAAATAAATATGTGTCATACTTGTAAATATATGCAACATGAATTTTAAAATATAGCAATAATGGCCACATTCATGCATGTAACATATGTTATATATATATGACACATTGGGAATTTTTATGCATTTAACCCATCTGAGTGCACACAGAACAGTGAACACAAACCCAGAGAAGTGGGCAGCCAACCACCTACAATCCCTTCTGGTTTTCTTTTCGGCTTAGTCCCTTTATTAATCTGGGGTTGCCACAGTGGAATGAACCGCCAACTCATCCAGCATATGTTTTACGCACTGGATGCCCTTCCAGCCTGCAACCCATCACTGGGAAACATCCATTCACACTCATTCACACACATACACTACGGACAATTGTGGGGGAAACTGGAGCACCCGAAGGAAACCCACACGAACACGGGGAGAACATGCAAACTCCACACAAAAACGCCAACTGACTCAGCCGAGGCTCGAACCAGCAACCTTCTTGCTGTGAGGTGAATGTTCTACCCACTGCGCCACCATGAAGCCCTGTTGTTATTATATAAATATATTAACTATTGACTATTAAACTATTAAAATTATAAACATGACCATCATATATATTCACATAAATCACCCATTACTTTATTAGAACTACAAATATGTACATCTATGTTCACATATATCAACTATTCAACTATTAGAACTATAAATATGTACATACATTCATTCATTTTCTTTAGGCTTAGTCCCTTTATTAATCTGCGGTCGCCACAGCGGAATGAACCACCAACTTATCCAGCCTATGTTTTACACAGCGGATGCCCTTCCAGCTGCAACCCATCACTGGGAAACATCCATAACCACTCACTTACACACATACACTACAGACAATTTAGCCTTCCCAATTCACCTATGCCAAATCTTTGGACTTTTCGAGGAAACTGGAGGACCCGGAGGAAACCCATGCAAACACGAGAAGAACATGCAAACTCCACACAGAAATGGAAACTGACCCAGCTGAAGCTTGAACCAGCGACCATCTTGCTGTGAGGCAATCATGCTACCCACTGCGCTACTGTGATGCCCATGTACATACATGCTAACAAAGAATAAACTATTATAACTACAAATATGTACAAATATGCTAACATATATTAACTGACATTATAATCTAGTAATCAAGACCTTAGAATTGTCAAATATGAACAAACGTGTTCACATATATCAACTATCAATTAATATATATGCTCATATATTGCCATATATGAGATTTCCATATGGATCGGCCAGCAAAAACACGCAGGTTGGGAGAAACAGGTCAATATACTGTTTTTGCTGTGTTCGATGCAACAGTAAATTAGCATCTAATAATTGAGTTCCAGTCTGGAGAAGTCAGTGAAGGAACTACCCTAATAATTTTTCTATGGAATTCTAGTCTTTGGTGGCGACATGGTGCCTCAGTGGTTGTCTCACAGCAAGAAGGTTGCTGGTTCAAGTCCCAGCTGGGTCAGTTGGCATTTATGTGTGAGATGAGTTTCTGAGTTTGCATGTTCTCCCTGTGTTTGCTTGGGTTTCCTCCGGGTGCTCCGATTTCCCCCACAGTCAAAAGACATGCGGTATAGGTGAATTGAATAAACTAAAATGGCCGTAGTGTATGTGTGTTAATGAATGTGTATGGATGCAGCTGGAAGGGCATCCATTGTGTAAGCAAGCACTAACCCGAAAGAAAATGAATGAATGAATGTTCTGTAACCTAGATTTGCCATTCATAAAAAAAACTCTCATGGTCAGTATTTCCATTAAATAATCTTTTAAATTTGTTTTTCACTAAAGCATATGATACCATATTGCATATATTTAAAAATATTTAAAAATAGAATTCATTGTTTACTTTAAATCGCAATAGCCATATCACAGAGTTTACTGTATTATTAAATAAAAAAAATGCACCATAATAAAAAGTATTACCGACTATATAAACAAGCATATATATGAAAATGTATGTGTATATATATTAGGGATGTCAAAATAAATAGTTTCTTCGATGCACCGCGATGCATACTCGAACAAATGTGTATCGGTTCAGTAATAATCATAACCGGTTATTATGTACTGGCATAATTTATCATATATGCGTTATATCACAGTAGCTTACTATAGTGAGGAAGGAGACTGCGGGTAATTAAAATGCTCCAAGTTCTTAAAAAGCAGATAACTGTGCACTATTCACTGTTTGTGAGTTTGCTGGACAGTTCTTCATTGATAGGAAAGTACATCAGATTCTAGCAAGGAAAAAGTTAAAGCTGTAAGCTCTCTCTCTCCCCTTTGACCTGCTGGCTTGTTCGTTAGGTAAAGTTTTATCTTCTCTCTCGGCTGTTACAACAATGACGTTACTTGTGCGTGTCTGCAAAGCAAGTTTTCTCCACCGCGTCGCTGTCTATAATAGATCAGATGATTGCTGCTGCGGCCATTTAACCAAGTGCATCTGTCTGCAGACTGTAAGACGGGGGCATAAGATAAAGGGACGTAACTTGTAGAACATTAGAGGTGTAATTTGCAGTTATCGATATCCCATTGAACCAACGAGATGTTGTTGGCAAGATGGTGTAAATGCTTACCAGAGAACATTTTCACCAAATATTTTCACAAGTTTTCTCAAAATTTATCCACAACCAAGTCATTCGATATATTATTATATTCATTCATTTAGCAACTCCACTCGCTGACTTCTACATCTGTTTTCTCATGACAGTTAGCCTACTCTGCATCGCCCCCTGTGGTTACAAATAACAGTACAATCAGTCACGTAATCGAGAACGAGTAAGATAACTGCAGACCGCGGTTACTTGCATTCAGTGCATTCATTATATTTTTCTACACTTTACTCATTTGTGCAACATGTAACAATTTCGCTTTTAAACATATAGTAATCTAAAAACTATTGCCAGTCACAGCACAGCCATCACAGCAAAATGGATAATAATAATAATAATAATAATAAAATTACTAACTTTAATAATGATATTAATAATATGAATGATTATATTATTATTATTGTTATTATTATTATTATTATTATTATTATCAAGTAGGATATTGATTATTTATTTTTAATTTTTTTAAAATAAAAGCATTAATGTATGCTGTGTTTTTTGTTTTTACAAGCTTTGAAGACGTAAGGTAAACTGCGCTTTTAAATATTAGGCCACCTATAACTTTTGTCATGAGGCTGTGTTCAAAATGACATCAATGTTTTCAAAGTGCACTGCGAAGGGAGCGCAATTGTAAACATGGAGATTGCTAAAACTGAACTGTAAAAATACTTTGAAAGCAAATTAAGAGAGATGACTTTAATGCTTTTTTATTTTTAATCATTCCACGTTTAAATGTTAGAACGTTCTAAATGAATAGGACATAGGGGGGGATAAGTGGGACTAGTACACAGCCAGGAACTATGTTTTTAACATCAGCTCCAGAGGTGTAGGCTAGTTGCAAGTGCACAGGTTTGCAATGCAGTTTGCGAATGTTCGTTGAAACGATGGATTTGGGAAACGGCAAATCAAAGAACTATGTTTGCAACGACAGAACTTGCGACCTTAGTTGGCTAACGATGGTTTTGGGAAACGCACCCAAGGTTGTGAATGATATTTTTCCACACTATAGGCTGGCCTATGCCGTGCAACAGGTAACAATTTTGCTTTTGACCTAGATATCCAGTCAAAGCACCACGCATCCCGGCATTATGGATATATTATTAGCTGAATATTATTATTATTATACATTAGTGGACATAATGCGCTTTTTAAAACAAGCAGATTTTTTTCTTTCTCTGCATGCGTGTGAAAGAGAAATGAACAGAGAAAATGAACAGACAATAAATAATATGCGGCTCACTTTGCGTGCGGATATGCCCATTTATTTAATGCATAACTGCCACTAGTTATGAGTGCATGAGAGTGTTTTACATGTAGTGGCAGTTGGTCAAATATTTGTAACATACAGTAGCCTGTAATAAATAATAAATAGCCTACTGATAAAGTAAGTTATATAAAAATCAGGTGATGTGCTCCACCCGCAGGATAATCTTAATATTATTTTGTAATGTGTGCTGTGCCACGGGTTTCATGTTTGCACATGTTTAGGATTTGAGGTAATAACATCGCCATGATGGTCAAAGAAATCGAAACATTCTTTTCACGCCAACGCAATTTAATAGGGCACTATAAAGGCTAAAGAACTTAATTCTTATATTTGCTTTTTGCAGCCTATGGCTATACTTCTCACCATGTATTGTATCTTTTCTAAAACATACAGTATAGTGTAAAAGCATGTTTATTTCTAAGAAAACTAAAACAAACAAAATTATATTTTTATTGAACACATCACATCACATATTGTACAGTACACATGCATATTGTGAAAAGGCAAAGCTGAAAATCTATGGTTAAAACGCCACCCAGCAGGTGGCGCACGTAGGTACCTCCGCGGCGGCGTTAAGAGTGGCAGTAAAACCATCGTTCTGAAGTAGTGTGTAACCAAGGGATGTGACACTGACAACAGGGGTGTGGATGCAAATGCAGGATTTATTAAAGAGGTGGTCAGGCAAGCAATGATCAGAACAGGAGCAAACAGAAGAATGAGGGCAATCCAGAGTCGTGGTCAAAGTAGCAGGCAAATGGTCAAAGGCAGGCAGCAGACAGGATAAACAGACAGACGTGGCAAAGGTCAAAACCAGGCAAACTAGACAAAGGATAAATGCGTTGTGGTGTCACTGAAAACAGATAACAAGACTCAGCAACTATTGTGTGTTTGAGTGCTGACTTTATAGTGCAATGAATCAGTCCTGAGTGGCTTCAGCTGTGGCAGTCTAATCAGTGGAGACGAGCAGGTGAGTGTGTGTTTGTGGCCTGACTGGGTATTGTAGTCCATATTTCAGCAGATTTGTAGTCCTTGTGAGTGTGTGTGTGTGTACCAGCGATCTCTAGTGGTTAGATCTCGCTGGTGACCATGGCTGCGTCCGAAACTGCCTACTACTCAGTAGGTACTGCATTTGAATTTAAACGTACTACTCGGCCGTTGGAAAAGTACGTTCTATACAGTATGAATGTGAGCAGTATGAATGGAATTCGGACGTACTACATCCGCCATTTTGTCATGGTCACGTGACCTACCTGCGTCAGTTGCGTCGCTTCACGTCCATTCATAAATTCTCTCGCGGGGCATCATGGGATAGCGCAGCGTCCATGGGATGCGCACTTCAGAATTTCGCCGGAAGTAGTAAGTCATCCGGGTACTTCTCGCATACTGATTTTCGAATTCTAAGAATTCGGACATACTACTCGGCTCGCATACTGATTTAAGCGTACTGTATAGTATGGAAGTATGCGGTTTCGGACGCAGCCCATGACAGAGCCCCCCCTCTAAGGAGCGGATTCCAGACGCTCCTAACAAAGATCAGGCGGGAGGTGGAGTGGAGGCAGAACAGGGGGAGGGATGGAGGGCCAGGACCATGCAGCGGAGGTCTACCTGGAGCGTGGAGCTGTGAAGGGCCTGGAGAGTGGAGTTGCGGAGGGCCTGGAGAGTGGAGTTGCGGAGGGCCTGGAGCGTGGAGCTGCGGAGGGCCTGGAGCGTGGAGCTGCGGAGGGCCTGGAGCGTGGAGCTGCGGAGGGCCTGGAGCGTGGAGCTGCGGAGGGCCTGGAGAGTGGAGCTGCGGAGGGCCTGGAGCGTGGAGCTGCAGAGGGCCTGGAGCGTGGAGCTGCAGAGGGCCGGGAGGTTTAGGTTCTAGAGGTACTTGCAGTTTGCTAAACCCCAGTGAGTCAGGAGGCTTAGGTTCAGGAGTCATTGGCAGTTTATTCAACCCCAGTGGGTCAGGAGGCTCAGGTTCAGGAGTCATTGGCAGTTCATTCAACCCCAGTGGGTCAGGAGGCTCAGGTTCAGGATGCACTGGCAGTTCCTTAAACCCCAGTGGATCAGGAGGCTTAGGTTCAGGAGTCACTAGTGGTTCATTCAACCCCAGTGGGTCAGGAGGCTTAGGTTCAGGAGTCACTGGCAGTTCTTTAAACCCCAGTGGGTCAGGAGGCTTAGGCGGCGGCGGCCATTCAGGAAGCTCAGGCGGCGATGGCCATTCAGGAAGCTCAGGCGGCCATTCAGGAAGCTCAGGCGGCGGCGGCCATTCAAAAAACTCAGGTGGCAGCGGCAGCCATTCGGGAAGCTCTAGTGGATCTGGCTCCCCTGGCCATTCGGGGAATTCAGGAGGATCTGGCGCCCCTGGCGCCCTCTCCGGGGACTCAGGAAGGGGATCTGGCAACTCTGGAGGATCAGGCAGTGACTGAGGATCTGGCAACTCTGGAGGATCAGGCAGTGACTGAGGATCTGGCAACTCTGGAGGATCAGGCAGTGACTGAGGATCTGGCAACTCTGGAGGATCAGGCAGTGACTGAGGATCTGGCAACTCTGGAGGATCAGGCAGTGACTGAGGATCTGGCAACTCTGGAGGATCAGGCAGTGACTGAGGATCTGGCAACTCTGGAGGATCAGGCAGTGACTGAGGATCTGGCAACTCTGGAGGATCAGGCAGTGACTGAGGATCTGGCAGCTTTGGAGGATCAGGCAGTGACTGAGGATCTGGCAACTCTGGAGGTGGCGGTGGCAGCTCTGGCAGTAACAGCTCTGGTGGTGGCAGTAGCTCTGGCAACTCAGGTGGTGGTGGCCATTCTGGTGACTCAGATGATGGCATTTCAGAAACAGGAACTTGGACAGGCACTACGGCAGGAACAGACTCGGAACAGGAAACCATCTTCTGAGCTATAGGCAGATTGGCGCTTACCCATGCGTGAGCTGGAGGGCTGGTTGTGGCCATCTTGTGAGCTGGAGGACTGGAGGCGGCCATTTTGTGAGCTGGAGGACTGGAGGCGGCCATTTTGTGAATTGGCAGACTGGAGGTGGCCATTTTGTGACCTGGCAGACTGAAAAC
The DNA here is from genome assembly GCA_903798195.1 of Danio kyathit. Taxonomy (NCBI): domain Eukaryota; kingdom Metazoa; phylum Chordata; class Actinopteri; order Cypriniformes; family Danionidae; genus Danio; species Danio kyathit. The sequence goes on from LR812530.1 coordinate 35,851,346, forward strand.
AGGCATTTTGTAAACTGGCAAACTGGAGGCGGCCATCTTGTGCTTGACTGGACTGTTGGCGGCCATTTTGTCAACTGGCTGTGGTCTAGACTGGTAAACAGGAGACAGGAGTACAGGTGATGCCAGCATAATGGTGTTGCTGGGTTGAGCAGCAAGCCCCGTTGCCAGCGGGTCTTGCTGTCCTTTGCCCCCTCCCAAAAAACATTTAGGGGTCTCCTCCACCTCGCCTACAGTGAAGGGGGACCCACTCATTTGCAGTGCCAGATCAATGTAATATTTCAGAGTCCAGTGAGGGTTATGCAGTGGCATAGTGGAATACAGTGGCTCAGAAAGACCTCCACGAAAAAATATCATTAGACATAACTCACTTAGGGATGTTAGGTGTGCCAGTTCAATGAAATCCTCCACGTACTCCTCAATAGATCGTGCTTCCTGCTGCAGACGCATGATTTCAATACCCGCTGGATCCATGTTTTGGCTTAGTCTTCTGTAACCAGGGATAGGATGCAGACAACAGGGGTGTGGATCCAAATGCAGGATTTATTAAAGAGGTGGTCAGGCAAGCAATGATCAGAACAGGAGCAAACAGATGAATGAGGGCAATCCAGAGTCGTGGTCAAAGTAGCAGGCAAATGGTCAAAGGCAGGCAGCAGACAGGATAAACAGACAGACGTGGCAAAGGTCAAAACCAGGCAAACTAGACAAAGGATAAATGCGTTGTGGTGTCACTGAAAACAGATAACAAGACTCAGCAACTATTGTGTGTTTGAGTGCTGACTTTATAGTGCAATGAATCAGTCCTGAGTGGCTTCAGCTGTGGCAGTCTAATCAGTGGAGACGAGCAGGTGAGTGTGTGTTTGTGGCCTGACTGGGTATTGTAGTCCATATTTCAGCAGATTTGTAGTCCTTGTGAGTGTGTGTGTGTGTACCAGCGATCTCTAGTGGTTAGATCTCGCTGGTGACCATGACATAGTGACATCTGTATCAAATATAGACGCGATCGCGAGCTCCATGGATAAAGCGAACAACCGCTCGCACTTTTAGACGGCCTCGTAAAACAACAGGACACGGCAGATTTTGTTCTTCTTGGCTTTGTGGCTGAGGTTTGTCTGAGCTCGGGTCATCCATGGCTCGTTATTATATGCATATAGCATTACGATGTAATGTCTTGGCTGTGTATTTAAAACATGGCGGCTCCTTTGTTTTCATTTTGGCTAGCTCCACGCTTTCAGCTGCACATGTAGCTCCACCTTTTGGAACCCATTCTCGTGTTTGGTACTCTTTCGAAAGGGTGCCGAAAAAGTAGTACGTACTGTACTGTACCACTCAGTGGAAACGGGCCATACAATATCAAATTGTTTATGGAAAGCATCGTCAATGCACCGTGATGCACCGAGATATCGAATTGAACCAAATCGATGGCATGATAATGGTAACAGAACCAAACCAAACCATGAGACCAGTGTAGGTTCACACCCCTAATATTTATATTTCTTCCTTTAGCAGACACTTTTATCCAAAGTAATTTACAAAAGCCTTACAGTTGAGGAATAAAAAATAAGCGATTCACCCTGAGGGAAAGAAAAAGGCTGCTCAGACAGAACACTAGAGCAGAGATGAAAGTGAGAAATAGTTAAATAACCTTTCTTTCTTAAGAGTGAGTATATTAAAAGATTCAATCAAGTCGTCACAGAGGAGATACATCTTTAGACACACAGAGTTGCTTCTTGGGAAGGTAGGACAGAAATATAACATACCGCGGAATATGTGTGCATGTTTTTAAAGAACAAAATGTCCAACTGGAATAAGTTCATTTCAAACTTTAAATTAGTTGAAAGATGAAAGCTGCAAATCAATTTTAAGATTTGATTTGGTTTCATTTCATTAGTTTAAAAAGAATTAGTTGAGTTTTATTCATCTGACGCAGCAAATTAAACTTTCCACCTGTGAGAAGACAGAACGATTCCAATCATCTCACTGTAACACATAATAAAGGATAAAAACATGCTGCTTTTCCTATTCATAAGAGCCTTATGTCAAAATCTGGTGTGAAGTAGATTACTAATAATATGCGTGTTAAATATCAGTTCTGTAAAGTAGGCACAGCTTCTCGTTCTTTAATAGCATACATATTTTAAACATGATGTCTTTTGCAGCTGTGTAACATGTGCAAAGCTAAATATATACTATACAATTTTAAAATACGATCAGCCGGGATGCTGTCATGTAACACAAATGTGTTTTATTCACCCTGAGTTCATCTTTTTTTTCTTCCTTTTTATGTCCCGGCTTTAAAGATCTCCTGTCTCCTCTCATTTTCCATCAGCTCAAAAGAAACTCTTTAAATTGCCTAAATCGCTTTGTGCACATGGCAGCTTTTAAGAACTAAAAATATCACGGTGCTATTTCAGAACAGGCCAGGTGATGCGACATACTGAGAAACCAGATTCCTTAAACATGCTTCATCTGAACTGTACAAACTTTTTTTTCATGTGTGTGTGAGTGTGCATTTGACACATTGGATTCCATTCACAAGATATGATGACCTGTCTTTGAGGAGACAAATTAAGTTAAACACATGCTGGACATATGAATAAAAAAATAAGTACCTGGTGCTTAATGTCTTCTGGCAGGGTGTGACAGCGGAGGTTCGTGGGAAGCTCATTTCTACCTTAGAGTAAAAAATAAAACTTGGTTTAAGTTTAAGAAATAAAGTTACAGTCTGACAAAGTTATACAAGTAAGATTTACAGTCACACTTTGAGATATAATATCGCAATTAAGGCTGCAAAATATATCTTTTGAGCATCGATCTTGCAATGTGCACATCCACAATAGTCACATCACAGGACGTGCGATGTTGAGTTGGAATTATAATTCATTAAAAATCACAGTTCAGTACACATGTGTTGTTGAGTCGTGAATTTCAACCATAATCTATTAGTGTGATTTTTGGGGGTAACACTTTATTTTGATGGTCCATTTGATTATTAGTAGACTGTCTGCTTAATATCTGTTGATACTGCTCCTTCAACAGACATTTAACTGACTATAAGAAACTTTGCAAGTACATGTCAACTTACACTAACCCTAACTCTAACCCCAATCTAATAGTCTACTTATAATATAATGAGATTTAGTTGGCATGTAGATGCAATCTAACTTAAATTCAACAAACGGACCATCAAAATAAAGTGTGATTTTTTTTTTTACTCAGATGTGTTTTTTAAGGCTCATGACTGTAAGATTTAAGACAAATTTAAACCATTTGGGAACAAGAACTTATAAAGTGTGTTGCTTAATAAAGATTCATTGTGTTTAATTATTTATCAAATGAAGACTATACAATGTTATTTTTGATTTGATAATTGGATTTCTTTACCTCAATGTTGTAATATTTCACCAAAAAACATAAAGCACTGTTTCACTATTTCATTTTGATATATATTTTTAGATGTTTTATGCAGATAAACTCCCCTACAAAATCATCCCAATCTATTTAACATTGTAAATTCTTCCCAAACAGTTCCTTAAGTCATATTGTGAAATTATATTTCATCCAAAATATTGCAATGTCAGTTTTTTTTCCAATATCATGATATGATTGAGCACGACTGGCCACTCATCTGTAATCAGTAATAATCCAATCAGAGTGATCCAATTCTTCATTTTGAAAGAATCCCCCCTTCCACCCCATACCTGACCTACCTGATCTCGGATCCCCTTACATGCTTATTGACCGGGCGAGAGCCTTGGGCTCAAGTATCTCCGAGCTCAGGGTTCTCTCCCGGGACAGCATGCCAAACCTGCTATTAACGCTAATTACTCATAAATGATATTCTCCCCAAAATGACATTTTTATGCAATGTTCTGAACTAAGTGTGTGATTTTTTCATTCCAAATAGTGAATATACAGTACTATATATTTTTTTTTTACTGGTTTGTCAGTGTGATGACCAATGAGAGATGTAGAATGCAAATAGATTTCAGCACATGCTTGACAAAAAAAGAGAGTACTTAGTTTTAAATTGTAGCGGATACATAATGTTTTCTGACAGTTTATGACAGTGGTGGTTCGTTGAAGCCCAATTCTGTCTTGGAGAGAAATGTAATTGTTGGAAAAAGTTTAAGAAACAAAGATAGACTGTGACAAAGTCACTTTAAGCTTTACATTTACCATCTAGAAAATAAAACTCCAATTATAACAATATACAATTGTACAGATACAACGTTTCATTTTGAGATTAAAAGTAATACTGGCTGATATACAGTAAGTTTATGAGGCTGCAAAATGGGGGCACTTATTTTTTAATGACACATAAAATAAATTATGTTATCGTACAATGTGACTTATTTATGTGCTTTTCAAAAGCAAAATCGGGTTCAGTGACCAGTGATTTTATTTGTATTAATGTAGTACTGTATATATATATTCGATTAATATCTGGTGACTGTAGAAGCCATCTGAGTACAGTGAACTCATTGTCATGTTTAAGAAACTAGTCTGAGATGATTCACGCTTTATGACATGGCACGTTATCCTGTTGGAAGTAGCCATCAGAAGATGGATACACTGTGGTCATAAAAGGATGGACATGGTCAACAACAATACTCCGATAGGCTGTGGCATTGACACGATGCTCAACTGGTACTAATGAACCTAAAGTGTGCCAAGAAAATATACCCCACACTATTACACCCCCACCATCAGCCTGAACCTTTGATACAAGGCAGGATGGATCCATGCCTTCATGTTGTTGATGCCAAAATCTGACCCTACCATTCGAATGTCGCAGCAGACATTGAGACTCATCAGACCAGACAACATTTTTCCAATCTTCTATTGTCCAATTTTAGTGAGCCTGTGCGAATTGTAGCCTCAGTTTCCTGTTCTTAGCTGACAGGAGTGGCACCCAGTGTGGTCTTCAGCTGCTGTAGCCCATCTTCCTCAAGGTTGGACATGTTGTGCATTCAGAGATGCTCTTCTGCATACCTCGGTTGTAACGAGTGGTTATTTGAGTTACTGTTGCCTTTTTATCAGCTGGAACCAGTCTGGTCATTCTCCTCTGACCTCTGGCACCAACAAGGCATTTGTGCCCACAGAACTGCCGCTCACTAGATATTTTCTCTTTTTCTGACCATTCTCTGTAAACCCTAGAGATGGTTGTGCGTGAAAATCACAGTCGATCAGCAGTTTCTGAAATACTCAGACCAGCCCGCCTGGAACCAACAACCATGCCACGTTCAAAGTCACTTTATTCACCTTTCTTCCCCATTCTGATGCTCACTTTGAACTACAGCAGATCATGTCTACATGCCTAAATGCATTGAGATCCTGTCATGTGAGTGGCTGATTTAAAAAAGTTATAAAATGGAAAAAACTGTTACTTTCCACTAGGGGACATCTAACTTTCTTTAAGATTGAATATTTCTAATTAACATTCAGATCTTTTTAACTTTAATATGTATATCTGGGGCATCACGATGGCGCAGTGGGTAGCAGGATCGCCTCACAGCAAGAAGGCTGGGTCAGTTGGCGTTTCTGTGCGGAGTTTGCATGTTCTCCCTGTGTTTGCGTGGGTTTTCTCCAGGTGCTTTGGTTTTACCCACAAATCCAAAGACATGTGCTATAGGTAAATTGGGTAAGCTAAATTGTCCGTAGTGTATGTGTGTGAATGAGTGTTTCTCAGTGATGGGTTGCAGCTGGAAAGAAAATGAATGAACGAATGAATGAATGTTCATCTGGTTTTTAAATCATTTCACAATCTACCAAAAATGCATCTGTGGCATTGAGATTTACCTGGAGCCTGTGTTGTAAAATTCATTTATGCCTAAAAGTTTTTCCTGAATGTCAATACAGTTGATTGCTCACCTGTGTTGCACCCTGACAGCGTCTGAAAGAAATTAAACTCTGGCAAATTACTGTTGTGCTGTACGCATTCTCATAGTAAGGGTCTGCAGTTCAAAGCAATTCAGTCAGCTATATGAGTTAAATAAAGAAAATTCCTTCATCATAGTGCCCACACAATTGCCTGAACTGTAATGGGTTATTGAGTTGTTTCGTGAAATATGGATCATGTGTCTTACAACACCAAATCTCTTGCTCTTGTCAAAATGTAGGTTTTTCCCTCTGAGGTGTAAATTGAAATGCAGATGCTTTAGGTTCCCTAGGTACAGCTGGTAGCGTGTCAGATCCTGGCGAGAAAATGTTATGCGGTCAAGTGTCCCCTTAGGGCTCAGGTGGAGGCCGCCTGTCCATCAGGTGTCTTAGCATCAACAGCTAACGTGCCAAAGGCAGAAAACTGCCAGATTTACACTGCATCAGATGGACTGAAGAAGGAAAATAGCAACATTGTGGAAATAAATAAATATTGCCTTGCATATAAATAAACCCAATCTTTCGTCTTTCATCTATGAAATGTGACATTTCAGATTTTTTTTTGCTTCGCTGCTGGCTATTTTTAGACAGGCTTTAGTAAGAGAAGCCAAAAAATGAGAGAGAAACGTGCAGCAGGGTTAACTTTGTAGCACAACTCCCCTGAGATTTAGCTGGAAGAAATCAAAGAATCTTGAATCTGACCGTAAATTTGCTTTAAGCCATATGACAACATCTTACAACAATATTAACTGACTAGACGAGTTTTGATATGACATACATCTGGATAAATCTGAAGATGCTCCTTTCATATGTTCCACATGACAGTGACAACCAGACAGTACAGAAAAGTTATTTATAGTATGTGAATATGCAGTTGTTAAAAAAGTGTGATTTGACAATAATGATACACATAGGACATATAATAGAGCTGCTCAACTGCATCAGACCTGGTCTGACATATATATATATATATATATATATATATATATATATATATATATATATATATATATATATATATATATATATATATATATATATATATATATATATTGTATGATGGTGTTTAAGTTTTATATAGACAAACTGCTAGGAAGTCCATTGGCTTAAATGCTGTTTGAATCCCAGCAGTCCTGAAAATCATCGCCTTGGAATTATAAGATTCTATCTACGTTCTGAATGATTTTGAGATATTGAGCTTCAAAGTTTTTGCATTCCATATAACAAACAATATGTGTGTAACAGTTCTCTTTCATACATTAACATGACAGAGACCCTAAATGTAATCTACATGTAAATTATTAAAGTTCTCTTACATTTGCAAATTGGAGTAAATAAACCACAGTAAATGCAGATAGAACCTTCTAATTCTGAAAATTCATTTTCCGCTTGGAATTATAAGGTTCTATTTGGCAGATCATTAACTGAAGCATTACTTTTCAAGAAATACAATCAAAAAATATATAAGTTGATGTTGTAACAATATGCTGATGCTTGAGAAAATTGACAAAGCGAAATGACAAAGAAAGCTGATCCTGACTGGTCCTCGTGCATGCATAAAAAAATGCTGATTGACTAACAGAAAGAAGATAGAGTCAAGCTAGAGTTCAACTAGATAAACCGTTTTTTGTTTTTTAAATAAAAAGTCTTAAAATGTAAACATCTAATAAAAAAGCATCACAATGTCAATAAGTTGTCATTTAATAAGAATATGTGAATAACTAATTTTTGACAAAAATGTCAGATAGAACCTTATAATTCTAAGGTGTCGAAATGTCCAGTTCTGAATGTGTTCTGTTGTCTGTTGTAAAAATGTGTTCTGTTGTCTGATGTAAAAATATTAATAACAATAAAAAAACCTTTCTTTATCTGGGTGGCTCAGTGGTTAGCACTGTCGCCTCACAGCAAGATAGTCACTGGTTCGAATCCCGGCTGGGTCAGTTGGCATTTCTATGTTTGCATGTTCTCCACGTGTTCGCGTGGGTTTCCTCCGGGTGCTTCGGTTTCCCCCACAGTCCAAAGACATGTGCTATAAGTGAATTGGGTAAAACAAAATTAGGTGTGTGTGTGTGTGTGTGTGTGTGTGTGTGTGTGTGTGCGTGCGTGCGTGCGTGCGTGCGCGCGTGCGCGCGCGCGCGCGTGTGTGTGTGTGTGAATGTGAATGTGAGAGTGTATGGGTGTTTCCCAGTATTGGGTTGCGGCTGTTGGGAATAGTTGGTGGTTTATTCTGCTGTGGCGTCCCCTGATAAATAAGGGACAAAGCCGAACGAAAACTAATAAATGTTTTTTTGTGTCGTAATCGTTATTGTTATGGTACAATGTAATCATTAGTTAAGAATGGGCTTGTGAGCTCCAAAAAGTGAACCATAAAAGTAGTTTACATCCTTTTTACATGGATCCACAAAAGAGACTAAAAATGCCGTTGACATTGTTACTTTGTAAAGAAATACTGTATACGCATACTATACTGTTGCTTTTGTTATTTTGACCGTCAAATATTCATAGATGCAAAACAGGCTCTGAAATCGTACCTCTATATACATTTCTGAAGACTGTCAAATACGTCCCAGGAGCCACATTTTTGTTTTCACGAATCCATGAGAGGCCACTGTGTACGTTTTTTGAGATCTCAAATTTCTCTAGCGAGTGCCATTCAGAAAAAGAAAAGCCCTCAAATGATTTTTACCCCATTCTCACCCTGTTATTTACTTGTTTATTTTATTTTTTGTCTTCTGTTTTTGTCTTACCCACTTTCTGGAACGGTTCTTCACCAGACTCAGACCCTGTCGTTGTGGTCATCAACTCTCTGTGTCTCAAGTCCACCAACGTACATGGTGAGCTAACTGGACAAACTGCTAACAGTTGGAAGGCCGTCCACACGGATGTAAGCCATCAGCTGGTTAGCGCGAAAAGGAACAGCGTCATTCCGCCCCATATCATTTGTTTTAAAAATAAAATCCAGCCATACGTACTTCTGGCTACATAATTCATGATCTCCAGAAATGTAAATAGGGCTACGTTGAGCCTATGTTGCAACAAAGCCTAAAGACTGAGCACATAAGAAAATAAAAAATAAATAAATGGTATTGATTACGAAACTTTTGCACTTTAAGACATCCCCAAAAGCTGTTGTCTTGTAAAAAAAAGAGGTTTTTAGTTGCATGAAAGATTTGTGAATATCTAATGGCATCAGCAGTAGCTTACCTTAGTTTCACTAAAAATCACCCCATTTACAAGCCATAAAAAATGTCTTTAAAACAGGTATCATCCTTAACTCGTTCCAAAGTTGAACAATGAACAGCTCTGATCTAGTGAAATTAAAATTCTTATATTCAAGTTTAATCAACTGTTTCCATATACACTAGTATCATAGACATCAACAAAATTGCATGTCAAGCTAATTTCAACAAAAACAACAACAACATACATTTTCTCGGTTCATGCCTTTCAAGGGGGTTGAGATTAAAATCCTGCAAATCGCACCTGCCATCACTCAAACCACACAGAGAAAGCCAGCTGATCCTCAGTGGAATCAACTTACTGCCACCTATAGGCCTTGACAAGAGAGAGATGAGGGACTTCACTCTTGATATGAATGAGTATAGCTTTAAATGACTATAGGGCTTTCATTATCCAGAGAGTCATGACAGTCATTACACACACCTCTTCAGACGACAGCACTACAAAACTCTTCTTCTAGTCCAATCTGATTTTCGTTATTAATAGAAAACGGCTAATGCATGCACCGTTATGTGTCTTTGTTTCGTTATCTACTTGTTGTTCAAGAACACTCCAGATTTTCATGGGAACTATTTTACATGCACTGTGCATTGCATTGGTTTGATAGAGTTTGTATGTAAACACAGGTGCTCTTCTGTCTGAGCACTGCGTTATTTCTATTCAGATTCAACCTTTATCAATATGCCTACAGACATACAGTATTTCATGATTATCCTGTCTGAATGAATTTGTGCTGTATTTCCTCTTCGAGATGACAAAGGGGAGAAAAACGAGAGGGATTCAGGTGGGAGATAAAAGGAAAAATCGACATCTTCGAGAAGCTTGCAAAGCAAAGAAACAAAGATCCCCGGCGGGATTTAACAAAAAAAAAAAAAAAAAAAAAAACATGCAGGGTTGATCGGAACAAGGAAAAGAGGCTTGAACGTATATTTTGTCCTTATAAATATTTCATAGTCATGCCTGTTCTGCACCCTGTAGGTACACATGCACTACCTGGTGGTCTAGTTTCCAAAAATAGACCCTTTACGTGGTTTGACAACTCCATTAAACCACAGCTGAATTAATTGCAAATGAATTATTAACAGCCAACTGTAACAGAGTTGATACTCTCACTTTAACAAGGACAGTGGTTTTCTCAGGGACTGGAAGGACTGAGGGATAGACAACTGGAAAAGCTTAATGACCATAAAGTTTGAAGCAGATCTTTCTGCGCCGGCCAGATGGCAGTCCGCAAGGTGGGATGAGTTTTGACTCCATATGCGCAGTCACACCTGTGGACGATCTGTCTGTTTTTTTTGGCTCGCCGTGCTCTCAGTCAGAGTCTAGTGTGAGATATACAGCATCCAAAACACTGTGGCTCAGTGCTTATCTGACCGCACGGACAATGTAGCTTGGTGTGAAGGGATATGCAAATCTACCTGATAAAATCAGCCCTAGATTAGGTCTAATATTTATCAAAGGAAGCAAATTATGTTTTTGACATGAGCTACCATTAAAGGGAAGAGAGAGAGACGCATCATGAATATTTCATAGGGGTGAAAACATTATCTATGAAAAGAAACATGCGAGAACACAGCTACTAAAATAATGGCCTGTTCCAGCTTTCATGGCAGTTATGTGATAAGCAGAAAAACGGGGATGCATGAAGTACTTCATGAATATAAAGTTAACTTGCTGTTGCGTTAATGCTGTTGCCCTTGCCAATATTGTTTGTGTGAAACATATATTTAGATTGTAGACTGAATGACTTTCATGAAGTGTGTCATTTCTGCAGCATTAGTTTTGTACTATCAGAGATACCCCCCATCACCAATCACCGCCACTCCGAGCCTCCGCTCTTCACCTTTGTCACCATCCCCACCCCTACTCTTTACTAGACATGGGACGATAACCGTTTTCAAGGTATTGAGGTTTGGAAAAGTCAAGGTTTTAAAACCACCAAAATGTTCTGTAATACCGTTCCTAAGGTACATGTAAGGTTTTTTATTTACATTTTTTTTTTGTTTTTTAGGACAATAGTATCTCCAGCAGAAAATATGCCCAAAAATGCCGTTTTAAATTGTAAAGAAATCAGTGTTTTTAAAACTAATGAAGACAGCAGAAGTCAATGATTCATTTGAATTATTTAGCCTGACATGTTTACTTCTCCAAAATATTACAAATCTTTCAAAAAATATAATATATTGTGTTTAAAGATGAAAAAAAGTTTTTGTTTTTAACCTAGACATTTAAAAAGAATTATATTTTAGACCAGTAATCACAATACCGTGAAACCATGATATTTTTTTCCAAGGTTATCATACCGTTAGAATCTTATACCGGCCCATGCCTACTCTTTACCGTCATCACAATCATAACCCCCACCCTGCTCTTTACCTTCGCTAACCCACTCTTCACCAAACATGCATTTGCATGCTATCAAAAATTTCATTTGTTTTTTTCTCATAAGTACTCACTTGCACAGCTGTAAACAAAGCAGCTTTCTTCTTCCGTGAACAAGTTTGGCGTTACACCAGCTTTAGCCAACTTCATTTTCCTTTGGCTTAGTCCCTGATTTATCCAACCCAGGATCATTCTAATTACGTACCCCTATATACATTTCTGGAGAGAGCAAAATATGTCCCAGGAGCTACGTTTTTTTGCAGTTTTTGTTTACGCAAAGGGCGACGCAGTGGCGCAATAGGTAGTGCTGTCGCCTCACAGCAAGAAGGTCACTGGTTCAAGCCTCGGCTGGGTCAGTTGGCGTTTCTGTGTGGAGTTTGCATGTTCTCACAGTCCAAAGACATGTGGTACAGGTAAATTGGGTAGGCTAAATTGTCTGTAGCCTATGTGTGTGAATGAGAGTGTATGGGTGTTTCCCAGAGATGGGTTGCAGCTGGAAGGGCATCCGCTGCGTAAAACATGTGCTGGATAAGTTGGTGGTCAGTCCGCTGTGGCGACCCCAGATTAATAAAGGGACTAAGCCAAAAAGAAAATGAATGAAACAAATTCACTAGAGGCCACTGTGTATGCTTTTTCAGATCTCTAATTTCTCTCACGAGTGCCATTCGCATATGCTGTTCTTGTGTATATCCACCAGAGGCCGCTGTCGACTGACTGAACAACCAGCCGACGCCCCCCCCCCCCCCCCCCCCCCCCCGCCCCCTTTCCCTATACCCAACAAATAGTGTTTCAAAAAGCACTGATAGACCCGCCTACTATCTTCCCTAAACCCAAACACGGTGTTTTCAAAAGCAATCCAGAAAAAGAAAAGCCCTTTCGGCAGCCTGATTTTTACCACGTTTTCAGATCTTTTTGGCTTTTGTCTTACCTGCTTTCTGGAACCATTCTTCTTCAGACTTCTTCAGAACCCCCTTGTCGCGGTCATCTCCCCTCTGCATCTCAAGTCTGCCGATGTACATGTCAAGCTACAAGACAAACTGGTTACAGCAAAAAAGACATGGAGGTAAGCGGTCAGCTGGTAAGCAAAAGAAGGAACACCATCATACCACCCAGTAGCGTTTCTTTTTAAAGACGAAATGCAGCCATTGTTATAGGGCTACGTTCAGAATGCGTCTATGTTGAATTTATCAGGGGTCACCACATCGCAATGAACCGCCAACTACTCTGGCATTTGTGTTACGTAGTAGATGCCGTCCAGCCAGCAACCCAGTACTGGGAATTTGTGTACAAATTATATCTCAATAATTAAAAAATATATTTTATTATTATTTTTTTATTACAGGGTTTTTACACAAGATTATTGCTTGTAAACATAGATTTTTTTCTGAATTTGAATTTTTATATTGATTAAGTTTACTTACTAAAATGAGTTAGATTTTAACTATGTATTATTATATAAATAATATTAACGAGATTTTTAGATGCACAAATTATAGCATAATAATATAATTTATAAATTATTGTTATTGCATATCATTTTAAATGAAGATGTTTTATGTATAATTTGCATAATTAGCTGTGATATGTTTTACCAAACAAGTTCCTTGTCTAATAAATGTTTAGTTATATTGTTTAGGACTGAAGTCAAAATGCCAGACTAATATTTTATTTTTAACTCATTTTAAAAATATTGTTCTATAAAATTGTACGGATTAATTTAATTGATTAAATATTAGATACATTATTTATCAATTGTTAGAAGGTTCCCTGCATGATTAACATCATTTTATATGTAAAACTGATTTATATTTGACATACATAAATTAATCAAATAGCATGAAAACAAGCTCAATCAGGAAATCTTGAAAAAATCTCCCAGCCTAATGTCTAGCTGTCTTTAAAAAAGTGCATGGTGCAAGAAGCTTTTAAAAATACACAATTGTTAAAATGCTGCTTAAAAACGTAAAAACAGCAAACTTTTTGTACTCCTAACTTGTGCAACCTCGAAGCAAAACATACTTTAGGTACAGTTCTTGATTTTAGACAAGGTTGTTGGATGACTAAGTAGCCACCATTACTTATGTACCTGTATGTAAACCCAAGTTTTACGACATGTTTATATCACAACATACATCCCAGCATGTACAATTTAATGCATTTTCAACATTTTTGGCAGCTGACCCTTTTTTATCTTATTATATGAGGTCGAAGGACACGACAGAAGGCCAACTGACCAGTCCAGAGGGAACTTCTGGTTGTTCATGCATCAAAAAAGCCCCTCATAACTCCTGTCTGACAGGTCCACTAATCCAATGTGTCACTGTATAGGAGCATATGCATGTGCACATGCCTGTTCTCGACCTTCTATTAGCTGTACGGGTCAGCCATTTGTCTTACTGTGACAGGGTCATTCACCCTGTGCCTTGAAGAAAGGCATGTCCTTATCGTTTCATCTCAGAATGATGTTATATGACCAAATACATGAGCAGGTCAGAAAGTGTCACTAAAAGACTGTATATCCAACTACAATATTTCCCCATTTTATAAATGCATAATAAAAAATAAAGTGAATGTGTATTTATGGTTAATAATCAATCATAAATTGCAATACTAAGTGCAAGATTGAAACTGGACCATTGGATTCAAAGCAAGTGGTCTTATAGTAGCACATAGATGTGTGAAGTATGCCCTCTGCAGGTTGTTTCATATTTATGGATTTGTGAACTGCCTATTAGCTTTCCCATATCATAGAACGCAAAACTGGCCTATACAGCTGACTTTTTTTCCCTCAAAATGTTTGCCTTGAAATTTGTATTTTTCCTGGTTTCATCTGATGTTGGCTCAAGTGGTAAAGTTCATTGTGAATTTGATCTAAATATCTGAACAAAATGAATCAAATATTATATGAAAACATTATCACGAAAGTGCTTCAAAACGTTATGCTATGATTTAAATAGAATTTGGTAATTTTCTTTAATCCAATCAGCATTATCCTGATCCTATCTGAAATGGTGGATTTTAGGTAGGCCTATAAAATGCAGGCCTAATAAAACTTAAAATTGGTTTAAAAAAAAGCGAAAGAAAAGTCTGTTAAAATGCACGTTGTTTCTAAAATAGTCACAAGACCTAAAACATACATGTTAACATGATACAAACGTAATAAAAAGTCGTACCAACCTTATCTGTGCAAATTTCATTTACATTTCTCATGTTTTGACCAAGTGACGGCGTTATTAAGCGCGGGAAGTTTCGCGCGCAATATGTGAAAGGATATTATTTTAAACGCCTAAATTTAATTCAACCGCCTATGAAGTAGACCCACACTGAAAGGACAATTTAGACGACAGCTAATCTATTGACTGGTCGAATTTAGCTGATTTAATAATAATAATAATAATGTTGTTATTTTTATTTCACCAATCTAACAATCTCTAACACAAATTTAGGAACCATTGAGCCTGTCATATATTTTAAGACCCCCACTAAAAGAAAACAAACACTGCTCTCTAGTGGACGTGTGCTTAACAAAAGACACCAATGCCTTGATTTTATCACTGATGTTTATTTAAAACCTGATATGGTAGCATGTTAGAAATTTATGTTTGCTTGCAGTGTAAATCTGAAACATTAGCATTGTTTTCATTGTGACAAGTGAAGCCACGTTTGAATCTCCCACATCTTTGGTGTGTTTCCTATACAAACATATTGTTTAATAACAATATTGGTCACAGATCAAGTGTATCACAATAATTAAGAATTCTAACAATGTAGTATCAAACAAAAAATTATATACACAATACAAAGAGCCGTGTGTCTCAACCTTGACCTTTCTCTCCTAGCCCCTGAAAAGTGTCTGAATAAAAGTATTAAAGAAATTAAGCTGGTATTACTTATCAGTAAGGTCCATTTTGAAACTGATAACAAAACAGGAACGCCGTCTGTTTCTCCTGCTGGCTTGGTCCAAGTTCAGTAGCAAAAAAAAAAAGAGATAGAGAGTCCTCCACAGGTAAATGCAGTACCATCAATACATATACAAGACAAAATAACTTGTACGTATATTTAAACAATGCAGAGCATTATAAAGGCTTGGAAACACTTAGAAACAGATCCTCTTTTGTACTTGTGTCCGGCGATCACAATCGGATATGGCCAGGAGGATGCGTTTTACACAAACCAACATAGTGAACAAGCTCAAGAACACTTACTATATCAAAGAGCCACAGTTCTGTATCTTGGTTCTTATTTATTGTAAGACTCTGGTGGCTGTGAACACTAGCTCCTTGTTTAATTGCATTGTGAATGTGTACTGTAAATACAGCGACTGCATCGATCTATGAAATCTTGCAGCTCGTCCGTGCGCAGTGCTGGGATGGGCTCAGCGGAGGATAGATGATTTTGGATTTTTTGGTTCCGTTCCGTTTTTTAGCACTGCTAGGTATGACCGAATAGGAACGGCCGTGCATCATCCTGGTGTTGACCAGGCCGTTGGCCATGGAAAAGGACTTCAGATGGCTCTTTAAGGCAACAGGAAGGGGAAGTTTGTCCACGAGATGCACTGGAGTGCAGGAAACGATAGAACGACAGCACAGGTCCTGCAGACTCAACACTGCATGAAAGAAAACAACAGGTTTAGAGTAAAAGCAACATATTAAGGACCATCAAAACATCCTCAGTTCACGGTCATAGAAAAATGCATGGCTGAAGATATAGAAGATGTTTTTTCAATAAATTACTGCTAAAACTGTGAATTTCATTTACATTTCTGTAATGACCAAGTGATGGCGTTAATAAGTACGGTAAGTTTCACGGGCAACATGTGTTAGGATTTTATTTTAAATGGCTAAATTTAATTCTACCGCCTATAAAGTAGATCCACACTAAAAAGACAATTTAGACGACAGTTAATCCACTGACTCAGGGGTCACCAAACTTGTTCCTAGAGGGCCGGTGTCCTGCAGATTTTAGCTCCAACCCTAATCAAACACACCTGAACAAGCTAATCAAGGTCTTAGGTATACTTTAAACACCCAGGCAGGTGTGTTGAGGCAAGTTGGAGCTAAACCCTGGAGAGACACCGGCCCTCCAGGACCGAGATTGGTGACCCCTGCACTGACTGGTCAAATTTAGCTGATTTAATAATAATACTGTTATTTTTATTTCACCAATATGACTTGATCTCTAACACAAATTTAGTAGCAGAACCCATTCATATATTTCCAAGACCCCCTAAAAGAAAACAAACACTGCTCTCTAGTGGACATATGCTTAACAAAAGACACCAATGCCTTGATTGTATCACTGATGTTTATTTAAAACCTGATATGGTAGCATGTTAGAAATTTCTGTTTGCTTGCAGCATAAATCTGAAACATGTGCATGAAACTTAAGGTAATTTAAGGTAAAAGCAACATATTAAGGACCATCAAAACACCCTCAGTTCATATTCATGGAAAAATGTATGGCTGATGATAAAGAAAATGTTTTTATTTCTTTCAATAAAATACTGCTAAAACTCAAAGTACATTGATACACAATACACACCGATTTGAAAGCTAATTTAGTTGATGTGATTGTAAATGTAATATTTTCACAATTATGCTATTTTTCATTAAGATAAAAACCAATATATAATATATAATAGTATAATAAAATATAATATAATATAATATAATATAATATAATATAATATAATATAATTCATTCATTTTTTTCTTTTCGGCTTAGTCCCTTTATTAATCTGGGGTCGCCACAGCGGAATGAACCACCAACTTATGCAGCATATGTTCTACGCAGCGGATGCCCTTCCAGCTGCAACCCATCACTGCAAAACACCCATACACTTCCATTCACACACACACACTACGGACAATTTAGCCTACCCAATTCACCTGTACCGCATGTCTATGGACTGTTGGCGTGGGTTTCCTCCGAGTGCTCCGGTTTCCCCCACAAGTCCAAAGACATATGGTATAGGTGAATTGGGTAGGCTCAATTATCCGTAGTGTATGTGTGTGAATGAGAGTGTATGGGTGCTTCTTAGTGATGGGTTGCAGCTGGAAGGGCATCCACTGCATAAAAACATATGCTGGATAAGTTGAAGGTTCATTACGCTGTGGCCACCCCAGAACAATAAAGGGACTAAGCAGAAAAGAAAATGAATGAATGAATATAATATAATATAATATAATATAATATAATATAATATAATATAATATAATATAATATAATATAATATAAGTGACGTGGTGGCGGAGTGGGTAGCGCTGTCTCCTCACAACAAGAAGGTCGCTGGTTCGAGCCCAGGCTGGGTCAGTTGGTATTACTGTTTGGAGTTTGCATGTTCTCCCCGTGTTCGCGTAGGTTTCCTCGGGGTGCTTCGGTTTCCACCAGAGTCCAAAGACATGCGCTATAGGTGAATTAGGTAAGCTAAATTGTCCATAGTGTGTGTGAGAATGAGTGTGTATGGGTGTTTCCCAGTGATGGGTTGCAGCTGGAAGGGCATCCGCTGCATTAAAAACATATGCTGGATAAGTTGGCGGTTCATCTATCTTAAAAACTTCAATATTAATGCAATCTTTTACAATCTTTTACACATTCTTTAATCTTTTATCAAAAAAATTGCAATAGTCCATTATAAGATATTCCATCAGCAGCCATAGGTATTAATTTAGTTTTGCCTGTATATAGCCTGATATTTTGTTTGATTCTCAAGGTGTCTGGAACTGTTGTTGTGCATTTTTAAACCACAGTTTCAGTCAAAATTATTGTTGAGTGGTCTACTTGAAAGAAAACATTAAACTAAGAGCAAATGTTCATTTTTGTGTGAACTACCCCTTTAAGAAATGTTTGTCTTTCGAGGATGAAGTCATCTAATGGAAGCACAAAGTTGTTTTATCATATTCCTTGACCTTTAAATAATCTCTAGTCAAAATAAACATCTGATGCTTTTATTCCGTACATGTTTTCATACCACTTGACCTTGTTCCTACAATCCATTTTTCTAGCATGAGCCAAAGCTATGATTATTAAGAGCTGAAATGTGCTGTGGAGGCGGAAGCCATTACATTGATATTTGAACACTGGGTGTCTCTGCTCTGAGCTGTATATAGTCTCAAAGCACATCATTCTTCAGGTTTCTCAAGCGTTCCTTTGGCCTCTATATAATTGCAGCATCTGTCTAAGAGAGAACAACATGTATAGCTGTTGCTTATGTGGTCATTCTCAGAAAAGGTTCTTCTTAAAGATGCTCGTCGTTAATCTATGACAGTCTTCTTTAATGCATCATCTCATGTCAGAAGCATTTATGATGAAGCCTGTTTAATTCCCTGAGAGAACATTTCCAACCTCAGCAACATAATGAGTCAGAAAGAGATGTTGATGGAAGAGTGGAGAAACAAGACAATGATGGTATTGTTGGAAAACACTGAGGGCTGCAGATTTAACTGTCTTTTCACTTTTATTTCTCTGTTATTCTCTCAGTTTTATTCTCTGTATATAATTTATATGAATATAATTATGTTACTTACATTTATGTGACTGTAAATGATTTGATTTTGATTTGATTTATTTATTTCGAACAGAAATATCATACTTAAAAATTCTTTAACAAAAAATAAATTTCAACATGGTCGAAATGGAGCAGGATGAAGCACAAGCTTATTACTTTCCCACCCCATTACCACACACATCATTCGTCTATTACTTAAACTTATTGGTTCAAAAACAATAATACAAATACATATTCATTTCCTTCGGCTTAGTCCCTTATTTATCAGGGGTCACCACAGCGGAATGAACCACCAACTATTCGCAGCGGATGCCCTTCCAGCCGCAACCTAGTACTGGGAAACCGGTTCATCCAATTCACCTATACAGTACTTCATCTATTTCACCTATAATGCATGTCTTTGGACTGTGGGGGAATCCAGAGCACCCAGAGGAAACCCACTCGAACACGGGGAGAACATGCAAACTCCACACAGAAATGCCAGCTGGCCCAGCCGGGACTTGAATCGCAACCTTCTTGCTGTGAGGAAACAGTTCTAACCAATGAGCCACTGTGTTGCCATAATATAATATAATATAATATAATATAATATAATATAATATAATATAATATAATATAATATAATATAATATAATATAATATAATATAATATAATATAATATAATATAATATAATATATTTTTTCACTTTCTCTTGATTTACTGGAGTGATTAGGTATTGGTTTGAGTAAAATTATACTATTTTATATATTCTATATT